>VUYV01000003.1:11851227-12248947 GCA_008711295.1 Anarhynchus alexandrinus
AAATGAGTTAATTTCCCAGTGCTCCTCAGCCCAGCCCTTTTTACAAACACTAAGAAGAATTAACGAGGGAGAAAATAATTATTTGCAAACCCTCCAGCTTTTGAGCAGGAGATATCTGTGTTTGTGTGGATATAGGGTATAGCTTACATTAACTTGTTTAATTGGAATAAACTACAGCAGCACTTTTTTCTTTTTTTTTTGGCAAAGATAAATTACTGGGTTTAGCACAGCTGGTAAGAGCTAATTCTGTACAAAGAGTTCTTTTCAGTAGTGTGGGCGGCAAAACACTTTCAGCAACTGGCTTAATTAGTTCTTCCTTCTTTGCAATAGCACAGGACAGTTTGCAGAAGAAAAAAAAAAAGAGAGAGACTGTAACAGAAGATGTGGTATAAAATAATCCTGTTTGCTCTTCTGGTTTTGCCAATTCTCCATTATTTAATGTCACACTAAATGGAGGTTTGCCCTGGTATTTCCCAGAACAGATAACAATTAGGAGTGAGAGGTTAGCGCTTATTCCAAATATAGACAGGGAGCAACCTCTATTCCTCTGCACAGGATGGAGTAGAGCATTCCTCAAACAAAACACCCTGGCCAAAACCAAACAGTACAGCCATGGGAGCGCCGCAGAGGGCTTTCCCCTCAGCAGAGCAACCATAGGGCTTGTGGGTGGCTTGTTTAGCAAGGACTGGGAAGCCCGAGCTGCTAACGAGACCCGCTCCCCAGTGCAACCTCTCTGACACGGATCATTTCTATGACAAAAAACAACACGGGTGCCAAGTACAATCATTTCAGCTTCACTGCTCCCAGCGTACAGCACGCCAACTGCAGCGTAATAACCCGCTGCCACAAACCAGCGCTAACTTTAACACACAGACACCTTCCTTTCCATACGAGCTCGCCAAAAGCACTCGGGCTCTTCCACCAGCACACACGTGGATGTGCAAACGCTCCGCAGCTGTCAGCAAGGCACAGCTTCCACCAGATAAAAACTGGGCTTGCAAGACCCACTCGACCTTCTGAATGTCAGTGAGATAGAGGGTGAAAGGCCAGGAAGGACACAGATGTTTGTATTTACCTTCATTATAGGCCATTTAGGAAACAGCTGGAAATTTTTTCTAGCTGTTTTGTTTTGAATAACCACTCTGGAGCTGTACTTGAGCAAGTTACAAATCTATTTAAAAAACAACCCAAAGTGTTACAAGCCATTACCAAAGTTTCTCTAACTTGACTGAAGAAAGGCAGGATTCTGAAAAAATTGTTAGGAAAAAACTGAACGTGCAGGAAAAACAAATTAAAACTGAAGGAGTATTTTATGAAAACAAACAAAATAACCAATTAATGAGGAAACTCTCCAGATATCTTCAAGAAAAAGCAGGCAGTGAAACTGCAAATAACGGTGTTTACCTGTATCTACAGTTCCTGTTTTTTCAGGAGCTTACTTTTGTATTTGCCCACTCATTTCTTTTGGCAGCAAGTGGAAGACGGTGGGTTACTCCTATAGATAACATTAGGCAGACTGATTAAAACCGAGAACCAATCAAAACTTCTTATAACTGCCCACTGCTCATTTATGGTGTGAGCAGTCTGATACTGAGAATAATATTTTCTAATACATGCCTCTCCATAACAGTTGTTAGAAAGCCTATGGAATTTTGGTCTTTGGAAGGTTGTTGATGTTTAAAGACTGTTTAAACACACATAGGTGGGGGGAAAAAAAAAAAGAAGAGTCAATTACGGGACTATATTGAAACTAGGAATTTGTCAAGTGACGAACCCTGTCAGAAATAATTTTTAATACAACACTTTCCAGTTTTTGTGGCTTGACAGCTTACATATTTCTTCATTTTCTTTCCATTTATCTGTATAAAAACGTAGAAACAAAAAGGGAAAATGACTGACTAGAAACAAAACAGTGAAGCTACTTGCACGAAACCTACTATGAGGGACATAAATGGAAAGCAGAGATTCCTCCATTATCTTTCAGCACTAATCATCTCAGCGTTACTTTTAACAAAAGGAGAGCAAGATTAACTAGCAAGAGATAACAAGGGATTCTTTAATATATTTAATGTATTATGTCCTTTAACATACATATGCATCCAAAAAAATCTTGCTCATTCTATGACAGCTTATTTTGCTATTTGAAACTACTGTATAAACCTTACATATAAGCCTCTGCACAAAAGAAAACTCCCTTTGTGAAAAAAAAAAAAACCAAACAAAAACCCATAAAAAACCCCAAACCCAACAAAAAAAACCTCACACAAAAAAGTGAGCCAGTAGATGGCATTGTGGCACTTCAAAAGACATTCCAGAAAATTCCACTTAAAAAACATGCAAGCCTAAGTACTGTGTTTAACCACTTACTGCTTAACCAATGCAATATTTTGCTCCTGCTCAATGCTACACATGCACAACTGAATAAACAAAACCACACAATGTAGCTGCACTGTCATACTAGCCCTGGAACAAATCTTCTTTGCTCTGGTTCCCAAATCCAATTAGCTCTGTATGCTAGATTTACAATCCCAGACTTGAAAAGATGATTCTTATTTGATGACTAATGTCCCATGAGCCACGGCCACCAAGGAGATACCAGAAAGGATGTGATTAGTTGAAAAATATTTCCTAAAAGGTAATCATATGCAAGATCTTACAACCAATACAGATGATACTATTTTCTGTTATACAGAAACTACTGCACACTAGATATTATGCCTTAAAAATGAATTTCTGGAGTATTTTGTGAATACTCCCATTTTCTCTCAATTAAACTGCTGATACGCCTTCACAGCTACAGCTGAGAAGACTGTAGCAACCCACCAGTTTCTCGCACAACACAGCAGCTCCCTGTACTGCTAAAACCACAAAAACTTGAAACCATTTTACAGAACTCAATGTACAGAAAAACTCAGGAATTTACTTTAAGAATTATATTCCATACACAGGCAAACTTATTTAAACTGAAGTTAGAGCTGCAATTATCAGTAGTTTATCTGCACGCTACTTCATAGATAAACCTGCTTCCCCTTGACCAGCTCCGAGCAGGGGGTTGGCCCAGAGACCATTGGAGGCCCCTTCCAGTCTCAGGTATTCTATGAGGCTTGTATGTCAATGCTCCTCATGATATTAGTATTTTACAAAAGGTCTATTCATGAAGTGGTATTATTTTTTTCAGGAATTTCCAAAAATCCTTGCATCATAACAAAAAAACTTTCCAGATAGTGTAATTGAATCTGCCTACCTTAAGGACTCTTAATTAAATTCAACACAGTGCACTCTAAGTGTCCACTTGTATATATTCATTTTTTGCCATTTCATTTTTTCCATGTCACTTCTACTAGAGCAAATTAAAGCAGTCTAGTTTTCATGATGGAGAATTTTAACTTCAGGTCTCCATTGCCTGATAGGCTAATACTTGGATTAAGAAACAAACAAGCAACCAAAACTTTGTCCACAAATTAAGATAATAGCTCAAATTTTTTTTGCAAATTTAATATGTGCAAAAACATCACGCTTACTTGAAAAAAGCTGTTTTTTATATGTGGAAATACCCTTCTTTTAATTTTAAGTAGCTTTTAAAGACACAAGATACAAGAAAAATGTTTCTTCCACCCCCTTATGAAGTTACGAGCATTACTGTGAATGTTTAAATATTAAAAATGAATGCCTCCTTTCTGGAACGGAGGTGGTCAGGTTGGACCAGAGCACCCAGAAGAATAGGAGTAACAGTTCCTTCCTCTTATCATCACTTCTTTCTAAGTGATTTTATTTGTAGAGGTAGATAACAAGTGTCACAAACCCCAAGGCATTTCAAACAGAAAAGAACGGTGAAAGAGAGAAGACAACATAAGCACTTTGGTACCATGCTCAATTCAAAGATCCATCTTTTCCAGTATACTGTCCCCACCGGCCACCAGCAGTTCCTCCTGGAAAGGGAGCACGAATATGACATATGTGCATACATTCTTCTGCTGGCATGCCTCCTCTGCTTCCAGTAAACACAACTTTTTGGCAACTTCAGGGCCGTGTAGCTACAACCATACCACCATTTCAACAGACTTGATTAATTTGTCTGATGCCTGTTTGAACTCATCTACCTGCTGGCCTCCCAATGGCCTCCACACAATGAGTTCTACCATATAAATGTGCCCTTTGTACTTATTTTGAACTCTCAAGCTTGTTGGTGGATCATTTTGCTTAGACCTTGTAAAACAGTAAAAACAGTAAAAAAACGTCACTCTATTTTTATTTTCCTCAGAAATATTTTTCTCTTGGGAGAGCTGTCAAGTGGTAAGTTCCTCATGGAAAGACTCCTTCCTTTGTGTACAAATATCCAGATACCAGGAAGAAGGATAACAGCCTACACCAGAAGTACTCAACCAGTTAACATCCATGTGGCCAGGGGCAGAGAAAGCAGGACTAATAACTGACATCACTTCTGAACAGGCTGGGAGAGCACCGTGACACCTGCAACCGACCTGACACTAGAAACGGGTTGAAGTAGGAAAAGGCGACCTGACTGACTGCTCTTACTATTATTAAGGCAGAGTCTTTCAGAGTGCCCAGCTGTGTCTAGTTACCACACTCTGGTTCAGAAAGTCTATTGTATTGAAGTGGACCCTTGGAATAATACAGCGTGACCTTGCGTGGTGAACTCCAGAGTGTGGTGGTTCACAGGCAAAGGAAAGCATCCGTCTCGATCTTACTCATGATGTGCATTCTGTGGTGCTGGGAGCTACCACAGAACCATCAGGAAGATGATACTGGGTCATCCAATGGTTTTGCCTTCCAGGAAATTAGCATGCAACTTAAAAGTTACTACAGGGTTGTCTGGCCTGCATTGAACCGTGATTTGCAGGGCACACCACTTATGTGTCAGTGAAAAAAGAAATGTGGTTATTTTCTTGTGTTCATTGGTTACCCTCTGCTATCATGAGAGTGCTTGATGAGGAAGGCAGCCTGACCCATACAAGACAGACACTTTTTGTGGCAAGATTTGGCCATTTTGCCCTTGCAACCAAATCCACGGAATCTGATTTCCTCCCCAACATATCCGAGTGCTTGAACTTTTTGTCCTTTGGCATACTTGTAAATGTCGATTCTTCTCGTGCAGCCAGTGCTTCAACAGAATCAGAGTTGGAGCATATGCAAAAGTATTCATGCTCTGATCATGCCAGGCAGTATTTTCTCAATCCATTCAGTGGCTCCTGGTGTAGTGGCCAGCCTCTACTAAACAAACAACGCTGTATCTAGTATTTTTTTGTTTTAGAGAGCGGCAATTATAGCTAACCACCCGAAAGACAAGAGATTTTTTGAAGATGACTATTGTTTCAAAATCCACCAAACAATTGGTATAAACTACTTCTGAATTTTTTTTTAAATGGGCTTGGTGCTGATTCACCAGAGCTGAGGCCATTGTTCAACCCAGCACCAGTCAAAGGGGATTTTCTCAGATACTAAAAAAATGGTGACAGCTGTGGTTGTGCCACAGGCTTTCATTGCTCTTCCAGACCAAAATAATAGTCAGAATAAAAATACCTGCCCTTACTTACACAGACATATAGAAGATTTGTGGTAGACTTCACATTAACAGAGTCTCTGAAGTTGTTCCACTGCTTATAGGACTGGTAACTACTTGTGAAAGAGCAACTCCCTAAACCATACCCACCCACAACGACCGAGCATCTGGACCAGGTGGGGAGCTCAGTCTTACGGTTCCCTCAGGTTGGAGGCTCCCCACTGACAACATCTGTCCAGAAGGAGAAACAGATGGCCAACTTCTCCAGACTTTTCTGGCCACCTGACCTGATGTTCTTTATACCAGTCACTTGGGCAGATTTAAAACAGGCTGATAAAATCCCCTGGGTAAATTAAAGAGTTAATTATGTGACAATACGGCTCGGTCCTAAACATTGGGCTTAATCACTGGGGCTCTCTCTGCACTTGCACTAAAAAACCAGACCGACGAAAATGTATTATCCTCAAGATACTACATTTGCTAATTTGCTGTACAATTCCAGGGTTAATTGACAATGTCTTACCATTTCTGAAAGCAGTTTGACAGATTTTTCCAGGCACTCTGACAGTGTCTACAGCAAATCTATGTGAGGTACAATAATATCTGCAGCTCAGAAGTAAAAGAAAAAGCTTTCAACTCAGCAAGAATTATGTTTCTTAAAAAAAATAATTAAAAAATCTTACAAACTGGTGCACAAGATCTGTACAAATCAGCTTTTATAGACTAATGTTTCTCACTTTGTTGCAAGCTCCAATCAATAGTTACATTATAATATCCCAGCAAGGAAAAGACACAAGAAGAAGAGTTAGCCAATTTGGAATTTCTTTAAACTGCAAGCATGCAAATCAAATTTAACTAATAAGTTAAAATTTTCTAATCTTGATTTTTGAGCATGTATATTCTTCTCTCCATAAACTCAATCTTTAACTGCATAATTAGTTGTAGCAAAATTCTTTCAAGTGACATTTAAACCTTTTTCCCAAGCCTAGTAGGCTTTTATGGTTACAATGTCCGCGTTTGCGCTGGTAGTAACTTCTGAAGCTGCCAACTCACTTTCACAGTGGAGTAAAGATACTAAGTTCTCACAAGTTCCTATGGATACATGGCAACCACCTACAGTAGAAAACCAAATGAATGGCTTCTCTGGAGGAAAGGCTACAGCCTAAGTGCAAGTCTCTCTATTAAGCCACCAGACAATCAATTTGGGAGAGGGAAGTTGTAAATATTTCAACTACAGGGTAAGCTTACGCAAGACTTTTAAGTGATGAGAGAACCATGATAATCGAGCCATGAGACCCAGACTTTTAAGTGATGAGAGAACCATGATAATTGAGCCATGAGACCAAACAGCACAGAAAAGCAGATTTCCTAAATTCACATGTCCACAAACTGCCTTTTTTAAAAAAAAGCTCTGACAGGACGGACCAGCAAGCTACCACAAAACAAGGGAAGGTGTATTCAGAATCACTGCCGACTCCCAGGTGTTCCTCCCCATGCAGTGGCTAGGGGTACCTCTTCACTTGCCCCTCGTTACTGGTCCCCACTTCCAGTGCCAGCTAATACCTTCTGCTGAACACAGGGCAAAAGCTGTGCAATGCGATTGTCACAAACTGAGGCCGCTCCTTTCCTGCAAAGTCACACTGTGGCTTGTCCCACTGGGCGGCAAATCCCTGCCCGTCTCTCTCTCACAAACCCTCTAACATGTATAAATTGGAAGCACCCGCCACAACAGCTTGTATCTCACTGTGTTACTTTGTCCCAGCTGACGTTAAGGGACATAAATTCAATTTTTTTCAGTCACAGAGAGAAATGCTGAATTGTTACAGGATATTGTAAGACAGACTAAAACTTGCCCTAATTACTACAGCCTGCCTGAGTCAGTACGCAAGTGTTACAAAACTTCCCATGCAAACTGAGGAAGTTAATCTTAGAAACAAGAATGGTAAGTACCGTGCTTTCATCAAAAAATGCCTTTCCTTTCAACTTCTGATTAGGCAATAATAATGTATTAACCATTTTAGGGAGAAACTTTCTCAGGAAATACAATGATAACACATTTATCATTTTTTGTGGCTCAGATAATATTTAACATCATTTCTCCTTAGGACCTCCTTCCCACCACCCACCTAAACTCTGATGCCTCAGTTCTACAGTGATGACAAGTTTCTTTTCATTATGAAGGCTATGAAGAACTGCAGAACAACTCCTTAAGTTGTGGTCTAGCTAAAAAAGCACAGAGAAAAATAGTCTGAGCAGATGCAACGTTTGGCTTGGCTCATGTTAAGATTAATGAGTTTTCTACTTTATGTTTTTATACCTGAAAAGTGAATTAATGTATTTTCAGTCTTTGTTTTACTATATTTTCTTTAAAAAAATAGGTGCAGCTCCTGCACATGATACAGCCCTGAAGTAACCCTGCCAAAGAGGTATCACTCTTACATAAAGGAACTTGAGCAGTTATTTCATGCAAGAATCCAGTCCAGGAGGAAAGCAAAGTCCGGTCACTCTGGATCTGACAGCGGACCCTAGGTTCTTGAGTATGGGTTTCTACGGCAAAAGTCAGTCAAATGCCTAGAATAAAATGATGGTGTTCAGCATCCAGTGTCCCACCTGCAGTCATAGTTTCATGGTGAGGGAACTGGGGGAAGGGAAGCTATTTCCTAATGTGATTGCAAATCATCACTTACAGGTCTGTTCAGTAACACCAGTTGAGAAGGCCAGAAGCAAGTACTAGGCAGGCCACAACTAATGTAAACAAATAAAACAAAACCAAACCCAAACATTAGTCAATGTCCGACAAGAAGAAACCATCTTTCGGAGGGTAAAAAGATACTGTCAAAAATTGGCAATAGATTAGAAATGATCCATTATTTTAATAAGAAGCAGAAGCTTTGCAGCTATTCCAAAACACAGTAAGACCCCTTGAATTCAGACACCATCTACTGCTAAGTTAAATGATGGAAAAGAAAATGCTACATCTGAGTGCCCAGAATTTTAACACACTGCATTTGCTTTTATATTCATAAAGGACCATCACTGTTAAATGCTGAGAACATCAATTTTTACTGAACGTGTTTTGCTTCTGCTGTAAAAATATAAAAAGGAAAGAAGTCCCTGGCATAGAGATTTGGTCTCTTTGTGCCAATAATGCTAGTCAATATTAGCATGTAAGTTTTTAATGATTCACTATACTGTTTGATTATCCACTCCCAAAAAACACCTTAATTAGCAGAAATATTGATTTTACAATGTTCAGTCCTACAAGCTTAAGAAATATGAGCCGATAAACTTAGTCCTGAATAATAAAAAATTAAACTGATATAGTAATAAAATTGTAACAAAGGGAAAATGTCCTCCTGCATCTAAATTGAGTTGCAGTAGATAACGTTTTAAACAATTTTAGTTTGAATCCTGCTGAGGCAATCATTTATGGAGTGCTGCCTTGCCAAGCAAGTCACCAAGTGCTCCTTGAGAGGATGTGATTGTACTGTTGCCATAACATACTGTCTGGTTCAAAATATTCTCCCTGAAGTATAATAGTCATAGCACAAAGCAAATGGTGCCAAAGGTCTAGCTGACAAGCTTTTCCTATCAAGGACAAAAGCCACCTGGAACAAATTCATTTTTTAAAAAGAATGACTGAAAGTTAGTGCTTTTTCATTCAGCATACAAAAAAAAAAAAATCCTGTCAACAATTTTTTCCAGATTTCTTTCTAATAAAAAGAAACTTTCTCCTCCTCTTTTATGTGAACAGGAAATTCTGAGCATCTTTTGAGTCTTAGAAACCACAGCATAGTTACAGTCAATGTACATATGTTTAAAATAGCAAAAAGAACTCCACTCTTCATAACACCAACTCTAACAGATAGACTTTAAAGTCTGAAGGGACAAGCATAATATGTCAATGTTACCTTCTGTTTTAAAGCAGCCACAGTATTGCCAGTAATTCCCAAGATAAAGTTGTACCTATTTAAGCTACAGAACCTTCACTTCTTTTAAATTCTGTATTTGAACAAGCGTATTTGAAACAAAATGTTAGCCGCCTTCTATAATAAGAGATTAAACATCCTCATTAAGTGCCCAGAACAATCATTTAGTGGAAGCCTCTTGTCACTTCATATATTTTAGTAAAAAAATAGACCCCACCCTCCCCAATGCCTTATTTCTTTAAAGGACCAACTTAGATTGCTAGGTCAGCACTCATAGAAAAGGAAGGAGCAAACGGTTTTTAAGTAGAAAGAACACAATTTAATCCATTCTTCCTTTAAAGTAAATGTATCTTTCAGGAGAGATAAAAAGCATGTCTTAGCTGTAAGTAAGTCCTTATGTAAAGAACTAAAGTAAATAACTAAATCCTGGCTAATATTTGACAGTTGCTGCCTTATGGAAACACTGAGGTCTGCAAGGACAGTGGCAGAATGATTAAATGGTAAAACAGTATGTCAGCTGTTGAAGAGATTAAAAACCAACAGCCTCTATAACAGCAACAACAAAAAAGATCAACAGGACAACAGCAAGTGGTGGCATCAGCATTACCAGAAACGTGTGTGTAAAAGAGGCTTTAGTTCCCATTTCAGCATCTAAGCGAATACCTTAATTCTCAAGAGTCCTGAGGTGTGGAAGGCAGCGAGACCTACTGAGGTTCAGCCCATTTAACAAATTACCTTTGTCTAAACATCAACCTGGGAACTCTTTTTTTCCCCGCCTTTTCTTTTTAAAGAGATTTTTGGCACCGCTGGTGTTAGCAGCCGGTTCTGAGTGTTGGGTGCCGGAGCGTGCTCCCTCCTCGCTGCTGGAGAGCAGCAGCCCCGGGGCACCACTGCCGGGAGGGAGCCCATGCGGAGCAGCCCCATGCCTGTCGCTCCCCCACGCTAAGGGTTACCAGACGGTGCTGCGGTAACACTTGTCACCTACACAATACAACACAGCCGGGACTCTCGAATGGTATCTCAGGCAGAGTGTGCACTGGCACATTGCCTCCCCGCTTGCAAGAACCAACACTCCACACCTTACTCCTTTGCTTCTCCAGAAAAATGCATTACACACACAGTCAAAACCAACTAGTGGGGCAGGCTATGGAAGGTATTAAAACCCTCCTATGACTCTATATGTACAAGAGATGGTCTAAGGGAAGTCTTCTTACAGCTGTCCATGCTCCTTCAGTTCCATCTATGTCAGAACAGCTGTTCTTAGTCCCAATGCAGAAGGTAAACTGGGGGCATTGCCAGTATAAGCACAACCCTGAGCAGACCTACCCCAAAAGACGTTTCATGAAGAGTTGTATGGACTGTCAGCATCAGTCAAGAGCTGATACACACCGAGTCTCTCCCTGTTGTCAACAGCAGCCAACTGTGAGAATGGCAGCCAGAGGGCAGCTGATTTTGGGAGTTCCTGGGTGATGGCTTTAGGCTAGACTAGGTACACAACCAGAGTCATGTCGCGGGCTTCCTACAGATGGTGGCTAGTGTGAGGTTGGAAGTGAGCAATGCCGTAGCAGCTCAAGCTTTCAACAAGCTGTTTCAGAGTTTTCCTTCAGATTGTTTTAGCTTTAGGTAAGTTTTTGTTTTTCTTTCATTGATTTTATATAGAAGACTAAAGATTAAAACCAGATCTACCAGAACTTGCTTCTGTATGTAAATGGTACCTTCAAAGTTCATCTAGGTCCTCAGAATAGAGTTCTTAAGGCTGCTAATGAAACTCCTAAATGCTTTATTTGAACAGATGCAGCATGCTGCTTATACTGATCTTTAGTTATCTACCAGAAAAACCTTGACTTATGGTCCTTAATTAGTAGAATTTACTGAGAAATTAATACACAGGACAGGTAGATGCATGGACTTAATTAATAAGGCAGCAAATAATGCAAACAGAAATAAAATATGATCTACTTTAAAATAATTAGGTAAATAGACTCCTATAGAGAAAGCAGTTTTTAGGTCATAATCAGTGCAATTGTAACAACTGAAATGGACTGGGTACTGATTTCTACCTGTTATGACAGCTTCCAATTCTCCCTTTTTGGGTGTTTTGTACTAAACATTGTGTAGTGTTTTCAGCACTGCAAACTTTTTTCTTAAATCAGTAATTTGGAAAAAATATGTTCAGTTCTGTGACAGCACATTTCATCATAGGTAATTCAAAACATTTTGCCAAATGGATCAGTTAGATTTCACAAGTTTGCTGTGATGTAATGCAGTAACACCAACTTTTTTTTTAACCCCTACCTGGTTAAACTTTCTGGTAGAAAACTTGAGTATTTGCATGCAAACAAAAAATGACTTTTCAGCTGTCAGGTCCGCTTGACATTGAGAAGAATGTCGTCAGCACTCACAAGCTACTTTTAGTTCCTGCTGATCAGACCCATGCTGCTGTCTCTGAGTCAGGATACACAGGGCAAACTGATAAAATTTGAGAGAAGTGAATCAGAGGGACCGAAGCAGTGCACAAATGAAGGTGAAATGTTACTATTTTGTCTAAAACATTCATTACCAATTATAACTTTCATCCTTACAGATTTTTCTGTTGACATATGTTCCTGATCCAAGGAGAGCAAAAGAACAAGGCAGAAGCTGATAATTTCTAATATGGATGATGATTTACAACTGAACAATTGAAGACAGTGATCCGATCAGGTCACTACTCCATTATCATTGTCTTGTCACTGAGCATTGCAAGAAGATGGGTATACTTAGGAGACCTTTTAAGAATGCCAGCAAGTAGCTTCCTAAACAGTATTTTATTGCAGCTGCAGAGCAACTTAGAAATGTTCTGTTGTTGTATAACCATGACTGCAATAACATGAATATAAAGGCCCTGCAAAAGCATGCACCAAGTAAAAATGACTGGTGGTGTGTGCAAAAAGGAAACAGCTTAGACGTGGGCCAGGAAAGAAGTTAAAACATGCAAAACAAAACTAACATCTCCAGATTTGTCTCAAGACTTCAAGCATGGCTGCTGAGGTACACACCTACACTGGCAGCTAAGACTTTCTAAATTTTGAAAACTTCCAGTTCCCACAGAAGACAATTGTTGGTTGTGGATGAATAACACAAGAGGCTGTGCATGTATGAGCAGACCACATACCTCACCTATTTCTCCAAACTGCAGCTATTAAAGGATGATATATTGTAGACAGGAAATGGGGAAACAACTGCATGCGTTATTAGCAATCTCTGGCCTCTCCAAGCATGCATTATTCCATATGGTATTACCCCTGGCAAGCAAGTAGGTATCTACGAAGATTTTCTTGCAAGCTCAAGTTCTTAGGCATGAGACTGATGGTTCAAAAGCACAACTTAGAGCCAAGTGGAACTACTGCCATTATTTGTCATAAAACCCAAAATTTGTTTCTCTCAGTTATAATGTACTGATATAACCTTCCAGCAGTCTCTCAGGTGGAGAGAGACAGAAAAAAAGTGAATACACTTTTACAATGTTACTTTCCCCACAGTCTTTGGTGTTCAAGTGTGTACCTTAACACATTGGTCCATGCCAGGACTGTAACCAACAGGCAGCAGAAAAAAAGCTCTGCTGCCTCAGCTAGTTCTTGCAGTGCTAACTCACTGCATGGCTCAAGCAGCTCAAATGGGTCCCCTGTTGTTAATCTTCAGGTATCATGAAAAATATGCTGGAGGACAAGGACGTCTGAAGTGTTCTACGCTCCTGGTGTACAGATTCACTTTACGTTTTGCTGTTATCCAGCATCAATCCAAATTACAATAAAGCGGATAGACAGTTATTCAGTCACAAAATTCAAAACGACATCATGCAAACATTTATTAAAGACACAGGTGTGGAAATAAAAGAGAAACCACAATTAACCTGTCTGCACTGACACAGGTTCCATCAAAGATATTTCTCTCTTCCTCCTTCATCTCACCTTTTCCTTTCCTGCCAAGATGGCAGACAGGTTTCCAGCCTTTGTCCATGTCCCCCCTTCCAGACAAAGCACCTTAGTTTTCGCAACTGGTTCATGACTGGGAACACAACCACTCACTCCTCCTCCATGCAATGTACGATATCCAATCTCTCTCTCTTCAGCAAAGCATAACTGAATATATAACTTCTAACTTCTATATTGTGTGTCAAATGCATGACAAATATTGGTGCCCTAAAATCCAGCAGCATTTTATTATGTAAAACTAAACAAGATTCACCCTGTAAAACACTAGTATTTCATGCCAAATATATTAAGAATAATGTCAATCGATGAAAATACTACTATTCTTAACCTTTGTAAAGGAAGTGCAGGGATTCTGTCTCCATTAGGTCCCCTCACCTTACTGACCTTCCTCAATAGAGCCATGAGATTGTGGCTGCAGGAAGTACCAATATCTGTACAGGTTATTCTCTGCCCACATATACTAAGATGCAAAATAGAATCACCAATCTACTACTTATATATTTTAATTACCTGAGTAACTTAAACCAGGTTATATTTAATAGGTGATTTTTAACACATAGCTCAAATTCCCTAGGTTATTTTCCTGCTGTATTTTCTGAGTAAGCATAAAGTGGCCTTGAAATAAAAAAAAAAAATGCAACCCACCACAAAGTAATAAAACACAGAACCAAGCAGCATATCTGATAAGAGAATTCTAATTCAGCACAGAAGGAGAAGCAAGGAATAACGAAACAACTTTTCTTTATTTTATTTTAGAAAAATCAAATTCACAAGTTAGAGCAAAACTTGGGCAAGTCTAAATCAACATTTTCTGCAGCAGAAATATTGCCTAAGCTCTTTTAGAACTTGCTTGCGTGCCAGAGCAAATATTTTCATTTCATTGAACTTGCTAGGCAACTCCCCATCATAAAGTGTATGGTAAAAACACTCTCCAGCAATATCAAGCCTGGAATATTTATTAAAAACATTTGCAATCCATGAAAACAAACTAATTCTGCACATATTCAAACTATGAACTCCACTTGGTGTATTAAATAGCACAACAGAACCTCATCTAAAACCGGTTTTCATATGGGAGAAGAAGAGGTGGTGGTGAATGAGTGCTCTTCCATACATTATTGCTAAGATTTGACCTTCTGAGCCATCACTGACTAAAATTAGCACGCTTCATTTCGAGCTTGTTTAGATGCACACTGTACAATGTTCCACTGCTCTACAGTACAATTAGCAGCAGGATTTAGAAGCATTATAAGGTATTTTCTTACGAGAAAATAAAGGGCAAATTAGGACATAAGTTTTGATTCTGTCTCTACTTTTCTGTCTGATACACCTAACATTGTGCAGGCCTAAATGACTACACCGTTCCATCTGCATCACCAAAATTACAATACATGTTTACCTACCACTGTAGCCTCTAAATAATAGAAATGTTAGTGTGGAAGAAGATCTTATATGGGACGGCTTATATAATAGTACCATTACGTTCCAGATTCCACTACTTTGGAATACCTAGTCAATTTAGAAAAAACCTTGTTCTTGCATAACAGTTATGATTCTTCAAGATCCATCAGGATCACATCCTGTTCTTCTCTGACTCTGTGGTTGACCCTGTACTGTTAAATAGAAGGAACAGGGAGCTTTTATATGACTGAACAAAGACTCATTATCGTCCAGTTTCACAACATGGATGAATGTAATGTTCAGTGGTATTTATTTAAGCAAGAAATACCTTTCAGAAATGAACTGAATTCATAATGACTGCTGTTGCTTTAGTTCACTGACAGTGAATTTCACCCATTCTTGAGAGATACGGAGATGAAATAGGAGGATTTCTACCATATACGAACCCAGAAGCAAAATTTATTAGTGTTAACAATGGAAGACAGCATAAACCGCGCCTGCCTTTTGGAGGCTAATTTCTAGGATTTTTTGGTGCTAAACCTTTGTATCGTACACAAAATTAACAGCAAAATGGCTATTACTGTCTTCATGGTTAATGCCTGGTTCTTACAAAGACAGAAACCTTGTTTAAGTGGATTGTTATTTGCTGGGCTCTGATCCACATTCTCAGTAGAAACCCATCTTGGCAAAGTGCTGTGAATTTCATTCTTGTGCTTGAAAGGATCATGCAAAAAATGCACGTAGACAGACCAGTTTTTGAACACTTGACATTTCTGACCAAGAATTACAACAAGTAGGAAAGAAAGAAAGGACAAGATCATAGCCACTGTCTTCTTAATATTTCAAAAGAAGAAATGTTAAAGACAGAAAGGCCAAGTACCTTACATTTTTAAAAATTATCCACTGGAGTTTGGGGTCATCTTAGAGTTTGACAAACACTTTCATAAAGCCCCAAAACCCCTAATCAAGCAACCAATCTCCACCAATGCCCATCCCCTGCTTTGTTTTTCACCTTCTTTTACAATGGCATCCAACTATCAGATTGTAAATCCTGTACAAGCACAAAAATAACATTGCTCTTCATAGTGGTTTTTACTGCCCTTTGAACTGAAACTGTCCTGGAGGAAAAGGAAAAGGAAGAGGAAGAGGAACAAGGAATTCACTACTGCACTTTCCTACTGGACAATTTCTGTAAAATTCTGTAAATAAAGCACAGAAATAGCTTGCCCATTTTTGGGTTTAACAGCAGAAATTAGAAACTGAGTAACAGCTGGGAATTGATCAGATGAGTATTGGAAAATGAGGACTAGGTGGTACAGGTTGGATCAGATGTAAAATATGTGGAATAGACCTTCACATTAGACTATATTCACAGCCATAAGCTAGCAGAAGATATTTAGAAAGACAAAACTAGAACAATAGGAGGAGAAAAATGTATTGACATAACACCTGGACTTAAAAAACTTGTGATAGATTACGAAGTGACATGCAGAAGTTCCTAAAGACAAAGAAGAAAAAAAATACTGTGGGAACTGTGATATTGTCTCTGGGCAACCTGATGGTACTAATTGCTTCGTCTTTAAGAAGCAGTTTTCTGGGCTGAAGGGGGAAATAAATAGGTTGGGGTTTTTTTTGTTTATCATTTCTATGTCACATGAAATATTTTGCAAGTATCCACTGGAAATTTCTCCCTTAATTATGCGAATATCAGCTTGTGAACTGTGAAAAGTTGGAAGAGTATGTATAGAAAAAATGAAAACCAAATAAATGTACAGAGAATCGCAGATTACCTGAAAGTAGGATGTTATCAACTACCACTGATGGCTCATATTTTTGTTTATATATCTCTCTGGCTATGATGAAGACACTTGGTTCATTAGAATCCAAACAGCTTCAAAAAGCTGGGCATTTGGTATAGGCATGGTAGCCAACGTGCTCAGTCCTCCAAGGGTCCACAGCTAAAGAGCTGGTAGACGCGCACACTGCATGCTGGGCTGAACAGAGAAAGACAGAGACAGAGCTGGGATTTTGGCTGCATCCCTGAACAAGCTTCACAAGTCCTAGGGGTTTACTGGTCCACCCAGCATCCCTGGTTTTGACAAAACGTGCTGCTGGTTGCATAGCACGAGTCATGCCTGAACTGCTTGCAAGTGCTATGAAGTTTGAAAAGACGGGTTCTCCACCCCTGCTCCTCCAAAAGTTTATTGCTTAGTCTAGAGTGTTTACAGTGGGAACTGGCTGCACAACACGTTTTTCTCTTGTTTTAACTACCCAGAACATGTGGATACTGCTAGTGAAATGAATTTGTAAACTATTTATTTACAAGTGGACTAATGTATAAAACTTTCACTTGTGAATACTGAAAAGCAGATACTGAGGAGAGGGTAGTGGAGAAGAAGGTACTTGTTAAATTGACAAGTGAATCAACATAAAAACTACAAGTACCATTTTAAGCTCTTCACTTACAATGTAAATCCCTTATCCAGGACCAAATTAACGTAAAAAGAGTTGCTGGACAATGACACACAGAATCTGCTAGAATTTGACACCCCCAAAACAGCAACGTTGCAGTTACTGATTGTCAGTGCATACCTGTAAAGCGTCAGCTTCAGTATCGCACAAAAGGCAGCAACTTAAACAAAACATAGAAACATCTCCCATGGATCTGCTCTTCAAAAAGATTTAAAGCCACTGATTTGCAAATGCAACGCAGTTGTTCTAACTATGGGGAAAAAAAGCTAAGGCTTGTTTGAAGCTTGTACTAGTTAGCAAACAGGAATCTAATCCCCCAGGATGATTTGAATAAATATATATATTTTTTGCAATGGCAACATAACCGTAGTAAAAAATTACTTCATACCAGAGATGAACATACACATTTCTGAAAAATGAGTAACTGTAAAACAGTCTCATTATAAGAAAGTGCATTCCTCAACAGTGATACTGACACTTTCCAAAGCGTGTGTAAGGCATCTAGGCCAAACTGGTGACGATGCTTTCCAAAACGTCTAAAAATATTAGAAGTTTGCCACTTGCTGAGATAAATGACAGTAAGTGAAAGAGATGACACAGCTTTTCAGGTACAATCATTTTGAAATTCAGACGCTCATCTCTCAACACATTGCTTATTTAAAACTCCTACGAATCAACATGCAACTACCTTTCGGAGCAATGTAAAAATTCAAAAATTGTGTTTCAGCTTCAGTCTGCCTTTACTACCACAAACACTACTCTCAAACTCCTGACGCTACTCAAGAAAACTGCCTACTCACATTTGCATCCATTAGAAACAGACTGAAACTCACACCGAATACGAGTAAGTCTTTGACTGAAACTCAGCACGTAGTTTACACAAGGCCTATACAGAGGCACCAACAAACTTTTCCAGGAGCTCCTATTTTTCTTTCTCCTAGCATGCTCTTTATAAAACAAGAAACACACAATGCATTCATCCAAACTGAGGAAAAGCACAGCATTTCTGTCCTAGGAGGTACAAGGCGCAGCATTAGCTCAGTTTATTTCTAGTTACCACGGTCTCATCACACAGCCACTGGCGCTGAAACCTGCCAGATATAATATATAAATGGAGCTGCGGCTGCACGGCCAAGATTCCAGTGCGCTCATCATGGGCAAAAATAACAGCAGTACAGCTTCGCAGGAAAAGCACATGGGGAGACAACATTTTATAGGACAAATAAGAACAGTTAACAGTGGTGGTTTAGCCCTACTAAACCCCAAATTCATGGATCTGTATATTTGTTGTTATAAAGAATGTACTTTTCAGGAAGAGTCTTGTTCTACAGACTTAGTGGGGGAAAAGGTGGAAATTAAATCCTGTTCTTGCTGAATCCATTAGCAAAATTCCCATGTACTTTAGGTGAGATCAAACTTTGTTTATAGGATAATTTTTCAATTTGGTTATATGATTTTTTGATTAAATTTGAGAGACAAAAGAATTTAAAAAAAAAGATAATTCAAACTGTTCTATCTTAGATTTTCTAGAAACACAGAGGCTGCTTCAGCTCAAGACAAACTATCTGCCTCAGCAAGCTCAAAAGTTTCCATGTATCCAGAAAATAAATTTAATTGCAGAGACTGAATTCACATGGAAATTTTCAGATTTATAAGCTTACCTAGTCACATCTGTTTACCTCTCTGCCACTGTAGAATAAGGAAATACACCTATAAACCAAACAGAAACTACCAAACTGTACCAATAAAAAAAGATTTTAAGAGCAAGATAGAAGCTTGTAAATGGTAGATGAATCAATAAGACTGCAGTTCTTCACGGAGACTAAAGATCAATAAATGACTCCGTATTATTCCAGTGATGCTTGTAAAGTATTTTGTTAGCATTCCAGAGAAGATGCGATTACAGGGCCGATCGGTGCTGTGCAACTTTGTCACACACTGCGATAAAGCCATGCTTTTTAACCCTGCAGCCAAAAGAGTTGAGAGATTTTTGCCTTGTTTCCTGCAGTAATGTCAGAAGCATTCAGCAACCGTGATGAAACATTGGCTAATCATATGTACTCTGCTCTAAACACAGTCTTGATCAAAAGTGTTGTGCAGCCCAGAGTCCTCCTAAGTTCTGCAGCAAGTTTCAAAGGTTCACTTACTATTAAATGTTGCATTTACAATGTGTCATGATAAGTAGGTCACGTTTTGATCTTCTGATTCACCATATAAAAATTGTCATCTTTGTTTACTGTCAGCGTGAAATCAACATGCTACTTTTGTGATAACTCCATAAGACTGCTAAGACTGAATTTTGGCAATGGTGGACAGAAAACGACAGCCATGCTACTGCTTGCTTACTGTGCTGAGCTGGCAGGAGTAAAACAGAAGCCACTGAGAGAATCTGCATCTTCTTTACTGTCGATAAATCCATTTCATGGCTGCAGAGAAACACGTCTGCACTTGGCAAGGGCTCCACTTAAAAACAAAAATAGAAGTATCATTGTTTTAGTGGACATTACAGAAACATAACTTCCCAAGTGAATCTGACGCATTAGTAACACCTCTTTAACCGCTGTCTAATGATTTCTGCAGACATGAAATGGAATATTTTACTACTCTTTTCAGCCATCTGTGCTGCTTTTTCTTTCAGCTCAGGTTTGCCAAAATTGTAATGAAAGTCCCTGTTCTTTATGCTGTCACATGCAGAATTCTTAGTATCAATACACCAATTAAACATATCACGGGTGTCACAGGTGACACTGTACTCTTACACTGGCAGAAGTTCAATTCAGTTGTGTATATAGCTAGAGCCTGCTAATTATTAAGCCATCCTCCTATTCTACTTTAAGGCAATAGAGGGAGTTGAGTAGGAAGCTTGCCTAGAAGTTATAACATGACCATAGGACTCAGAAGGAGATCGCTAATTCCTTGTTTGACCACACACTCTTGTCACTGTGGAAAAACGAGTCTTTTGGAGTCTTTTTCATCTACACTGAGGTTTTACTTTGTACATGGAGCGCACTTTTAAAGTGAATTTCTTTATCCTCCATACTTTGCTCCTCATCGTGGCCCAGTGTCTCAGAGTGCAGGGGCTGGATTCTGCTCTGACTAAACTGCCTGCGAGATCTTCTCCAGAGCCATGCTGAGTGTGCTCCAGCAGTAAATAAGCATTAAGCCATCAGAACTAGACAAGAGGTAGTCCACAGTAAACCCCAAAACCCAAAGCATATAGAATGCAGACATCAGGTTCTCGACACAAAGTTTTTTGCTTTACTGATATGTTTCTACAGATTTGCTCTATGCTTTAATGTGGACATTGTCTCAATTTTTTCAGCTCCCCAGATAGACCATATCTTCTGAAGATGGTGATGTCTGAGCTCACGCCTATTTGGTAGTCATGCTGCTTGTACCAACCTCAGCAGGTCCTTCCATCACCGCCCATTATTCCTTAATTATTACGATAAATACTTTCATGGCCATGAGGTAAGCAAGATAACTTTTTAACAAACACTAAAAAAACTGGTGAGCGAATGACACCTCTCCTCTTCCACAACGATAAAACAAGTTACTTTTCAGCTCAACCAGCTTTGTGGATCCAGATCACTGTTTTGGCTTTACAAATTGAGACACTCACAAAAAAGGTGAGGAGGTGCTTATTTTGACACTGAAAACATGTTAACCAAACTATGGCCTGAAGCACAGACATAAAAGTGCCACAAAAACTTCCAAAACAGATAGGAAAGTTACATCTATAATATTTAAACTACTCACAATAGAGACTCTTCTAATTACTAGCACAGAAAGCAGGGGCACAATATACAACCTGCAAGTTCAGACTGAAAAGCAATAGTTCAACCAGCAATGCTTTCAGAAGGATTCACAAAACCTTGTACAAGTTTCTCTTTGGAACAAGTCCTTGTGGTTGAAAATCATTACTCTCTATTAATATGTAACCTGCTGTCAACTCTTGTTCTACTTAGTGATATACTACTCTTTTCCTTCCTTTCCCTGCCTTCCTCACCAGTTGAGCAAAATGAGGGAAAAATTAGAAAGCAAACATCTTTATGTAGATAAGCAGTATTATCTGAGGTAGTGCACCCAAATTTATTTGCATACATAATTAGAGACAGGCTGCTGCCAACTGACAAGTCAAAAGAAAGCTAACTCACAGGTAGCAGCAACGGGATTGACAAATTATTCACTGCAGTAGAAAAGGATTACTTAGAAGGAAAAGACTTACAGATATGTATGGAAAATAAAATGATTTGTTCTTCCCTTTTATGCTGTTCCTTTAAAGAATGGCAGCTAAAACCAGAAATACATACAGCTGAAGGGCAATTCTGTACAATGCAACTGTCACACAAATGGTGTATTGCATTGCTTTGGTAGAGATGTATTTGTGAGCTGCAACGGTGCTGAGCAAGCCTGCAGTTTTCCTCACAATTCCCTGGATAAGATGTGTAATTTTTTTTTCCCCCTGCCTTAGGGCAATTAGTTTCACCACACAAACTTTGTCATTGAGGACTTTTCCCAAAGCTAATTTACAAGCTGTTTTTCACAGACCCATTCCCAAGGAGTGTTTCTAGCACAACACGTGGCCTGACAACTGTAAGTACACATCAGAGTGGCCTAAGAAGTTCTTACCTTTCAGCTGAGGTACAGCAACTGACTGCACCTGCGCTCCTAGTCTACCGTGATGCCAAATGAAGTAAGCTTACTTAGGTACCAGTGGTTTTTATTTGCACTGCAGCAGGCTAGGGATGTACCCGCAGCTGGTTACTGCGCCTCAGCTGAGGTAGCAGCAACTTTCAGCAGAAGGATCTGCTTCACCAAACCTAGCTCAGCTGCTCTCTTTTGTCTACGCTATCAAAGCTCTTCCCCAGCCCCACCTCTCATTCAGTACAGCAACAAAGCTTAAATATTTGTAGAGTGCCTCCTATAACTAATTAAGCCAAAACTACCAAACATGAAGAAAGGAACAATTTATAGTGAGTGAAATGAGGATGCTGCGGAAGGAAGATGACTGGGGAGGAAGCCAATGCAGAAGAGGAGGAAGATAACTGGGTTGAAAATTTTCCATTATCGCAGGAAAATACACATCTCTATTAAGTGACGTGATCAAAATTTGCAAGTTCATCAAACATCACTCAAGTAAATCAAGGTAAAGATCTGTGCCTTCTAAAACTTTTTACTCAATGTGGAAAAGTTAGACTAAAGCAATAATTTTAGGTTCAACAGAGTGTGATCTATGGTAACATTCAGATATTGGCTTGTAGGGGCAGACTGAAAAGAAATTTCACATGGTATTCCAATACCTACGCTAATATCATTGACAAAAAAGACATTTTGGCAGCACCCGGCCCTAAATAAATTGAAGCTGCTGATACATATTTAACCTGCAATGTTATCTGCTCTCAAGCTATGGCCAAGCTGAGAATGGTCACCATGAGAGGAAAACCTGAGTGCTGTAAGAAAGGTTTCTAATGATTTAATATGTGGCAACACTTATTTCAAGGTAGTCCTGGCAGAATTATTACTCATAAGCACTGGCGACCACTTGCCTGTTGTTGTTGTTAAACCCTGAAAAGGGATGGCCTTGAAGCTGTCCCCACTCACGTGGTTTGGTTGACATTTCTCTCCGTAGCAGTGCAGTCTACCGTGAGCTCCCCCTCAGCCGCTTGACTCTCCGCCGTGAGTCGCTTCTAAGTGATTGATCCTCCAATCTGGGGGCTGCCTAGAAGCCCTCACTGGGAAACCAACCTCCTGTTTGTCTAAGGTGGAACTGCTTATACCAGCACTCCTGCTGAAAGGTGGTCTTTGTATACCTTTGATTAAGCTCCAGCTGCATCTTTCAGAAGACGAGGGATGCTATTCCACAGCTTCTACAAATCAGCGGCTGTCATTTGATGCACGCTGTATCCTGTTACTGGCTATCACTGTCACTCAAAAAAAGCCGTCATGCCCCTTCCTGCATTTTCTACTCCCAGTTCTGCTTCTGCTGACACCAACATCTGTACAGCTGTTTGGTGAAGCGACTGGGAAAGTAGCCAGGCTAAGCACCAACACCACTCTGGTACCTGCCTGGAAAAAACTGCTTCCTCGCCAGCCTGATCCTCCTTCCCATGTACCACATCAACTACTTACACCCACACAAGGGAGCAGGCAGGACTGTCATTTCCAGAGGCAATGCCAACTTAGGGCTCTTCTTCAACTACAGACTGATGGTTGCAGCCTATCCCCATGAAAGTTGTCTTTGGTTTAAAACACAGATCCTCCATTTTCTTCCCTGAGCTGCTGAGTGACTTGGCTTAATCCTACATCACAGGCGCATCTCAGTGAGGCAGCTAATTGATCTCTCTGAAGTGTTCAATTCCTGCTCGACAGCCAACAGAATTCTTCGGAATACCTCAGTATCAAACGTACTACACAAGATCTCATTTTTAACTGTGTTCAAACTGTAAAAAGAAAAAATGTGCCCCAAGTAACAGTTTTAAGCTATCGAGAAAGCAATTAAAGAAACATACACACTACAAAACAAGTTACTTCTACTACAACAGAGATGCTTCTTAAGGAAAAAAAGTGCAGCAGTTTTATACAAAGTAAAGCCAGCATATTTTGCAAATATCAATAAAGCCAGCAAAATTTGTGCCCTTGGTGACAGCTGTCTGTTTGACAGCAGCAGGAGCCTTTTCATTTTCCAGGATACTGAGTACTACTTTACATCATATATATTTATTAGAACAGCAACAGCTATCTTCTATGTCTGTCTTACCTGAGGAAAAGTATGTGGAAAGCACTATTGCATAACAACATTAGATCCTTGCTGTGCATTTTTGTAGGGGTTTCTTCAGTTAGCTACAGGCCATTAACCTTTCACTTCAGGTAAGTAATGAACAATGACTTTTCCAACAAAGGAAATCAGATGTGTTACCAATGGCAACTCCACTTATAAATACATGCACCAGCCCCCTGTGCATGCACTTGTTATTTATTTTTTTAAAAATCAATTCTGGTATGAAATAAGAAAGGTTCCCCTTGGCTTCACCTTGAGCTGATAATGAACAAACCCTCAGTGAAGCCTACTCCCAAGGAAGTCTTCCTTAATAGCACTGATTAAAAATAAAATGAAGTTTCTACTTAGGAAGCAAGATGTATTGCTTCCTGCTTTCCTTCACCGGGGTATCTTGTAATTGGACCAGTGCTAATTGGACACTTCAGCCAAACAATTTAATTTAAAAGGGAAAAAAAAAGACTCCAATTTCCCTTGGTTTCTAACAGAGTTAGTGTCACTGACCAACACCAATATGCTGAACTGTGAAATCAACACAAGACCTTAATTACACTGGGGGAAAGTGCAGGAAAACCCTGGTGGGGTCATTCTTTTTCATTTTACTTATGTACCAGATTAACGTACATCTTCAAGCAGAAACACAGAAGTGCTTCTTAAAGAACCTGCTCTGATTTAATATGTCTTGTACAATGGTAGGATGAGCAGAATAGGTTGAAAAATGTCTCTAACATTGGTGTGATTCTGTATCTGTATCAAATCATCAACTACAAAACAGGTTAAAATTTTTTGCCTGACATCAGGGCATACGCTTTACAAAGAAGGTGGTAAAAGCTGACAGATTCAGGACAGCAAGCTAGAAGAAATAGAAACATAATTAAAGAGTAGCTTATTTTTTACGCAGACACTAATTGGGAAAGACTTGCATCTCTCTGGTTTTTGTTTATACGTAATGGTGGTCCAACCCACATAAATAATACCAGGGTGCTGAAAATCTTAAGTAGTTGGGGGAATGCAGTAACAACTAATACTTATTTTTCCTTTCCCACCCTGCTTCATTCTATCCGTTAATTCATCCTTAACCCTCGTGCCCTTACGTCTTCTCTTCCTTTCATCATTTCTCCTATTAACAGGGCTTCCTCCTCTCCAAAAGCAGCAGCTGTGAACTACTTCCTTTTAACGTCTCCTTTCCAAAACGAACTTCCTCCATGAAGCAGGCATGCACCAGCCCGTCTCAGCAGAACATGTAAGAGCATTGGAGAGGTGTTGGAGAACAAAGGAGAGCTAGGGGAGGCTCTGCCTTGCATCTTCTAATGCTGCCTTTCCTTTTTTACTTTTTGTATGGCAAAACCACTAAAATGGAGGGACTGAAAAACTGAATCCTAGTACTTCCTTCCTTTAATTCCATGTCTTAGCACTCATAATTACATTTTGCTTATGAACTTTTAAGACAGATTTTATTTCATGTTAATAGGAAGATAGCCTTTAATTTTCCATAAAATATTTGTAATATTTTTGTGGCAGCAATATATAGTTGCATAATGCCTCAGTATATTTTATTAAACTTCATTCATACTTCCTTAATATTCTGCATGCAGAAATTAGAATACAGCAAACTGCTGATGGGCTGCATTTCTAAATTTTGTATTGCCTCAAAAACTAGCTCAGTAAAGACTTAAAAAAAATTGTAATTGGAAGCCCCAAGAGAACTGAGAGACTGCTATTCTACTCTGTTATGGAAAGAGAGATTCAGGAGAGATATCTGATTCTAGCAGTATAAAATTCAGGAGCTCAGAAAGCCCCTCTTTTCTTTTTTTCCCCATAGAATAAAAACCATAATGCCAACATCTTAAAACAATGTTAAAAATGCATAACCAAAGACACAAAAGATGATTTGACATTTATCTGCTGAATTAAACAGAGCTTACTGCACTTTTTGTATTTTTAGACCTTCTGTCATATAAATATAATTTAGTTTCAATCAATCACTTCTGTATAAATGTGAAAGAAACAGTTCCCACAGTGAACCTCTGGATTCCACATTAATCATTGCTCTGAAAGGCTATTTAATTACAGCAAGAATGGAATACATCAGAATATTTCCCCAAAATTGTTCTGCATTCTCCCAGAATTTTCTGCCACGCTCTGTCTTTGTATGAGACCCCTTGTTCCCTACTAACATTCAGGGAAGCTCTGCCTGCAAAATAAAATATGAACACAGATTTCTGCTATTCAGACTGCCTGGTAACTGTATACACTGGCTACTTCCCCATCCCAACTGCTTCAAAGTGGTTTGCAGGAGAAAATTATAGAAACACGATAATGTCCAAATATTTGCATAAGGAAGATTTTGAAGATTCCTCCAATTTCGTTCTTCTGTATGTTGAATTCATCATCTTACAACCCAGTATTAAGATGCTGATGGGGTTACCCGCAGCTATAACAGTAGCTTCAACACATCACAGTTTCCCCCAAAAGTTTAAACAGTGAGTGATCCCACAGACCTGTAGACACTGATGTAAACTTTCAACTACAAAGGACCAAAAGAGACCCAGTAACAAATGGCAGGCTTTAGCACTATACTTTCAGGGGATTAAAGAAAAATAAACCGACTGCAACAGCTATTCTTGTTGTTTACCTATGTATTTGGAAAAGAAAGTATCCTGCCCAGCCTTTTTTTGGTTGCTTAATTTAAAAAAAGCCAGGAGTCACCTATGAAAATATAGAAAGTGAATACGAATCAGAGGGCAACTATAAATTTATACTTTATTAAGTCATTTTGTAGTAACTGAATTACTTCACCATCATGAGCAAAGTATAGCACCAAACTTACAGGTGGTACCTTTTTTAAATTCTAATTTTCAATCTAATATTTTTGCTAGCGTCATGGTAACATCAACGAATACAATGTAATCTCATACTAAAGATAATGAAGAGTACGTCAAGTTCTTATAAATCAATCGTTCTTTACATGAACTTTGTTTTAGTGGTAAACATACAATCTCAAAAAAGAAGAAAAACCTCTTTACACACTGGCACGTCTAACAAAACGGATTGCTCTGCTTGGGAATTTTTTAAAAAAAGTTACTGAATACTGTCCCCATCAGTATGGCTACAATCCCATGAAATGAAACTTTATTGGTTTCTTGCTTTATATAATAGTGATGTTAAAATAATTTGTTGTCATGCCGAAAACAAAAAAACTGTATCGGGTTGGGTTTTACATAAACCATTGTCCAGTAACTATTAGACTGAGTCTTTCTCTTACACTACTTCTCTGCCTAATTCCTCAGTCCTCANAGAAGTCACCTATGAAAATATAGAAAGTGAATACAAATACAAACGCTACTTCTCTGCCTAATTCCTCAGTCCTCAGAGATGCTTTGCCAGACTGAAACCATGAAGTAGTTATATAGCAATGATTGACAGAGTGCTGTTTAACAAGCAGTTTCATTTGTTCAGGGAGTTTCGGTTGGATTGTTCAGTTGTAATGATCCTCTTGATGTAACATTATGATTCTTAAAAATCACAGTTCACTGCCACAACAGCACTGCTATGCCAATGGGATGACCATTACCATGAAGAATTCTCCATTAATTTACAATCAGAAACAATCACAGGTTTCACTGCAGGCATCTTATAATGCCACACCAGATCTCTGAACTTGTTCCCATTCAAGTTTGAAGCATATTTTGTTTCAGCCTGCAGAAACTTTTTAGCATCGGTTGCCAAGAGCCACATTATAGCTCCATTAACAGGTATTTTCTCAGATATAATTAAGGGTTAATACAACTCTACTGCAGAAGGTAAAACTCACTTAAACCAGCACATATGTATTCATTGGGCTATGATGTGTTGTTCATAATAACAAAGAGAATGGGGTAGGCTGGGAGACTTTATTGAAAACTGCTGTTTACTTCCAGGTATACTCTATAAAGCAGCACACCACTGTTGCTACATGTAGAGGATGCGGGAGATTCTCTAAGCAAAACTGAGATCTAAACACAGTAGATGTAGGCCTTGTAATCTGTGAATATATTCTTGAAGTACTACAAAAACAAATGCACATACCTGCAATAATCTACTGCAAAAGATACAAATATTTTTGTGGAGAAAGTGACCCTACTTCTGTAAGGGTCACTGGGGATGTGCGTGATGGTGGCAGCAGATGATGCAACATCAATACCTGTGGTGTAATAACTATAGACGGCTTGATGATCACCAACCAATAGCTCAGTGTTGCCAATCGTTTTAACAGATGCCAGATAACAGCAATGAACAAGAGATTGGTGAAGAAACACATGGCTCTCCCCATTCTTCAAAGCATCTGCTACCCAAGAGGTGATGCAACAGCATGGGCATCGTTAGGAATACCTGCCTGTGTGGACATGACCTATGTGACAGTCATTCCACAACAGATAATAAATACAACAAATTTCTCTTATAAATGCATCATCACAAGCTCAGCAAGCATTTATCAGGATTCACTGAAAGAACAATACATAACATATGCCGTCTTCCTTATTCTACATCAAAGCTTTCTGAAGAGGTGTGCAGAACTAGCTAACTTTCTTGTGTACTGGAACAAACAGTCATGCTTTCTACACATATGAGGAACAATATTTTGCTGCTTTGCAGAAGTGCAAAAATAGACTTAAAGTGATCACTCAGGGAATTGCCTAATGCGAAGGAGGCACCCTCCAAGCCCATTTTTAGAAAACAAAAGCATGGCTGTGATTACTTTCCTCACATGGTAAGAATGACATACAGTCGTCTTCATTTTCCCCTCTACATATTTATTTTGGAATACGACTTTTCATTCCCAGTTCAGCCTTTAACTGCTTCCAAAGTGACAAAGAGTGTGCTATAGGGGAAGGAGCTTTACGTTAGACTAAAATTCTGAGCCAGCTTTGCCCTTCCTTGCCTGGCTATATTTACAGCCACACCTCACATTACTAAGTCTTGAGCAAGCAAAAGTGCCTGCTGAAATGCTGCTGATTCCGAACTCTTCACATGCAGTGAGACAGCCTGTTACACCCACTTCAAACAGGGGTAGGTGGCCATGCAAGACATAGCAGGGTAGCAGCAAACCTCTGTTATAATTCCTGTTATAGCTTTGGGAATTAACTTAAGCTCTTCCCTCCCCACAAGAAAATACATTCAAATCATATGTAGTGTTATTACTCACTTGAATCAACCATAATGTTCCACCATGTCCTTCCCTAACTGAAATGTCATCTATACTACATACTTTATAATTGAGCATAATGAGTGAGAGGAATTTCTGTACAGCATTAAGGAAAATGTGACCAAAATTAAAAAGGAAGCGATGAAATTCTGACGCCTCTTCCCGAGCTGAGTACTGGCAAAATGCTGCAACTTCCAGGGACATCGCTCTTCCACCTAAATACCAGATTGTAAATGGTATTGAATGATGACTGATGCTTCCTCATGAGCTTAAAAGATTCTGAAGCAAGGATACAATCAGAAGTTTCTGCGATGGAACAAGTAAATGTGACATAAAATGCTTGAAGTCCCTCTGGCAAAAGAGAGAGGCAACAGTCAGATGCCGCGCCCTCTGAAGGCAGGCATGGGAGTATAACTACTATTGAATGCAGAGTATGTTATTTTGTCCTTTCTTCCTTCCCATCATAAGCAGCCATGTTCTGCCATGCTACAAGTATCTAGAGCCACAGGGGAATCAGGAAATTAAATCTCCTATATTTAATATTCTATATTCTATAACTATTTCTGCTGAATGCATTATCTCTCCCTACACAGTATAAGGCAACCGAACTCCCGCACAGCACAGATGCTAAATGCTTGCTGGAACCTTGGAACAGAACAACACTGAAGGATAAAGGGTTACCTTACCAGCTCTAATACCTGTCGCCATTAGAATTATCAGTATGGAATTTTATGTTTGACTCTCAGACGATATTAAAAGCCAGAAAATATTTGAGTGGAAAACTGAAGATCTAAATAGGCAAAGAAGAAAGCAAAACCATGCAAGGAATTAGAAGCCAAAATAAGGCTGAGGATGTTAAGTCTGTACTAAGGCTGTAAAGTTTTTACTCTTTCACATTCTGAGTTTGGGGGTAATGGAGTATTTTTAAAAATGTAAAAATGCCCGACAAGTGCATTTATATGGCTATTTATAAAGTTTAAAAACAAACCAAAACCCATCCTCATGACAAATCATATGGGCACAGTATCTTATTAATTCCATTACATTCATATGGTGAAACAAGTCCACTCAAAATGTCTGAAAATAACATTCCCACATCACGTGGCTTTTTGGATTGAGAGATGTAAAATTATTTCAATTGCATCTACTTATAACTTATTTCTTTGTTTTTAAAAGCATGTATAAATAACACAACACTTCACAGAGCTAACATTTATTTTCTTAGTTGAGAGAACTATCTGAAATAACTGTAAAGTTTAGTCGTCCTTTGAAGAGAGGACTAGTTTCATGATATGACTGAAATGTATGCTACAAGTTCTCTGATGAACAGAGGAATGAGGATGGGCTATGAATTTTTTTTATGGACATCACATCTCTACGAACACCAAAGACTGATAAACAATCTTTTTCTTTTCAATAACTTGCCCTATGTGCATTTGCAGTGGGTGACCTGAGGAAGCAGTTTACGTGGAAGGGGGATCTTGGAGCTTCCAGGGAAACAGCATCTGTAGGACAAGTTTGCTAAATGTGGCATCACCAACAGACAGCTCTGTGATGCTGTAGAGGTTTGATTCTTGAGATCTCTGATATGGAACCAACATGTCCTGTGCATGCTTCAGACATTCCCAGCAAGCAGCCAGATGATCTTGCCTGAGCAGAGAAAAGACTCATGCTGGGCCTCAGGGAAGAAGTCACTGCAGACCACAAGTCACAATGACAGAAGAGGACCACATTTTGAGCACTGACAGAGAAGCAATCTGTGAAACGAAAAAAAAAATGGAGCAAACTGCTGCAGCTCTAATAGAGCAGATCAACATTTTGTGCACTGATGGTGCAAGGGGTTGCACTAGTGCTAAATCCAGCACGACTGACTGACATAAGTGTGAAGTGCTCTAGCTCTAGGAACAAGATCCTGCAGTGGTCCTGCTCATCAAGCTGGAAAGTGAGCTGGAAGAGTGACAAAACCTCTGGTCCTTGAATTTCTTTATTAGAACCGACTCAGCTAGTGTGAGATCTCAATTTGCCTCAAGGCTTATGAGCCTCGTACGACAACTTGCAGGTCCATGAAATCTCAAAGCAAGGCCAGGAAGGACAAACCCATTCTTGGGATCCATCTCAGCAGATGAAGACTCACTCCAGCATAGGAGGATGCAAGGTCACTTAAGAAAACACCAACCCTGTCATCTTGGCAACCAGCATGAACACATCTGAGAATGAGCCTGCAGGAGGTACTGCTGGGAAGGGAATGGCATTTGAGCAGAGACCTAATGTCAGATACACAGCAGGAGTGACCAGGAGAGAATTGCTCCTCAACTACAAGAAATGGCTGAAAAGGAATAGAAACTGAACGATCACGGGGGGTGGGGGGATCAAAGCAGAATGAAAACAGGAGGCCCCCTGCCCCAAACCCTAGCTCCAGCCCAGAGCACTTAAGAGGAACTGCGATGCCCATCATAGAAGCTTTGCTTTGTGAAAATGCCGTCTATTTATTATTATAGTTACCAACACAACATTGCTGGAGAATATTTCCCATGGATGACTGCACTTTTAATAGCACATACAACAGAATATCTAGAATGCCAAGCTTTGTAATGACCACTACAAATGTTTTAAGTAAAAAAGTGAAGAGTAAAAAAGTCATCCAAAATGCCCATAACTCTGCTAACATCCTTCTGCAAATATCTACACACCACAGACAACATACCAGTGAGAAAGCTTCAAGCTTGGAATGAAACAACATTGATGGGAGAAAATAAATGGAAAAAGATGTCCTCTTGCTGTTTTTCTCCTTCAGTGCTTTGGCTGTACACACTGTTAGACCTTTGAGCTTTTGTTTAATTATTTTGTGCAGGGGACTGGAATCCTCTAAGTGTTTACGTGTGCATGTGAGAGTGTGAACACACAATGAAATTCAGCAGCTGCACAAACAAGTTAATAGGACTTTTAAACTACTGAACTATTCCTCAGCTTCTACTGTTTCAATTTCTCATTCCTTAAAATTCAATAAATCCAATACCAAACCATTAAGCAATTCTGTATCTGCTTCAATAAACAACAGTTGATTAATGATAAGAATGACACTGGATGGTATTGCCAAGAAGATCCATGCAGTGCAATATATTTTAGCTGTCCTACAGGAAAAAAATATTGTTTTACTGAGAACAGTACTGTCTAGCAATGGTAGACTGTCAGAGTGGAAATGCGAGGATGCCATTACTATATTTGTGATCTGCGTGAGGGCTGCATAGATCTGCTGTTTTTTATCTCCCCCAAGTGGTCAAGCGAGTTTTTAAGTCCGCCTTAGAGAAGCAGCCTCCTCCCTCTCCAGAGCATCTTCTACAGAGTCAGATGAAAAGGCTAGTGGTGGACTAGGAAAACTTTAAAGCTGAACAAAAATTCATTAAGAGGGTTGAACGCACAGGAAACGCCCACTCTCAAAAGTAACTCAGTTACTCCACATATTCACATATAACTCTTAAATTTAATTCCTAACTCCCTTTCCAGCATACAAGTGACTAAACTACATCTTGAAATAGTACCCACGTTTGACAGTTTATGAGTGGGTTTAATCACCTCGGTACAGATTTACTAATAATTTATAATCCAATTTGTCTTTGAAATAACTAATATTTCAAGGATCTGACACCAGAGGTATCTGAACTAGTATAATCTCATTGCAATTAACAGCTTCAAACCATTCAATTGCAATCTGTCACTACTTCTCAAACAGCACTGATTACAGTTACTTTCCATTTTTCTTTAATGTCTCCTGTAAATTACAGTAAATAAGCAGATAGCCTTCACACTTTTAGTTATATGTATGTTTAAAAGGTGGTGAAAAGGGTATAGAAAAAGAGGAAATCCTTATTGTTATTTTAGCTATACTCTACATCTGTTACAAACATTAATGTGGCTGTAGGCCAGTTTAGACAGAATATAAACGACTGTCCTCCACTTCGCTCTTTTCTTCAATCATTAAAGTTTACTTAATATTCATGAAAAATACTTTATATCCCCGGAAGCTAAAAGCCTCTCTTTATTCACAGAACAATTACACCTCTGGCTGTATCATAAATTACCTACATTGTCAGGACAACACACTTATAACCTTATCTGGAGGACCAATCCTAGATATGAGAGAAGAGATTTGTTTTCACGCCTAATAATTAGTGAAAATACTATGCTGCTTCTTTAAGTTATAAAGAGTGCTCTTTATTTATGGCTGTCAGATACTACCAGGATCACTAAGAAATCTTTCAAAGTCAGTGAAAAATTTGAAATAGGGAATTTCTACTGGTGTTTGTGCTTACTGCTCACACACTCTGAATTTCCCAAGAGATATATATGCAATTTTGTGATTGATCTTCCCAAAGAAAGGTCTAGCTGGAGGCAGCTGGCTTGGGCTGGGAAAAAGCAGTCACCAAACAGGCATCTTTCTCATTATGACAGGCAAGTGTGGCATTGAAGGTGATATTAAAACACTTTTCTTGCCTTGTCAAAGCTGTCCCTGCAACTGGGATGAAACATGCACAACTTTCCACAAACTGAAGTTCAGAAGTACATCTTAACTTTTACTTCCATTGGAAAAAAAAAAAAACAACCAAAAAACGACAACAAAACCCAAACAAACAGAGTTTTGTGGAAACTACTTATGAATTACAACTTTGGCTTCAGGTGTAACCTTATGGATCCACCGCTGTTTTATTCCCCAAACTTTACTTTTGATTTCTTATGGCAAGTGCTGGATTCTACAATAGTTAAGACTAAAGAGCTGTTTTAGTCAAATTCCCATTCTCATCCTGAAAAAGTTTTCAGAAAAATTCATGATGTTGATTGAAATTCCAGTATTTACCTATTTCCAAAGCAGTATTTTCTCCCATGCAGTAAAAGCAAGATCCTTCCTTCATTCAACAGTAGGGAGTAAAGACCCATAAAAACATCCTTTTGATTTAAAAAAAGATTTAAAATATTTTGATCTTAAGAAATAAGGCTAAAACAAATATGCTTAAAATCTGAAACCTGACACAGATAGAAATCTCTGCTAAGTACTACTTAAATGTCACTTTCTACACCAAAAATAATCTGTAGCACATACACCAGAGAGTAGTCATATGATTACTTTTGAGAAGGAATAATGGAAATTACACGTTTGACAAGCAAATACCGTGATGAAATTAAACACTGCTTTTCTGCTTTGCATGATTTACATGTATAGAATTTGCTTTTCAAACAATATTGGCATTTGGAATTTGTTTTGATAACAATAAAAATATGCAACAATACTCCTGCTCGAGTTCCTTATCTAATGTGTCTATACAATAACATTATACTATCCATGATTTGTTGTAGCAGTTGTTGTAAGTTTCTTTGTAACCAGTTCCTGTATAAAAGAATTGAATGCACAGGTAAAAGAACAAAACTAAAAATAAACTTTCTAACATCACTGCTGATGCTTGTTAATATGGTAGTAGAAAATAGCAACAGTACTAGCAATCCAAGATAGGTTTGCAGCAATTTCCAACCTGTCAACTGGCCTTCAACCTTAAGAAAACCCAAATTTGAACAGCAATTGTTAAATAACACTAAAGAGAACTACCACTGGATCTCACTTTGTTATCATTGCTCACAAGGTGAGTAACAGCTGCCCTTTGTGTTTGTCCTTTTGTGTATCAGATACACAAAAGAAAGACCTAATTCTTAACCAGCTTCGTGCCCCAGTATGCACTGTACAGGAGACTTCATGCCCACCACACAACGAATACTGGGGCATGGAATTGGCACACAAACAGTAAGGTGGGTAAGTGGCTTTTTAATATTATTATATTGCGCATTTCTCCTACATAAGTTTTACAATACATCTGTATACCAACTGTGTATAACTTAAAAGCTGTGCAATATAATAAAGAAAAATGCCACTTACCTGACTTTCCATAACTTGGTCTACAAGAATTCAGAGTTTCACTAGTATGCTAAATATTGGGATGCCATAGTAGAGCAAAGCGTCATTCTTTTGACAACGAAGAATGTCATGTAGCCTAAAAAAAATTACAAAGGGTTTTTGCTTCTCTAAAGGAAAAAAACCCAGACTATAATAATTTTTCTGTTAAGCCAATCATGTTTTCCTTCCAATGAAACAGAAGGTGCTTCTGCCACTTTCTGCCGCTCCACATACAATTTCTATGTTCCTTCAAAAAAGATCCACTAATTTTTCCTAAATGTTTTTCCTAAACATCATTTCTCTGTTGATAAATATACTTCGAAACCACATTCTAAATCTATTTAAACCATGTTCAGGGGGAGGAACACGGGTAAGAAAGTTGAAGGAACTTCATAGCTTGACACAGAAAATTATTGTCATTAACCAAGATAATTGTTTCTAAAACTACAGAAAATTTACTGCAGCTTTACAATACTGTTTAAGTGTTCAATCAGGCTCATATAGTAAGAATCACACACCCCCCCCGGATTTAGAGAATGCACCAGGTGCAGAGAAGGCCCGCAGGTGTCTTGACACAGCCTACCGAATTCCAGAAAAGTGAATTGCAGTATGCTGTCAATAAAATTCACACATGAAATTTTGTTTAAAAAAAAAACAAATCAGTTACCCTTTACATACACACAATACAAAGAGATGTACTGAAAAACAGATATATAAAATAACAGTGAGCACTCTAAGATCCTCTTAGTGCAATGAAAGCTAAATTGGTGGGAACAAGGAGGTTCAATTTTCTGCCAAGATAAAACATACTTTACTTGTAGTCAATGATCAGGCTAGACAGATACCTAATGCCCAAGTCTACAGCATCCTCTGATAAGGTGTAAAGAAACCTCAGGTACAGAACATTGTATGGAGGCAAAATTCATCCACCTTCTGACTGAGGTCGACTGAAAGCCAGCTTTACAAGTGGGATCAGTAAGAAAAGGAATAACATTTCTAGCCTGACGCTATCTGTGCAGTGGTGATTGTAAGATACTGTTAATTCTTCCAAAATAACAGTAAAGTTTACAATGCTAAATTTCCTTCTTATTCCCAGTATCTGCAATTCAAATAAACAGACCTCTATCATGTAAAACTCGGTTAGCTGGTTTTTGAGGTAGACTATAACAATATATTTTCCTGTGATGCTACATAGTATTCCAGTTAACATTTCTCGACTCCTGAATGAAGTCCAGTTTTGGAAAGATATGTGCCAGTCAAATAAAAGGCTGAACTTCAGGTTCATATACAATTCTACACAAATTCACAACAGAATTAAGAATAAAATATTATTCAGTATTAAACAACCAGAAAACACCCATTGTGCCTCTGTAATGTCTAGACAAAATCTTTCTGTGTTTGGTGCTTTTCAACAATAATCAGGAAATTTGTTACCAATGCTCACAAATTTTTAGAATAATTTGCTAGGTGTCTATTGCTTGTTAGGGTTTCCATCCCCAGAAGCTTAATGGAAGCAGAACTCAAAACTGAGGAAGGACAAAGTAAACTTGAATTTCTTCACAGATTACATAGGAGCTAAAACAAACCTTTTAGGACCCTTGAGAGCAAATTAAAAATTCATATGAACTTTAAATCCAAACTACTGTAAGCTCCCTAAAGCAAAGTTGAAAATCTAAAGGATATTTCCTAAAACAAAAAACATACAGCACTCAACACCAAAAAGTGTTTTCATATTAAGTGAGCCTTAATCCATCTTTGTCATACATGCAACTGAAGAATTACCTGTTTTAAAAAGGGAGAACCCAAGACAACAGGTAGATAAAAAGCATAAATGATGTTCTACACTGCCAAAGCTTGTGGCAGACCAGAATTTAAATATGATTTTTCTTAACTTCTGTTCCTTGAAACTAAACACTTGGTTGTCTCACAGCCTTTGTAATTTTCTTAGATATCCAAAAAATATACATCACATTCCACTCAGCAGTAGGGCAAAGGGATTACTTTATTTTACCCTCAGAAAGTTTCATTAATACTCCTTAAATGTTTTCTTTCATCTCAGGGGAGACTTTCTTTCCAGTGTCATGTTCATCACATTTGTTCTTTACCAATGGCATTGCTCTACATGCATCCTCTTTTTGGTGACTACCATTTAGTATAGGTTACTGCAGAAACATCTATAATCAATCTAAAGTTGTGTCACAGCAGTATGGTCCTTCCACATGGGTTTCAATCTTCCAAATGAAAAGACTATGCCAACAACTATTTGTACCACAGGGGAAAAATCTCTAATTGTTTATCAAGAGGCACGTTACAACAGGACCTTTTTGTTACCTTATAGTAAGTGCTTAAAGACAGCTGCAAACACATAACTCTCTTTTACCATGGCTTTGAAAACTCTGGAGAAAAGAATGCATTACATGCCTCAGCCATTGTTTTCCAAAAGACTTCTGATGAAAAGAAAGTCTGAGATTAGCTAATGGTTAAATCAACCAAATGCTAGCACTAATAATTTGTAAAGATCTTATAAAAAAACTGAAACAAACCCACAAAATACTGAAAACAACAACAAAAAAAGCCCTACCACATATTTTAGATAGAAAAGATCCTCTGAATCTTCCACAATACTCCTACCAAAAAAAAAAAATCTATCATGAAATCACTAAACACTGCAGGACTATTAAGTATTTTGGACTAATGGGTCTAGGTCTCAAAGAGGCTGAAGGGCGGAGCCGTCGTGAGGGGGGATTTCCTTCCTCCCTCTGATGTGCTCCCTGTGGGAACCAGAAGTTCACCCCACAGGGAGCCAAGGAAGAACAGTCCATCTGCAAAATACAAGATGGTACTGGCATCCTCTTCATCCTTCCCACCTGTGCGTGGTACAGGACTTCTGCATTCCATGCCCAAGCCCTGGGATACAGAGACCCTCACTGACTCCAACCGTGGAGTAACTCCTTGCTCCTTCTCCCCTCCAGAGAAGTGCTGGAGAGGGCACGTGTGGGACCAGGACAGGAGTGCAGCCTCCTACAGGGCAGGGAAGCAGAAACATTGCCAAGGTGGGCTGAGCAGCACCCTGAATTGTGTAGAATCACCGACTCGTAAATTTGGTATCATTCAGTGTCCCATAAAGTTGGAATTGGTTTGCTGCCTTTCTTGGTAGTCTTACCTTCTGCTACATAACAGTACACTTCTTGCGTTTTAGTTCAGCTAGTAATGAATGGTAGAAACAAGCCAAAATAATTGTGTGTTGATATCTACAGTACAGGAGGACAGTCTGCTAACAAGAACAGACTAAATGTTCCTAGAAACCAGAAGTTTAGTGCACTTTTGTACTTCCTACAATAGCAACAAAATGTTTAATTCTAAATATATAAATCCAAACAAATCTTTCTTTTAAAACTTTTCTGTTCCTGCCATTCCAAAATCTCCTGATGATCTCACAACTGCAGATAGACAACGATAGTTAATTTTCAAACAGGCCAATACCTCCAAAAACTGAATCTCAGCTAAAACCACGTGGAAAATTTTTGCAATAAACATGTTTCTAAAAATGGCCTGATATACCACCATACTACAGCACAGATTTTTACTAAGGGTGTTTTTCTCAATGGGTTACTTGAAACAGCATTTCAGCATTATTTTAGTCACAGTCTCCTGAATGTGATAATAGAGAACAGGAACATTAATGCAAGAAATGTCATCAATTCTTTCTCCTCTTCTCAGGTTTTCTGGCACTTGAAGCGTGTTGTTAGCTTACTTGATCCAAAACCAATACAAATGTGACCTGAAGACACAGATTGGCAGAACAGCCAGTTGGATCGGGGCAGACGTGGCTTCGTATTTCAAGACTTACAGCCCTGCCTCTTACAGAAACCTTCTTTTGACCACAAGCTGCTCTTCCACTTTTTTTTTTTTTTCTTTTAAAACTTGGATTGAAAGATAATAAGGTTTAAGATAACCTGGAGGTGGATGAGCACATACACGGAGCACCCAAAAGGAAAGAGAGCACAGTACAGTATGTAAATAAGGACAGACTACCCAGAGCCATTTAAGATATGAGCAGAATTACAAGAGCACACTCTGTGTGCAGTCTTCTTCATAATAAGCATTGAGTGCACAAAAAGCATGTGAAACGTTAACAGCTTTGTTTGCTTTTTACCTTCTGATTGATCCTGGGATTAACAATCATGCCATGAAACCGAAGGTAAAAGTCCAGTTGATCCTGTGATGCAGGACTTGATAGTCTTCCCACATCTGCCCAAAGCTCTAGCATTTCCAAATCAGAAATATCTGCAACTGATTCTTTTAATATAGGATTATTTCCAGAACAGATATTGCTTAAATAGAGTACAGTGACACGGAATTTACATTGTCTCCCTCAATAAGATTTCTACCAACTGCCCTGCTTATCCAATACTATAAAAAAGAAAACAAATAGAAATCTGAAACGGCCCCATTATTACTCGGAAGATATGACACTGAAAGATTCTTTCCGTTAAATCAGGAGATCAAGCTTTCAGTTCTTCCAAAAATTTTAGATGGGACTGGGAAGTATTTCATGTTTTTTACTACAAAGGCATTCTGACCTGATGGTTCACAGTAGTAAGCTGTTCAACACCATTCTCTAGAGAGAGTAGTGAAGACAGGAACATTTATAAAAAAGTGTAACAATACCACAGGTTAAGTTGAAACACCATGTCTTTCTAATACCATATTCAAATCTACTCAACTCTTACTTTCTGTGCAAGGAAAGAGATGAAACTTTCTATTACTTACCGCAATGAGGGACATTCTGCCTAGAAATTAAAACGCCCACTAAATTTCTGTCTCTATAGTCCAAAAAACCCCAGATGTTAACTTCAGTAAGTATGCTTAACTATTGCATCCATATCCCACGTTGGGATATCCCATATCCCACATTGTATAGTTTGATGTGTGGTTGTAATACCTAGGGTAAAATTGTTATGTGGAATTGAAATTTTTCGCAAGAATGGCGTGATTTTAAAATGTTGTATCTAAGCTAATAAGTGCTAAATATATGCCATTTAACAGATCGAATGCAGACTGATTCACAAGTGGTATCACAATTTGTACAGCACTTCAGAAGCTTCAGGCTAATAGCAATTCATACATGTAAATTGCCAAGAACTGCCAAGAATGCTACATTTTATTTTTGCTGCTTTACCAAAATGCTTCAAAGAAATTTACCACTACTTCACAGCTGAGATCTACAGGAGAACTAAGGGAAAGGTCATCTCAATCACAGGAGCTTTACTCTACATAATTCAAGCCAGATTATTAGTTGCGTTGAAAAAAGTCATGCTACCCAAAGGGCTATCTGATTATTCACTCATGTTTCTACAGTTAATACTCAAACAAAGTATTATCAATCAGACCTGGATTCTGGAAGACTTCATGTCTCTATGACTGAAAGTCAAGTTTGGAAAACAAATTCCAGATCCTACCATCATGTGATGTAGATTCTAATCTTTTCAAAGCACAGTCTAACTACTAATTATAGTAGGAACTCTCACACGCAAATGTTTCATTATTTAATTTACAAAGCAACAATCTGATCATGTCTCACGATGATTCAGAGCAATGCTAACCTATCTCAGAAACTGCAAGCTTAAACCACAGCAGGCTTCAGAATCAAGCTTTTTGAAGTGTTTCAGGTCAGTAACATCATTTCATCTGAGGACCATTCTGTTTTAAAGTAGCTGCGTTGCATCTCTGGTGCTGGAAATTAATTCCCTCTGGCAGCAGCAGGAAATATAAATTAAAATGTGTACGTCATAAGTAAAAAGCAATGAGCAGTTATTGATTAGGAGTGACCTCCCTCCACACGCCTGCACGTTGGCTGGGAGAAACTCCACACACTGCAAAAGCAATGGATTTTATCACTGAAGTTCATCTAGTGTGCTTGCGCTGCGGCATACATCCTACCAGCACCATATGATGCATGGCTAACAGTAGACATCAGGAGCAATTAAAAAAAAAAAAAGAAGAAGAAATGATGAGCAATAAGAAAGTGGGTGAAATGTTATGACTGAAGATCATCATCTGTTGTTTTTTAATTACTGAAGCAGACTTAACACAGGTATGCAAGCAACCCCATGCAATATCAAAACTGCCCACAAGCCATGGGGTAGCCCTGATCAATTCTGCTTGCCGTGGAGGTTGAAGGTGGGCAGAATACAGGTGCATGCACTCCAGAACTAGAATTGCCTTTGTCTAACATCTTTTGTTACTCCTCGTTTCTAATCAATCGCATGCGGGCAAGAGGACATATCCCACTGTACATATGTTAGCTAAGTATGCAAATAAGCAGCTGAATAACCATGCCAGTAATTTTCTTCCGTACAGAGACTGGCTTGTTTGGCAGCAATGAATGCCATGGGCAGAGAACCGTGAATTTCTGCATGTGGCTGGAGATACACAAAAAATACTCTGTGCATGACTCTTCAGGTAAGAAATTATGGGCCCCAGGGACAGAGAGAGTGCAAGGGAAAGATGATTGACCAGGAGGGTGAAGATGGGTAAGTGTGAAGCCAGTTCGGATGCAGGAAGCCAGACGTGGATACCAGGCAGGAGCATTCAGCTATGTTTGGTCCTTTGAAACTCCAAAGGCCTGAGCTACCAGTTATGCTGAGGTAGAGGAATATGAATTATTACTTTGTGTCCACAATCAAGAAAAACATATGTAGCCCTACACCTAAAAGACTGGTCCACTGTCACCCCAAAATACTAATCAAGTGATCTAGTTACAGTGTTTTAAAATACCTCTTCATTTGTGAAAAAGGACCAGCAGCAATGATCTACACAGCTCCTAACACGCCACCACTACAAACAGAAACTCAACATTTTAGACATCAGGTCTGATTGGAAAAAGGAGGAAGTTGCATCTAGAAACTTAGTGTATGGCTAGTGCAGCTCACGCAGAGCTGACACTGAAGCTGAGTCTCTTATAGTCACACAGAATTATACGGAGAACCATGATCACGGTACACTGCATTTGCATTTATTTACTGTACTGATCTACTTCCAATACAGTAGTAACAGATCCACCAGTAGCACCTTAAGCATAAATTTGTATTCATACAAGAAACGTCACATTAAGAATGCTGTTCTGAAAGTACGTTGCAAAAAAAGATGTGGTATTAATCTATGGCTGCAGGACCCTGAATAGGTATGCCTCACTGTGATAAGCTGCAATTTGTCATTTTTTTTTAATGAAACACAGGACAGCGGGTATTCAGTTTCTCTCCCCCCACGCCTAAGAGAAACTCCTTTAGCTGTACATCTATTCCATAACCCCAAAAGCACCAAGCCAAAATGAACTAAGCATTGCAGGTTTACGAGTACCAATTTTTAAGAACTTAGAGGCTGAATCTAATACATAAAGGTTGGATGAGAATTAAGGAAAGGAAATACAGGCCCCCAATTATTCTGCAATAAGACAGACTATGCTTTTATTCCCTTTGCTGAAGAGACTCAGGAAAGCATTACTATAAGAACATGTTAAAATGAGAAGCAAATGGCATTTAAAACAGCTTCACTTCCTGCTTAGAGTAGACCTGAGAGCAAGGGGAGCAAGCATGTAGGAAGGAGAGTTCTTGAAGAAAGAAATAAAAGCACAGTAGCTGGCACTTCTCTGCAATAATATTATCAACCTGCTGAGAGCAATTACAATAGCACAGACAGCACTTGCTTTATTGTGACCTTATTGAATTAAATCTGAGGAAAAAACCTCTGAGATTCAGCAGGGAATTTATTAGAAAATTTTAATGCCAACTTAAATTTGATCCAAAGGCCTCAATATTAAAGGTCATATCCATTACTATACGGTGGGAAACCTTGAATCTCTCTGTTTCTATGTTCCACCCTTTCTCAGTTTTGTTTTCTTTTAAAAGAGTAGGTCAGACTCTCCTTCTCTCAGCTTTGCAGCACTCTGTATTAGAGGTACAAGTCTGCTATTTACATTTTAAAAAGCCTAAGCCAGCAAGCCAAATAAAGAACTCCAAACTTACTTTAAATGAAAAGTTGAATGAAAACCAAAATCAAGCAGCACTGATGAAACTAATGTGCTATACAGCTGGATTTTACCACCTTACACGGACATAAAAAACATGTAACCCGATCTTCACCGAATTATCTGCCACTACTTCCAGATCAACTGTCATCGTGACAGGGGAGTCAGGTATGAACTGACTACTGACTTGCACAGAATGGCAAAAGCTGTGTAGCGTTTTTAAAAAACAAATTTGTAACTCGAGATCATTGCAAACCTTTGAAATTGGAAGTACCATCCACTGAAGTCTGATCAGCTGAGATTCAAAGGCTCCTTGTTTGTACGTCAGCAAGCACAATGGTGGCAATGGTTACTGCATACTTTTTCAAGCCCTATCATTTCCCTACCCAGAGCTTTCAGCTTTACAACAGGAGATGAACATGCTAAGCACCTGTGAAAAACAGAGTACACTGCGTAGCTCATGAATTACTCCCTGAAGGAAGTATTCCTCCCACAGATTTGCAGGACAGCTACATGAAGTTACTCCGCTTTTAGTGGAAGATTTAGGAAAGAAATAGAAACATAGATGGCCTGTACTTTACCAGAAGATGAAAGAGACCACAGAGTCTACTTTTACACTGTATTGATTTTTTTCAAATATGAAACTGTATTAGGGGGAAAAAACTCATGTTCTCAAATGCATATGTAATTTTGGAGCTTACACTCCAGTGACTTCCAGAGTACCTTGAGCTCTTAAGCACCCATATTAGTCAGCAAAAACATGTGAACACAAGTCCGGATCCTTGCTATCAATCTGCTCAGGTACCCTCTAAACAAAAGGGCCGTCCTCTCTTTTCAGCCTATGAGAAGATACATTATGGATATTCATTACAGTCCTTACTTTCTCAGTAGTCTCAGTATTCACTCGACGTAGGATGTCTGAGGAAAGCAAGAAGGTTAAAAGACAAGTTTCCTGTACCAGGCTCACATAGATTTCAAAATATATCCCACCTGATGACCAGCAATTTCAGTCTTCCTCAAAAGTCCTGGAAAACCTGGCAATTGAACTAGTTTAACCTACCATTAATGATGGCATTAAATATATTTTTGGAGGACAGTGCATGAAAATCATCTTTGCTGAACTTAATTCTCACAAGATTTTACATTCTTCATGCTAACTAAACTTAGTTTCATGTACATCTCAGGTATCTTAGCAGGTCTGAAACCAAAAGGGCAAATACAATTTGAATGCCGCTGAAAGGTCACTGCTTCTTAAAGACTCATGTTCACGCATTCATATACCGACCCAAGCTTACCCTTCTAGACATGGGTGCAAACGACCTCTAGCTCAGAACCTGTGCAGCAGTGTCTGGGCTGACATGCCGTATCAGCAGCACCCCAGGATGCCTGCTTTCGAAACAAAATATAGCTTATTCACACAAGCACCCTACTGCAAAGCCCTCTACGTACAACATGAATGTACTTAATCTGCCATGCTAAAGGAAGTGTCGATGGTTTTGTCTTCTGAATTGCTTTACCCTTCACAATGAGATTGATTACACATCCTTGCCTTAATGCGATTTGATTTGGTAACCACGGTAATTTTGTTTGTTAGATAGCTGTGTCTTATCAGTCTTGTCTGATAGGAGGAAGAGACTTAATTTATTACTGTTAACATTTGCAAGAATTCAACAGAATAGCTGCTAGACTGAAACATTTAATATCTTAATTTTTCTTTTCATATAAATGCTAGCCTTTATGTTAGAGTACAGACATCTCAGTTTTGTACACTGATAACAAAATCTCTGTGTCTGATTTTTATATTTTTTTTAGGACCAGGGAGACACCTGATTTCTTCAGTAAGTAAGAAAAGAATAGGAATTACAGAAACAGAAATTTCAATCATGACACTGGGTAGGATGGCATCAGGCTTCATACTAGTGTTTGCCAGCCATTTTTCTCCCATACAAGTTTAAAGAAGTGAAATAAAAACTAACAATCTATTAACAATAGTTTTCAACTAACAGTATCTTATTTGAAATACAGAGAAAATACTAGGTGAGGATGGAGCCAGGATGGAGAAGAAGAAAGGCAAGAGGATCGGGAGTGCAGATATGTCCGATCTTGAATTGCTCAAATGACAGAGAACTTTGCTACCTGCATCAAGATTTGGATATTTAAATCAGTCCTTTTGTTTCCTAGGAATGAGATCGTAGTGAATTTTTTACTCACCCTTTGATAAAGGGGGTTTATTATCATCAGGTATATAAATATTCTTTTCCTAGTGTTTCAACTGATTAAAGAGGTTAGTCATATTCATTCTTCAGCTCTTTCAACTCCTCACCTGATGTTGTTTCCCCAAAATAAGCATTTATTTTTCTAATCTCATTTTCAAGTTAAGCAAATTGTATATCTCTAACTCTATGTAAAATACCGTTTAATTCTACAGCATTTCAGATAACATCTAATTTAGTCAACAGTTCCTTCTACAAGTAGCATTGTAAAATTAGGCCCTATACAGTAGAAAATTAAACTAATTAATTTTATATCATATTTGAGTTTAATAACATTAATGACTTTTACCTGGGTTTTTTAATATATATACATGTTTACTTGAAAAACTTCAGTTCACCTTTAGGATCTCAATTAAAAAGACAAGTAGAATTGCAAAACCCACCAATAGCTGCTTCCCTACTTCTCTCTTTTCCTATCCTGGTGTTCGCACTGGCTCTCACAACCAGAAAATAACAGCATTAACTGTTAAGCCTTTCTTCACTGCTTATTAGGCAGGGGTTTTAATTCTTATATTGTCTTCAGTGTGGCCCATAAAGCACAGTAAGACTGACACAAACAATGCAGTCAGCACCCCGCCAGCTTTCTGTCTAAGCAGATTTTATTCTCCAGTCTACTTTTACTTGGATCTAAAGGGAACAGAGAAGAGAGCGAGGTAGATGATAAAGGGATTCCTACTGAGACAGACAGTGTTGCAAGACTTGGAATATCATGCTTTGATTCCTGCTGTAAGCATATTTTGGGAACCTGGGCAAATCATTTAGTTCCTTATGCACCAAAGATTTAAATATATGCTTAAATTTAAATAAAGTACCTTCCTTCATTTCCACCTCAATATCTTAAAGACAGGCATGAGGTGAAATGCACAGTTAAAATCAGGGTGCCTTGATCTCCCAGAGCTACTTCTGCAAAGGAGCAGTACTACTAGTAATTCTCTCTGCCATCTGCCTCGCTTGTACAGCTGAGAGAAGGGAAACGGTCCCAGCCCTGCCAAGTCCCTTGGGGACGGCAAAACAAATGTACATGTACTGTCATACTTACAAAATTATTAGTAATAAACCCAGCACTTTGAGAAGACTTACTTCCTTTTTTTACCCGCAAAGCATACCATACATGTGGTAAAGGTATTTTACTGTCAATGGGTTAGTTCTTCAGTATTATTCTACAGCACAGCTTTGCATACCAATTTTTTCTCCTCTTGCCCTATGAGCATACATACAAATAATTTAAAAGCAATTTACAACATGTCAAGCTGCTTAAGGAGACTCTTAAAAATCTAATGTATGAATTTAACCATTGGCATGATTTATTATTGAAGTTCCGCTGTTATAACTTGACAATTAAGAAATATTGATAAATGTAAACACATTATTGATGTCAATTAAAAAGCACAAGATTGATTAACCTCCCAGAGGTATACAGGCACAGCAGTTAGAGAGTAATCACCCTCAATAAGTATTCACTACTGACAAACGTGCATAGAAATTAGACTGCTGTGAGACAAAAAGTACTTTCAATTAAAATTAAGATCATTTGAACACATAACTAAAGCATAGGGTCAACAACAAAATCAACAGAATTACAAACAAAATCTGTATTAATGTGAAATGCTAAGTGATGAGGTCACATAATGCTCTCATTAACTATACAATCAGATGAAAATATGGTTAAAAATGTCCAAAGCAACTGCTCAGCAAGTGAATTATGCCCCGAGGAAAAAGACTATGAACGTATTATTTAGTCATTACACTGCAATATTCATAACTGTCCTGGTGAGGGACAAGACCTTGTTTACAGGATAAACAACAGATCCTTGTTTTAAAGAATGTATTTATGTACATTCTTCAGGTGACCAAATTATAAAGGTGAACTCGAAACTCTGATTAGTAATGGTTCACTTCCTGCAAAGCAAACCGCCTAGGAAAGATGTTCAGGCAGTCCATACCTTGAAGGGGACAAGCATACACCTGACATACCCCAGAGAGAATAACAACAGGAATCGTTCAATTCGTGATTTAAATGTGACTGGAAGAGTTTGGGCTCCTTTATTCTCCTTCTTTTCACTTGCTTTCAGAATTAATGTACTGGCATAATGCCTGTCACCAAGATGAAGGGCACTGCAGCTGTAGCTTTTAATGGCCAAAAAAACCCCAGGCTCACCTCAGAAAGCACAGAGCTAAAGACAGCAGCAATGCACCAGTACCAAGGAGACTGCGTAAACACTAATTAAACTTCTCTCTACACTCTTGCCTAGAAAACAGTTTTCCCTGCTTAAACTTCCAAGGGCTGGATCAGACATGCTGATACTGGAGTCTAGCAACTTTCTTCCCTGAAGCTTGGCGTTCATCACAACTTCGTGGATCAAACGCATTTCCGTCAAATACAAGCAGCTTACTACAGAGACACTAGGCAGAATCCAAATTACTGAAAAAAAGATAAAATGGAAACATAACACATCAACAATAAAGCTTGTTTGTTTGAAAGAGCTTTCTGCGAAGGCCACACATTTGTTTATGTTTATTGTCAAAATAAAACTAGATCACTGTGAATTTAACTGGCTGGAAATTCAGTCAAATGGTATTAGTGACAGAGACCATGTTTGGTGCTATGCTAAACCACAGAGGTACTCAATGGACTCCCAGAGTGCCCAGAGTCAAACCCCAAAAGATCACAATAAACATAGACATACCAAACAGAAAAGACTGTGAAGAAAGCTTTTTTCTTTTTTTTTCTTTTTTTTTTTTTTTAAAAAAAGAAAATTCACGGTATTNGAAACAACTGGCGCCTTTGCAACTGGGATAATGGAAGAATTTTAGTGACTGAACCATTAGAATAATCATGAATATAATAAGATGGGGAAATAAAACACACTCATGAAGCCAGATTTTTGGAGCAAATAGGACAAATAGAGCTCTTTGCAGGCTGGCCTTAAGCTGAGAATGAAGACGAGAATAAATTATTTAGACTTGACAAACTATCTGTGGAAGAAACAAAAAAAAGGCATCTGATTTAGAGTGGCATGGGAAGATTCCACATACTGTATTTTAAACATGCTGAGGGGAAAAGCATGGCCATCTGAAAGGCCAGCAAAGAATGCAAGGAGCTTAAAGAGGAGCTAAATGCTCCCTCTTCCCTTCGATAGCTGTAAAGGGAAAAACTGTAACTATAATATGCTGAGAGACTGATGAGTGGGCATGGGGGGAGAAAAGGTTGTTAAAAAAACATTGTACGACAGCTACAGGACCAGGTGACTTGTCGGATAGCGAGGGCGTCAACACCGACATCATCATCCTGAATTACAGACTGCAGTTCAAGGGCAGCAGAACGCAGTCCTGGGGATCCGAGGCACCAGACAAACGTGCCAAAGCTCCTCCTGGAGGGAAGTGTGCCCGCTCAGTTGCGGTGCCATTGAACCTGACACTGTCTCCTTTCAATAAGCAGTACAGAACCAGGAAGGAAAGTTTTCTCAGCAAGGAAAGTGAAATAAAACAACAGATCAAAAAGCAACCAACAAACTGTGAGAGATCAAAACAGAGATCACTGTTGTAATAACAGCATTGTTGTCTCTCTTACTTTTTTTCAGAAGACCTCAAAACAGAAATCCCTTTCTTTTCCTGAAGGTCTAGCTGTACTTAAAACTGTTTTACCCCATGATAACACCACTGAAAACGGACACTCAAGAGAGATCTATGTTCTGACATGAACACAAGTCACAATACATATGCAAGGCTTTTACAAGGCTATAAGTTTCATAAATAACACACAAAACTGCCATACTTCTGTTTTTCCTATTCAGGAAAAAAGATTACAATATACATAGACATATATGCACATGTAGACGTATAGACATTTTCCTATTCAGGAAAAAAAAAGAGATCCTCCACAAACGTTCTGCTCTGCAGCAGACACCACACAGCAAGAAAGACAGAAAGCTGCTCAAATGTTAATATACTTTAGTGCTAGAAACTCAGTCTTCAAACCCTCCCTCAACTGGCACCACTACAAACCAGAGTTGCAGGCATCGACTCAAGATCACAAAGTCAGATTAGAAACATGGCAGAAGTCATTTGAGCTACGATCAAAACTACCAGGACTTATTTCTACCTTCCCTTGCTTGTCAATATTTTATATTTATACTAGGACACACATGCACTTACTGTTACCTCATTTGGAAGAGGCCTCCCTGAAATTTTGTTGCAGCAGCCACCCGTATGAACCGTATTCATTTACACACTGGGCAGAAGCCCTGGAGACACCAAACACAGGAAAGCAGAAAGCACAAAGGGACGAGTGGCAGATGAAAACATCTCCCTGAAAATGTGAGCCTTCCTTGCTTCTGGAGCTTTCTGCAGCACAAACTGGTTCAATAACTGCTGCTAACTGTTTCAAGAAGCTACTGACCAGCCGGACTGATGAAACTTACTCTTTTCCATATGGAAGTTTACACCTAGCATTTACTTGATCGGACGTGACATACTGCCACGCCAAATTGCTCACTAGGAAAGTAAGTCCTTCTCCTGTCCTTCAGACAGCCCTCCTCTGTGCATAGCATCAGATGCTCAGAGCTCTGGATGCATTATATAACTACTTATTATAGATGATAAGGCCCCAACCTCACTGAATTAGCCACTAAATACATATTAAAAAAAATAATGACAGCTCTTTATGACAGATAATTAAAGTATTTTAAAAGCAGTTGCCAACACTCAACAGTTATTTTTTTTTTTAGTAAAGGTTACTGCAGACATCAAATGCTGTGTTTTACACTAAGGCTCTTAGATCAGAAAGACGAAGCCTCATTCTACCTGAATCACCTCTGAATCGCCTTTGTTTGTAGCCTAAAGGTTACTTTCAGTGCAGGGTCTACTTTGGTATTTAATACTGCAGGCAGAAACTGCCACTTGTAATTTAGTCAGCAGGGCAAACAGCAGCAAATCACTTGTGAAAATACAATCTTGCTCTCCATCAGGAGAGTTAAATGAAAGCCTAAGGAGTAACACTGCTCTGGAGACTCACACAGGTGTAACCCGGAGAGCCAAGCCACCTGAAGATGGGCAAAATGTCTGTTATACTTCCCGCGCATTCAGATGCCAGAAATTAAGCTGGTATGACAGCTCTGGGATTTTGGCATCTGTTACAATATTGCATATCTCCAAAGCTATCCTACATGCCAAGATGAAAAAGCTATTTGAAAAGGCTGGCTGAAATGGACCTCACTCCTAACATGTCCTGCGAAGGGCCAAAGATTCACCTGGGTTTCTGTTCAAATTTATGCTGTTCAAAGTCACTCCTATTACATTTTCTCTTTGTTCCTCCTCCCTTCCTCCCCCTGCCCCCCAGACTGTATGGATATGTAGTGGACAAAAAATGCGTTTACTCTCATATTGGAATACAAAACCAGTATAGCTCTGAACTTAATGCCTCCCCATTTCAATTTCAATTTCAATTTCAAGCTTTCTCCAGTTTACTAAAAGACAGGGGTTACTCATCTTATGTTATACCTTCCCCCACCTGCATCTGTGTCTCTTTCCAAGTAAAGAGTACTGAAAGTTAACATATGTTAAGGATTTCTGTTGCTTTCTTAATCTTCCTTGTAGGCTACTGTTATAAAAGAAGAAATATACAAGTGTATATTTCTTGAGTTGTTTTCAAATCCCGGGGAAAGTAAGTGCCACTTGAACACAACAAATAGGATTTAAATCTTGACCTTGAGGAAAAAAAATATCTAAAAATATCACCCTATAGAGCTTTGGAATTAAAAAAAAAAAATCCACATAAAAATACCCCCAATGCCTTCTAAAAGCCAAAGTCAGCTGAGTTAAATTCAGTGTTTGGCTTTGCCACAAGCTTCCAGTGTAACTTTGGTAAATACACGTAGGGAACCAACCCTAAACCAACCCTAAAGCAATTAAAAACTGACTACCAGTATTGCAACAGGCTAGAAGCAAGCGAAGTACAAGAGGATCATGCCGACCATTTGCTAAATTCTAGATGTCATTGCAAGTATTTAGAAGTGTATAGATGCTTGATTACCTTCAAAAACTGATACCGTGCAGTGACTTGATAAAACTGCTTTAATAGGATCTTTGTCCATTGTTTGATTATGCCATTCACCTCCTGTTCTTCTTCTGTGAATGAGGCATTTGAAAACTCTTTCCTGCGTCTACACTTGCTTTAACAAACTAAATGGCTTGAGAGGTAGGAATAGTTCTCTCTGTGCATAATGTTGGCTCTATCCTGGTTGGAACGTGTAGGTGCAACTGTAATAAACAGAAATAGATGACACTAGTAAAAAAGCAGCAAACTTCCAAGGACATTCCTCTTATCTAAGAGCTGTAAGACTGTAAATTTTTGTAGAAAAATAGGTATTTGCCATTGTGAAGCTGGAAAAAAACCCAAAGTAACTAAAATTCAAGGAGCTTCTCAAGAAAAGCAGTAAATTAATCTGTGATTTTGAAAACTTCCTTGCAGTGACAAACTTGACAAGAGAAAACCATGTTAGAGCTCCAACATAACTGGCTGCCAGCAGGAAAACGTGACTTGCCAATATCATATCCATTCCTGAACAGCAGTGTGGGTGCTGCACCCTGTACTCAGAGTGCTTAAAGAGCTTTTCCAGCTATTCTTTCCCCTTGGCTTCAAAACTGCTGCTAACATAATCAAATATATTATACACTATTTTGCAACTTTCTTACATATTCATAAAAATTAGACAGAAATATGACTTGTAGTCTGAGACTAAAACTACTAATAAGAATTTTCATAATGAACCTTCTTCTGCTAAGGACATCCAGCCTACAGTGCTTTGCAGGACAAACACAGGTATCATCAGATACACAGAATATTTCTTGAAGGTTGAAAAGTTCCTTGAGACAGGCAATTCTAATGTCACTCACAACTGTGTAAATTGGTAGCAGTTTCCTAAATGCTCAACAATATGCTTTCAGTCCAGAAATACATACACCTTGGCATTTACTAATTTACCTGCTATTGCTGCAAACCAATCACGGGATTACTAGAACTGAACTGTGAAAAACAATGGGAGTATTTGCTGATAAAAACACAAAAGACGAGCAATAAAATCCAAAGCAGGTGCAGTAAACTAAGGTACTTCTACCTTTTGTTTTTTAGAGTAACTGTAATTGAAATTTGCTTGTCTTGCTAATATTTATTGAACATGATTTAATATTTATACTATTTGGATTAACAGAAATATGCATCCTTATGCTGTGGCTATGTTATTACCAGTTCATAATAATATGAATGCTGTATCAGTACATTCATTCAGTATAATTTCCACTTCCATTCAACTGTTACTTGAATCCATGATACTGCTGAGATGAGATACTGCTGATGAACGCCTGGCTATGCACAGCTGCACTGGCAACTTGGCTTGCTAAAAAAAAAAAAAAATCCAGAAGAACTGTTCAACTGTTCTTCTTTTACACAAATTTCAAAACAAGACCATACTAATAATTTTTACTAGAAATGGCAAATACGGAGAAACACAAGATTACAAGATTGAAATCTCACACTAAGTATGACATGGATTTTTATCAAGGCATAGTCATGAAGCATTTAATTAAAAGAAATGGGGCTAAAGTTACTATAACCAATGAATATTTCAAGGACTAGAATGTACTTACAACATGCTCCAAACATGAAAAATGCTGCAAGTACTCGATATTTATCATTATTAGTGGAACCTTTCTAACAGAGTTCTCAAATTTCAAAACCAAGTTCATTCATTCTTTACACACCTGAAAGGAACAGTAAAAGAGGCCAAGTCTGAGGAAGAACAACTCAAACTCAAAAGAAAAAGAAAAGTTAATCTGTTTCCTTAGAAAATGACGATGACCAGCCAGCTGTAAAGGAAGCAGATCCACATGTCCTGACTGTCTAACTGCTCACGGTGCATCTCTTGTCTCCCTGCTAAGAGTTTGTGCAAACCATGATTATCATTAGTTTGGATTATTTAAAGGGACTGTGAAAAGACTGTGAAAAAAGACTGTGAAATATCAAAACTGTTTTACTGAAGAGTACTGTAGTTGTATGATGTCAAAACAAGTACAATTGATACTAAAGCCTCCAGAACTGCCAGGAAAACCAAAACAATCCTTCTTAGCTGGACAACAAGATGACTGGTAGTTTCCAGCTACAATCTAAAACTGAGGAAAAAGTACTGTGGGGGAATATATAAGAATGAGATGTCCTGTAAATTAAAACAGGAATTTAATCAGAGCACATGGGTCTAATATAGCCTTTGAATTTCACTTTTATGTTTTCAGTTCAAAACTTATGAGACAGCGTGCCACAAAGAAAACTAGCGAATGCTTCAAAACACTCAGTATTATCCTGTCTTCAAAGTGGCTTCTATAAATCTTGAATCTCAGCAACAGCACTAACATTTTAGGGCAAATTCTCGCACTGCTAACATATTCCAATAGCGATAGAAACTCGCAAATGAAGTCACATTAGCACAACTGGGGAACGGCTGTGTTGATAATCCTCAAAGGACCTCAAGACCTAGCCTCAAAACTTTTTAAAACTTTCTATTTCAACCTTACTCGTGACAACGCATTTCTCACAATGCCCTCCTTTACAGGGAAGACACTACAAACTGTGCTGTTTACACAGTAAAAACACACAAAAAAAGTCTTCACAGTGTTGAGAAAGGAATCAGAGTTGTTCCTTTCTTTAGCCAGACTATTTTTAAATCGAAATCAGTAACAAGCAGAGGAGGACTAAGGCAGAGATTAATGTTCCTCCGTGCTTTTCAGCTTTATAAAGCTACTTTTGTAACGTTCAAGCAAATTGTACAGTGACTGACATGAACAAAATGACAGTAATCTGTCACTATTTCACATTTCCCACTAGGCTGATTCAAATAGTTATTTATGAACCTTACACTTCAATGGTCACTTTGATGACTAAACCATAAATTAGAATGTAAAGTGAATATAAATTTGATTTTAGAGTAACAACAAATTGTCAGCAAAGTGGGATATTATTTAATTTCTATCGACACACTATGAAAAAGTCAGCAATACCAAGATGTGCTACATCATAATAAACCCCAAACTTAGCAAAAAAATGTACACTAGATCTCATGTTTGCTTCAGTGCTTCTGCAGTTAAAAAAAAAAGCACTTTATATTACGCTTGGTTAGTTTTAAATATAAAGTCTTAATAATGTCAGATGACTTCATTACTTAGATCTTCAATTAAACAAGAGAGCAAGAATAATTTTTTTCCACAGAGCATGATTGAATTTGACAGCAAGTAAATATTAATATGAATTTAGATGCTAAGGTTTTTAATAGTCCTGATGAAATAAGACAGTGCTGCTATTCTTCCAATATTTATCTCTTGCTTTACAGCTGAAAGTGAGATGACAGTGAAGCACAATAGAAATTCTGCTAGGAACAACAGTTCTCAATTTTTTAGAAAAAGTTTTTTTTGGGGGGGGGGAATGAGTCAGAAAAAAAAATCCCTATTACCCAAACATCAAGTCCTGCAGGGACTCATGTGTCAAAAAATTATCTTGATAAACTAATTTTCTGTTATCAGATTATTTTCTGTTAAAAAGTTCCACTGCCTATTATGTTACTATGTGTGTTACTATCTGTTACTCCCACCAACATGTAAGATAAACACATACACTCTTCCAAAACTGAATGCAGCGTGAGTATACTTTGCCTGAAAAATTTCTAGAAGTGTGACATATAAGAGATACTTCAACATAAGTTTCACTGTTTTAGCAGTGTTAAAAATGGGAAGTCATGTCAAACTCTTTAACATTCCTTACTTGTCAAGTATATTTTTGCTGAAATTCTAACATGGAATGTGATCCAATTTAAAACAACTTTAGCTTTAGCTTAAGAAACCCCTTAAATAGCTGAGATTTGAAACAGCAAACAAACAAGCAAAATGCCTGCAGATTTAGCAATAACTGAGGCCATTCAGCATTCATCTGATACATCCCAGTGACAAAGATACCCTCCAAGTAACAAACACATAACAGAAAGATAGGTACTTAATGTTGTTTGCTTGACAACAGTTTGATTATAACATATTTAACACCAGTTTTCTGTGTTTGCAAAACTAAAACATAAGTGGAGAGATTTTCATATTCTGAAAATTCAAGCAGTGGTATTCCAGGGAACCAGAACCCTACATGCCCTTTTTGCTCTGAGCATCTTCCCAGCTGAAAAATTCACACCCACATATAAAACATTTTAAAGCAAGATTTACGTATTACATAGTAGAGCAAAATGTGGCTCTCACTGACTTCTTGAGTCAAGAAAGATTTCGTACAAAATTTCTTTGCCATTACTACAAAGTAGCAAAATGGGGAAAAAAAAGTAGCAGATTAAAATGGTTCTGCTGGTATAATGAAAAAAGCAGAATCCATGCTAAGAGAAAATAACAAATCTTGTCTAACTTTTTACTGCTGCCATTTTCTTGTATGAAGAATTAAATGCACAACATTTTTACCAGTGCAAAATACAGGCTGGTATATGAAACAGTTACCAGTTTCATGGCAAAACAGTTACTGTGGTAGCCTCACTAATGTTTTCCTGATTTATCAAAGATATAATGTTTACATTCTTACTTACAACCATCAGAGAGCATTTTGTGACACTCTGACAGGAATTTATCATAGCCACAATCTATAAGAGTTTTTCTGTAGCATTTTACTATGAGAGATCCCATGTCCAGAAATTGTTACTACTTTGATGCAGATTTCTGTAAGAGGCAGAATTTGACCCTGTACATTCTTATCTTTTGCCACCCTCTGTGACGGATGCACTCCTTCTGCTTGAACTAACTGAACTTCAGTCCAGGCAGATGCTCAGCAAGTTGACAAAACTGAAGTTAATCCTATTGTGTGAGGCTATCAGTGAGAACTCAGCACTAAACCCCCCAAAAAAACAGTTCAGCTGGAGTCTGGGCTCCTAAGTGGCCAAAACTGCATTAACACAGCAGAAAATCCGACTACAAATCAACCGCTTTACACTATAAATATCTGCTGCCATGAGGGTCCATTGAGCTCTCCTTCCACAGCAGCTGGCTGCACAGCGGTGGATCTCCCTTTGAGTAGGGGGACGCCTCTCAGGGTTACCCCTCAAGGTTAAGAGATCCTTTCCCTGACACCAGACATCGATGGGTTGGTAAGTGACATCTTTTGCATGCATGTAACATTTAAGATACATATAGTAAGCTTAAGTGATACTCTTTGTATCACATATAACTTGAAGTCTAATAAATAGTATTGACCTCCAGTCCATCTGTACTTATTTAATATTTTACATACCTAAATTTACTGATTAGAACTCAATAAACTACTAGTTCAGTTCTCTGAGTGATCTCTGACTCTTTCACTGTGACACCCTCTCCTTGATTGTCTTTTCCAGCCTCTAATACTTCCCTAGAGAATATCGGGTATCAAGGCTCTCCAAGATGAAACCTCAAAAAGAAGAGCTGAAAATGCTACTCAACACCTACAGATATGAGAAAAAAACCGCCCCAACACTTAAATAATTGCATTGAATCAATCCACTCTGAATTGCTTCTTTGAGAAACATGTTTAAGATACAAAAATAGCAGTGTTTGGGTTAAAAAAAGACAGCAAAGCTATGGTAGCACAAAACAACACCTGTTCCTGGGAGAAGAAATTCCAAAGAAGTAATTTAACTTGCACCAAAATATTCACACTTAATTGTCAGATCAAAGAGCCCAGCTTCCTACTGAAATAAGAATCCAGTCAATTGACCTGCTGGTTGTTAAAAGATTCATGTTAAAACAGACCATGGAGGAACAGGCGCACATATTCATTCAATATTTAATAAAAGTACTACTGAGCTCTGACTGGTGTCAGTAAGTGCAGATTTTGGAAGGAAGGACAGCTTAAGCATTGGAAGTGCCCTTAGAGAGTTCAGGCGTAGAAGCTTGCTTTCTTCAAATTTCCAGTGGTCACTGTGGATAGACAGTGGGTATGTAGGAGAAGTAATAAAGTATCTAAAGTTCAAGGAAGCATAATTCATGTCTAAATAATATGGTACCCAGTGGAAGGTACAGAGATGCTAAAATGCTACTCAGACAAGGTCAGTGACTCAACTTGTTCCAAAGAAAAATCTAACACCGTGCTAGCATTTAGCCAGCATTTACTTAATTCACTTTAGGATTTTCCTGTTCTGCTACTGTTCTAACATTGTATATGGAGGTGGGGGAAAAACAAACACAGAAGGCAAGACTATTCGGAGTGACTGTCACAGCCACTTTTCTAAACCTGTAGTGGAAGGATGAAAGCATGAGGAAAGGAATCTAATACACGTGAGCTAGAGGACACAGAGTCAAAGGAAAATCAGGGCAGAACAGAGAAGCAGAGTGAAGACACAGTAAAACAAACAGCAGAAAAGGTACCGGAAGAGCATATAAACTTTTGACAGAAGGCCTGTTCCATTTAATGGAACAAACATCCCTAAGTCCCCTGTTACAACCATCATGGATAAACCGTTATTTCCCACCCTCTCAAACTGAGACATACAGAAACTACTGTTCACCCAGAGATGTTTTGAGCAAGGATCTATTTTTTTCTATCTGTAGTGGCATAAGACAGTTAACTGAGGAGTGCACAACTCTTAGATATAACGAGAGAAATAAACATACCTGCCGATGAATAATCTCTAGGTTTGCTTTGGCTTTATTCACTAGTTCTTCTATTTTTTCAGAATCCTTTATATTCTTGTTTTCTCTGAAGGCATCTCTTATCCTTCTGATGGCATACGTTCTAAACACAAACAATAAGACAACGTGTATTCATAGAGGTGTCGCAGCTTATTACATTTCAACATTCTTTAAAACATGCTGACTTTTTAAAAAAAGTATACATACACACACATATATATTTTGTCCAGTTTTATACATATATCTTATTATTCAGGGTCTTATCTTGCCTGAGCTGAAACAGTGACCAGATTCTTTAACTAAAAAAACAGTGGTTTTACTGGAAGTTATTGTAGAAAAATGTCATATTTCAGGTTATCAGTCCACTCCTTACTGCTTGTTATTACTGTAAACATACTGTTGGATGCCTGGCATGGATACTGCAAAACTCAAGAACATAACAAAAAGCCTAAGAATGAAAAAAATCATCCTCCAAATTATTTTGAATCAGTGCAACTATTCTTATTCTACATATGCAAAAGGTCATTGAGCTAACCACTAAATACATTATACGTTACTACCAGTTCTGACTTTGTAACCTAGCAGTCAACAAAGGCAGACTGATGGATCAACTGTAACAAAAAGGGCTTCTTCCCTGTCACCCCTTCCTCTCCTGACAAAGTATATTTCACCCCTCAGTCCAACACCTCCTCATCCATTTCTCCACTAAGCAGCCATAACAGGACATGATCTCTGCAAGCAGGAAGAGGTTATGATCTCTGCTTTCAGAGAGGAAGGTCTAAAGCTGCAGCTATCTCCGAATTTCCCCCCTTTCTTTTCAACCCAGTAAAGAACCTTTATGCAGTCTGTAGTGTGCCGCCCTATAAAAAATAGGACCAATTTCAATAGTAAAATAAAATTTTCAGACTAAGCAGTAGATACTTTCATTACACGCGTGCTTGAGAGGGGAAGGAGAAATGGCAGTAAACTGATCCTGCTCAGCTATCTTGATAATGTCCCACTTCTCTACCACCACATCACATCAGTATCATTTTTACTACAGAAAGTAAAACCCAATGCGCGATGCTGGAAGGAAAAAACGCTGCTGCAAACACCACAAATAGTGTAATATTTCAACAAATGTTTTCAATCTTGTATAAAAGCGAAACACGAGACACAAAATTGTCTGAAACACGATCATAAAAAAACTCCAAAGACAATGTTGGAAAAATAAAAATATTGGAGGAGGAGATGAAGGAGGGGAGAGGAAGAAGAGGAAAGATGAACAGCCAGTGGCACTCCGTACCATTAGATGGTGCTATCCAGCTCCTAATGCAGTCTCCACCAGCCAAGCTGCATATTTTCTCTTTGAGCTCATAAATAATACATTTCAATCACAGGAATCAGGATGGTTATGGAGTGCCACCCTGCTGCTGCACACCGGCAGATGGTGCATGCTCTTAATTAGGGCCTGTTCACCTATAATGTGACACTGGGGTGCGTGAGTGAGTGAGTGTGTGTTTGTATGTGTGGAGTTAATGGAATGTATTAAATATGGAAGCTCATTCTCATCTGCAGCTGCTGTCCTAGCAAGATTTGAAGGGGAAGCTGCTTATTTCTCCTAGAAAAGAAACAACCCCAAATCATTAAGATGTCGTGTAATTTTGTTGCTTGATAATGGATGGATTTCAAATCACCCCATATAAATACGTAGGGTTACACTGTACAGAAACATACAACATTTTCTGCAAGAAAGGAAGGGTTTCCAAGAGATGCAAAGACCTAATATGTATATATATTCTTAGCTTAAAAGAAAAAACAACAAAACAGCAAGTATCCATTACTGGGTACAAGTCTTTCAAAATGCAATACAAATGAGTAAATGCTTTCTACATAAAAAGATAGACGGGACTAAAACAAATTCTTGTTCACTATAACACCTACAGACTGTTTTTTTGTTTTGTACATATGGTGCATTAATTGTTCCATTTTCTCTTTCTTCCTCTCATTACACCCAACAGTTATTCAGAAAGATATGTACTTAGAGAACATCATCAGACCAGTTTTTATCTATAGTCAGAAAGTTGCACTGTTTTTTCCTTTTACGATTTCTTTAAACCTTTATGAATGTTAACACACAAATGAAGCTATTTTATATAGGCTTTAACACGATCTTAATTCTACAGCTAAATCAATATATCTCCAGTATTCTCTAAACACACTTCAAAGACTAGCTCTATATCCTGGTACTAGTCTTTACTAAGGTTACATTGAGATTCAATATATCACTTAAAATAAGGATAAGCTGAACTCAAAGCTCAAACTCAATACCATAATGACTGTAAAACATCCTTTCTTCCCCATTGAGAGGTGCCAGGGGAACATTTCGCCAACACTGAAATTCTGTCAAAATTATGTAAAAAGTGCTAAGTCAAGATATAAACAAACTGGCAGCTTTAGGGGGGGGTTTGTTTTTTTTTTTAAACAACAGCTTTTTATATCCAATAACAGTTGTGAGCTGTATAAATTCCAAACCTCAATACTCTCTACACTTAAGAGTTTCTGAACTGAGCATGTACTAAAAGATAGTACTAACATTAGGTCTGTGATACTGCTGCAAGTCCATGAACAACCGAGCATGTAGTAAAAATACACATCTATGAAAAGAGCTTATTCATTCAGACATATATCTGTTGGGTTTTTTTAAAGAGTACTACTCCAAAGGTCTTCTGTTTGATGAACAGACTGGTCAGCTGATCAGCTACTCTAATGGTGTGCATTTTCAGTTCAATAAGCATAAACACATAAACCAATCATGTACCATTTGAAGTTACAGCTCAAAATGCCAGTGGCAGAGAATATATGGCTATCTTCATAAAACTTTACAATATTAACCTAAAAGAGGCACTGTTTGAAGGCAGAGCAACAAACGAAAAGCATACTGGCCAAGTGAAATGGTTGCTGTACCTTATGGATCGTTATTTTCCCAAGCTGGCACAATGGAACTGAGGGCGTACAGTATGGCAACAAGTTTAAGCCAATTTGAGTGAAGGGGAGCTGCTGCAATTTTGCCACCCTCCCTGGTAGGCACAAACCCTCCCACTGCCTCCTTCAGACCAGCACAGCCAGTCTGATATTTGGCCTTGAGGTCATCCAGTCCAACTCAATAACTTGACAGAAGGCCAACCTACTAAAAGAGTGAACTACTATTTTTTATTTTTTTGAGTTTTTTTCTGGATTAGTGAGCTCCATCGGCTCTGCATGGGACTTGATGAGCATTAGCACTGGGGAGGAGGGAATACAGCAGTACTGATTTAGATAGATACAGTTTGTGATAGATCCCACTCAGAGAGGCTGAGCAAGTCACATAAACAAAGGGGACTCTTCAGCAAGAAGGTACCAAGCAAGCTCTCCAGAGAACAGAATGGGAAAGCAATTCTGCATACAGTACGCTCAAACAGCTCCCATAGACCTTTGGGAAAGGTCCTAGGAATGAACAGCATTCATTAAGAAACATCATTGCAAATGAAGACTCAAACTGCATTTCACAATCTACCATTTTTCACACCATTCTTTCAAAGCAGATACTGAAAAATGGCTGAAAGATGCAACAAGGCATCTTCTTTTCTTTTTGTCATCCATGCGCCCTGAAATTTTAGTAAGAGAACACTTTTGATTTTATCTTCTGCAAAGACATTCTAGCAAGCTAGTGACAACAGGACCCAAGCAAGAGTGCACAGTTGAATACATTCATCCAGCGCTCACTTGCATATGCACATTCAAAACACTTTTTGCGATGCTTACTTACATGCATCTGTCGCACAGTTACCTCCCAATTAAACCAAAAGTATGTACTCAATGGGTAATAGACTCAGTGCCATGACTTCAGACCAAAGCCACTGCAGGTGGATGGCTGTGCGAGGTAACAGATGCACATCAGTAGAAAATAGAAAGAGTGGTTGGAGGTCAATGTGAGAACAACGCCAGGGCCAAAACATTCCCACAGGCTCACAGAGAATGGGCGCTACCTGCCAGTGTTAAGAGACAACAATGCCCCCAAATAATAGCAAAACCCACAGAGTTACAGTTAGAAAACACTCTTTTTCCTAATACTCAGTCATTCACCTCTACCTTCAGAGAGTTCATCTTTTTCCTTCCCCGAAGCACAATCGAAAACCTAACATGTGTCCTCATAAAAATGAAGCCTACAAGAAGCGAAGTCTGAAACAACGGCTATTAAGGAAAAATGAAATTGCAACAGAGGTACTTCAGAAAATAATAGCTGCTTGGGGATTTAGATATTTTTATTTCAAAATGTTTACTTATGTCATGCCTGACCAGAAAATAAAAAAAAAATCCGTTTCCTTTTCAAGTCTTCACTCTTGTATCTTTGTGCTCTGCTAAACTAGAGTATAAGAAAACAAGCTGCAACGCTGTGCAGACATACTTGCTTTTAAGTACACAGTAGTTCGCCTTCCAAACAAACCTGGCCAAGCAATGCTTTTCTCAGTGCCACTTTGCACTTACCGGTACCACAATACGCTAAAGGTTTCAGTCATCCTTCCAAAAGCTTTACAAACATGTTGACATCTTGTCTTTGTGATTACGAACAAATACAATGTATTAATGGATCACATCACAGTCATCGGCAACATACTATGAAACAAAACGGCTATTACAAACTGTTAAGTCATTGAGCACGTATGCAAAGACAGAAGAGGAGGACTGTGCTACACAATCTGTGCAAGCAAAACAGATTACAAGGGAAGAGGCCAGCAGGTTAGAATATTCCAGGCTTTCAAAAAGGTAGTAAAGTAAAAAGCATTTTTGCTTATTAGCTTAAGTTGTACTTAATAAATTAAGGCAAGCAATCAGTAGCCAGCCACTAGGAAGCCTGCTGTGGCTAATAATTCTGAAATGAAGTATATGATGCCTTTATTTAAGGATACAATGTGCAAAAGTGAGACACTGATTTACAATACAGTAATATTATATCAATGAGGGATTCTTTTTATTAAAGGTCAGTTTCCTTTCACTAACTATATTTTCTTACCATTCTCCCTTCCAATTAACGTTTATTAACTTCAGGTAGCAACAGCATGAATTTTCAGAATTTCCCATTACTACTAGCAAAATGTGCACCAGATGAGATTTCCCTAACTGAATTTTCAGAATTACACATAATTTAAAAATGGAAAGTTTTTATAATAAAAAAATATCTACAGAAAAATCATTTTAGCTTGCCTTAAACTTTTACTAGCATTAGTGAGGATGTCTCCATGTATCGAATTACTTCAGAGGAAATTATTATTTATATATATGTGCACATATACATATTTCCATATATATGTATGTATTCACATTCTTTTTTCCTCTATAAAGGTCTCATGAAAATACACCAATAAAGGTGAAGCAAAAGCTGCATGCAATTACCATTTAATACCAAAAAAAAAGAAACATTTGACAACAGATGTGTGTTTGAGACTGAGGCAAGTACTTCATAGAGAAGTAGTTATGACTTGTCTAATTAAACACAGGACCAACAGAAGCCTGTGGATGCAATGTTTTATCAGCAAGGTGTTCCTCAAACTCTATCACTAGATGAGTTTTCAGCACTGCCACCTCAAGCTACAGCACAACAACAATAATGCCTGCTTGTTTTCTAAAATCAAAGCAAAGCCTGTTCCTCGAACCAGGATTTGCTTGGGGGAGTGGGGGTGGCGGCTGGAAGCTGGAAGTGGAGGACAGAAGAGTAAAGAAACAGAAAAATTAGGCTGTTGGTTAACCCGGTATTATTTCCTTGAATTTTCTAATCAAACAGAGTCCCGAGACAGTCTTCACAAAAAGCCTATAGAATGAAACCTACAAGCCACTACATGGTTTCTCTGCTAATATACAAAATATGGGTTCCAATGGAATTGCCAAGAAATACGTCTGGAAAAGAACAGCACTAGAGATACTTTATTAGAACGGATTACCCAAAAAGAACAGAGAAGAGGGATAAAAATTGATGAACTTTAGAAAACACACTTCAGAGCTGGTGACCATATATGCTGTATGATCGGATGCAAGGATTTGTAACTTATTTCTAAAGCAAATCTTGCTACTTTGTGTCCTATATCTCAAAACTTCTAATAAAAACTTGAACCTTCTAGGTGCAAGTTGCCCTAGATAAGAAAGAGAAAAACTTCTAATATGCATGCCTATTTCCAAAGCATTTCCTTTCATTTTCTTTAATCAATCTAAAACCTGAAAAAGCCTCCCCACATTTATATATATATATATACACACACACCTGTGGCTGTTTTTAGGAAAGGAGGACTATTTTTTTCTGACTGTATCCTTTCATCAGCTTGTGCCTGGACCCATTTCAAAAAAGAGAGCATGGATGACTACCTGAGCAACAGGATCGCAGGATCATTCACGTTGGAAAGCAGCTCAAGAGGTCTCTAGTCCCACCTCCTGCTGAAAGGAGGGCCAGTGATGGGATCAGACCAGGCTATGCATGGCTTTGTCCAGTCAGGTCTTGAAAACCAGGACAGTGACCAGACCACCTCTCTGTGAAACTTGCTTGGCTCTCCTTGTGTGGAAAAAGCTTTCCCTTACAGCCAGTCTGAAAACCTCTCCCTTCGCTTTACATCTGCTGTCTCTTGTTCTCCTGTGTCCTGGTTTGAGCAACACAGGACTAATTTATCTTCTAATGTTTGGGGAGACTGCACTTTTAGAAGACTCTAGTGTCTGAATTTGTGAAAATACTCACTTTACAGCCAGCTATGGTGTGTGGGTTTCAAGGGCTCAGTGTTTTTGAGCTCACCAGGTGCAGGGATGAGGAGGAGCAAGACCTGGGCACTTGACCCAAGCTGGCCAACAGGATTATTTTGTGCCACGAACGTCACATTCAATATAAATTAGAAAGTTTGCTGTGAAGTTCTCTCTTCTATGATGGCTCTAATCCAGAGAAATTCTTTGCCCCGGTGCCAGACCCCTGAGGCCTTCCCTTCCTCCTGAAGCCACAGCGCTTGCAGTGTCCCACATTTGCTGTCCACTGCTGGGAGTGCACAGCTTCCTACTGATAGAATTGGCTGAGTATAATCCTTGTAAATTTTATATTGATATCAGGATCAACACTGGTTCTTTAGTATTATTGATGTTAATTATTTAGTCTTATTCTATTAAATCTGTTTATATTTCAACCCTTGGGTTTCCTTGTTTTTTCCCCAATTCCCCTTCCCTGGTGGGCAGGGGTCATCAGGTGACAGAATAATGGTCCAAATGACAATAAATTGTTGTGGGTTTCTCAAACCGTAACATCCTGCCAGGCACCTCTGGATACTTTGAGGTACTGGCTGCTATTAGGTTCCCTCAATGTTGTTTCTTCTCCAGGCTGAACCACCCCAGCTCCCTCAGCCTTTTCTCAGAGGGCAAGTGCTTTAGCCCCCAACCACCTTGGCGGTTTCTGCTGAGCTTGCTTCAGGTTATCTGTGTCTTTCCTGCATGGGGGGTGGGGTGGGGGCAAGACTGGACACACTACTCCAGATGCAGTCTAATAAGCACTGAGTAGAGGGGAACAATCACTCCCCTCAATCTGCAGACTGAGCAACTGTTGATACATCTCAGGATGCTCTTGGCCTTCCTTGCTGCCAGGGAACACAGCTGGCTGGCTGCTGGGATCCCTAGCCCCTTTTCAGCAGAGCTGCTCCCTACCCAGTCAGTCCCCAGCCTGTTCTATGGCTCAGGCATCTCCTTTCCAGGTTTAGGACATTGCACTTGTCCTTATCAAATTTTATAAGGTTGCTGTTAGCCTTTTCCTTCAGGCTTCTGACAGTAGCCCTGCCCTTGAGCACACTGGCTCTCCAGTTTGGTGTCATCTGCAAACTTAATGAGCAAGCACTGTTACTTCCTCTGGGTCATCGATAAAGATGTAAAACAGGATGAGTCCCAGGATCAACCCTTGAAGACCCATTAACTACCATCGTCTAAGCCCCAGCGTCCAACCAGTCTTAAGGGCACATGGCTGTCCACCCATCCAGACCATAACACCCTAACTTGGATACACAAAATCTGTGGGAGTCAGTGTTGAAAGCCTCCCTAAAGTAGAGGAAATTACATCCACTGCTCTCCCCTTGTTCACAAATCCAGGCAATCATGTTAGTCAGGCATGATTTACCCTCCATTCCCGAACACCTTCTTCTTCATGGTCCCAAAATACTATCAGTGCTATTCATAGTTAACTATGATTATTTTTGCAGTTCTTTGAAACATACATTTTTGTTGCGAGAGTTCTAAAAATAAAGAGTTATTGGCTTAATTCTAAGTGTAAAGAATCTCTGCAGAAGGGAGTGCTTTTCAGAAGGTCGGGGTTAAAAGAAAAAAGGGAAGATGTCCAAATGAAAGCATTCTTTTAATCTTAATTGGAGTTGCAACTGCAATGTTATGTTGCAGAAGAGGTTAAAAAAGAGGGTTAGCAGTGAAGGACCCAATCGAACAAGTTGTTCAGTTAACGAGGCACCAGGCAAGGATGTGCTGCAGGAACTAGAAACAGAATTTGCCACAGATGAAAAGTGTCCTGACAGCCCGAAACGACAAATAGCTCTCTGCTCAGCTTTCACTGCCAAGACCCTGCCAACTGCTCACCAGGACACTCAGGTAGCTCAGCAGTCCAATTACCAGGTGGGGAATGCCTTGAAACCACAAGTTCAGATCCTGACAAGGCCAATTTCTCTCTTCTTCCTTTTGAGGCAGATATATACCGTTCCATTTGCTGTGCCGCTATTTCTGAACAGTCCTTAAAAAAGGCCTGGCCTGCCGTGAATTGCCATTACAAATTCCATTATACTTTTCAGGAAAGATTAGAGTTTGAGTCCGACGCTGTGGCCAAAATTTCTCTCTTCAGCATGGCTAGGGGTTACCTTCCATTCTAAGAAGAGATGTAGTTTAGCTTGTGATTTGGATACCCTGAAAAGGGCTAACTGTATTGCGCCTCTCGATGACAGTTAACTGTTCATTTAGAAACCCACCAGGCGCTAAGTAGTCTTACTGGATGCAGGTATTTCCCACTTGTTAGTGGAAAATTATTTGTCTTTGATGAAGCAATAGTGCTTAGGTTTTTTCACTTAAGCAACAAGGCATACAGCCTTGGGATATTTGAACTTCTTGGACTGCAGCATGGTTGGTCTGGATGATGATGATATTTTGATTGGACTTTTCTAAAACACAGCATTATTTCTGAAACTAAAGATTTAAATTTAGTAAATATCTCGTTACAGTATGCACATTATTCTTTTAATACGGAAATTATAAAAATGCCAGTTCCTTAGAAGAGAAAAGGGATCGAGTATCAGAAATATGTTGACAGCACACAGTTTTAAAATAATAACTGAGATATTTTGACATAGGAAAGGCTTCAAGAAATAGTTATCTGAAGGTTATCTGAGGTGAAGCTTTATTGGTCATTTTGACAGGCTAGTAATTTTAAGCATACAAAACAGACTCATAACAAAGTTTTACTTTGCAAAAGCGATCCTTGGATTCTAGTAATAAAGATGATTAATTTTGCCTCTTGATTTTTGCTTAAGCAAACCTGCGCTTTTTGAGAAAGAATTTAAGCATCATAGGTCCAAAATGAATCTAGTAAAAGAAATAACATTGAAATTAGATACGATCCAGTTACCTCAAGAGAAAGACAATGATAAACCATAAATATAATTTATTAAACAATCCATATAAAGTAACAGACCACCTGTTCTTTCTGCTTATAGACAACACACTAGAAATTACAGGATTTGGAATACTGGAGTTATTCTCCAAACTTTATCCTCTCATCCATTTCTATCAGCTTTATAGCTTATCCAAAAATCTTTGTTTCTTATAATTCAGTCGGTAGAGACAAACATCCCCCACTGGACCTGCCGTCACCATATGGCTCAGTGACCTTCCCTCATTTATAGCAAAGCACTGCATGTTTAGTTTAGCAAATTTGCAACATCAATTTTGACAACAATGATGGATATTTGAAATGACAATGTAATACTTAGCAGCATAGAAAATTCTAACATATGCAAAGCTTATTAGTCAAACCTAGAGCCTAAAAAATAAAAAAATCAATTTGGAATGCATAAGACAAAATCACTGTCCTACTTTGTGCATACAACTGAGTATTGAATATTCTTTTTAGACATTTGGGACTGTAAATATAGTGCCTTTGGACAATACATGAAATGTTTTAGGAAGTTCAGACATAGGCTACTGTGATTATGTTACCAGAGGCTCAAAAAAAATAAATGCAGGTTGTTTTGTACAATATGAATGTTACCTAAGGCACAGAAAGTCACGTGAACTAGATCTTTCCTTCTGTATTTTTTGTATTTAACTAGTTACAGGATATGGAAGTCTTCACAAGCTTTACAGATGACAATGCTAGCACAAAAGAAATGGGGGCTGAAAACCCCAGCCTCAGCCAACAGTGTAAACCAACAACGCAATGGGTACAAACTCTGGGTGTCACTTCATCCCCACAGGAAATCAGATGCAGCTTCTTAGCTGACAAAAGAGCAGAAACAACCACAGGTGAAGAGAGGCAAGGTTTGAAGGGAAAAGAATATTCTGCTTGGCAAAGCTGAGTGACTGGTTCACTCACAGACCATGTCAGAGAGGCAGATTTGAGGGTTTGAGGCTGGCACAGCTGATCTTCATCCACATAAATTACATAGCACCTCTATGCACCAGGCATAATGTGCCAGAACTACCCACCATGGCTTTCCACACCATACAGCTCTCCATTCTTTGTACCACCCGGGTGCTATCACAACAAACAAGCACTGAAAAAAGCCAGACCCTTTGCAAGCTAGTTATGGAACAATATGCCCACAGCTCTTGATCTTTGGAGCATAATGATGATCAGCTAAGACATAACTGAGACCTATGCTAGCTCCAGTAAAAGAAATTCAGCTTCTCAGGACCTCTATATCCTACATATCTTTCTGGAGTCCAGAAGTAACATATGAATCCAAGTAAGACTAAATCCTAAGTGAAGTAATACAACATTCTTGAAAGCTACTTCACAGAAAAGGAAAAAAAAAAAAGTGTTACACCCATTTTCCTATTATTTTTCCCTTTAGATATCACAAAAGGTTCTGCATTTTAGGCCAAAAATGTGTTACAAAAAACTCCAGATAGTACTTAATAGCTAATTAAAAGTCACAAGAAAATATTCACTCATGTGAATGATGGTAGCACATTTTGTCCTTTATCTGCAAGTAAGAAAAAAACCCATACAGCAAACACCAACTCCTTTCTCTCCCATAAGCATGCGGCTGTAAGGAGAAGTTCTCAGATAACAATTACTCTAAATGCAGAATTAACATCTGGCTTAAAACTCAATAACTCAGATGAGTACTGGCTAACGTTACCACATGAGATATTAGGAGAGGAAAAGAGGTATGAAGAGTGGTCTATTTATCATAACAATGTTTTCAGTATAACATTTTATGACCAGGGCAGATTACCTTCCCTTTGACACATGACATGACCTTCCATTCCCCAGGGTAGCAGAAAAGGTTTCCAATCTCAGAACAAATTACCCACAGAAGTTGCAGAAGTGCCAGGTTCCTAGCTAATGGTAGCAATAACTTGCACTGATAAAGAATTTCTCCTTCAAGGATTCCAACAAATTGTTAGGAAATAAAACCCCACAATCAAGCCTCAAAATCCATATAGGTTAGTAAGTACTGCCACTAGTTCACAGAATGAGGAGCTCTGTACAAGTAAGTATAGTATACTTATTTGCCCAACTCTGCATTGCCGTAGCTGGTAGGACTACGTCCATCCTATGTTCCCATTACTTTTGGAGGTGATTGTGAAGGTGCCACCACCAGTTCGATAAATATTAATCTTCACATTCAAAATCTGCAAATAATAGGCAGCAATTTTTGGTATAAATTACAAACTGAAAATAATAAATTAACAAATTTAGTAAAAAAATGTGCTCAATAGATCTGGAAATCAGGAAACCTGTTTAGAGGTCTACACAAAATAAATTTGTTATTATTGTTTTGTAAACAAAACAGTTGAACATTTATTTTCATAATGTAAATTAGACAGATCAGGGAAAAAACATTATGAGTGAGACATCTAATTTATTTTGGACAGTGATAAAACTACTTAAATCAATCAATAAATGTTCGTCCCTTCAAAACTAGTTTACATATGAACGCCATTAATTTGAAAACCTATTTGCTAATTTATTGGACTAGAAAAATGCTGTGATATTTTAGATGAGTGAAAGATGTTTTCTGAAACTTTGTAGCAGGTTAGTTTCAAGGCAACACAACACCCTTGTATTTGACATCCAGAACATAATTCAAGCTATAAACTTCTAGGACGTACTGTGGCTTGTACTATGTCTTAAGCACTTCATTTGAGCGGTATTGACTTTAAAACATTTTCCTGAGAAGGAAGCAGTCTAATGTTATTTAAGTAAATAAAAACATTGATTAAGAGGGGAGGCACATTTTGATGAATGAATGAATTATTGTTTCACAAAAAATTCCATTAGTGATTCAATCTAAAACTTGATGAAATGTGGTGGCTTGTACCTAGCCCCTTCCACTCTCAGTTCCCCTGTTCTTAACTGTGATTAACAATGCAAATAAATGATGACTTCTGAACCACCACTACCTTCCCACCCCTGGTTACATTTAACTCTTTCAATGCTATTCTAACATAGTCTGCAGAAAAGTGTTTAACATTCACTGAATGCGTAACCACCAATGGTGGCTATCCATAAGATAAACTGATTTTCTCCAACACCAAGGCTCTGAGGAAACCTGTGTCCACATTTCTCCTGCTTATGCAAACAATGAACAGATGTTTACATCTGTCTGTGACTGCAATTGAGCATTGTGATAATCTGTATGTTTGTTGGAGAAACAAATAATGCCAGTAAATAAACAGTACCAAGCAAAACCACCATGTAACCTGCAAGCAATACTAGCTAGCAATAACCACATGCTACACAAGACAAAGATGGAGACAACTCTGTAAAGGCTGACCTCACAGAATACAATAAATTATTCTCATAGGCACTTAAGTCAGAGAACTAAGTTCAATTATATAAGCTTCAATACCATAATAGATTAGAGATTATTGCCAATATATTAGAACTGATTATAGTTTCAGGGAAAGATTTTTATTTTTTTTTTAAAAACACATACTTCCTCCGGCAGCAAAAATAAGACAATCTTACTTTTATACAAGCTAATGATTTAGAAACACGTCTTAAATGATTCCAGACCAGTATATGCCAGACAAGCGGACTCAGGAAGACTGTCAAGACATGGAAATGTTTGTGGAGAATCTGACTGCTGTTATATTCAGAATCCCACAAGACATTTTGAATCTCATGCTGATTTGATGTAAAATGTTCATGCAGCTGTATTTATTTAAATACTAGTTTCTAGCAAAGTATATAAAAAAAATACAGTTAATTATGTCAACTTCTAAATCAGCATTTTCTAAATTTAAGTTAAACATCTTTTGATCTAAAAGCTATCAAGTTCAAGAAAAAAAAAAAGCAGCACTGCAATTCAATGGAGATTCATTTGTAATAAGACTAACGCACCTATCATACTTCCTCTAGCTTCCATAATGGCTTCATGGCTTGCTTTAAAGAGGAATTTTTGAAAAATGATTACTGGAATGAAGCAGAAGTGAATTCCTGACTCTTGATATCAATACATTCATACATGCATACACACACATAGCAATTACTTTGTGCATAGGCTTCTTTTCTTTAGAAGACTTAAATATGATTTAACCAATTGCTGTTTATTTAAAAAGTTAAAAAAAATATATATAAACAGCAGTTTTTCCCAAGACTTTATAACAAACATGATACGGAAGAAAGATCTAGTCTGAAGTATTATGAGTCTGAATACCAGCCAAGCCTGGCATTTAGCCATTCACAGCACAGGATCTTCAAATTTTCCTGAAGAAAAGTTTAAAGATTTTATTTTATACACATTCTATCAAGGAAGACAGAATCTGAACACAACTGCATTCTTTTACTATTACCATATTAAATGTTCAGTTGTGCATTGTCCTGAGAAAAATGTTAGAATTTTATACAGAGATCAGGTGAAAAGGAATAGAACAGAATAAAAAGTAGAAAAAAAATGTAAGGGGAAAAGGCCATTGTCCATAATGCCATCCTAGCCAGAATATTGTCTGAATGATTTGTGGCATCTTCATTCTTGATAAAGAACTATAACATCAAGAAGAATCCCAAAAAATATTCCTCACCACGGACATCCTCTGTACCAAGTTCCGTGCCAAACAGTCATGGAACAGCTGGCCCAAGTATTCACACACACAAGAAAACAAGTAAGCAAGTTTTCTTTTCGTGCCCATTTTTCTTGGGAAAGCAGGCAACCATGTACAATCTAGGACTGTACTTTCTTGGCCAGCAAACCCAAAAAAACATGGGAAGAGCTTTATCAAAGAAATGGTTCAGACAGCATCCTTGCTATCTGTTGCTGCAGCAAGTGGTTCTAAACGTTGCCTGATAGACTGCAGTTTCTTTTTTTTTTTTTTAAACCCAGAATGCTGATCTTCTAAAGAATACTTCAAATAATAGCCTGTGCCTACCTTGTCTTCAATAAGTCTTGATGTTATGAGGTCAGCATCTTTTCACCATGGGCAGCATACAAATAGATACAGTGAGGATCTAAACGTTAAAGCCACATCCAAGAGTAAGAAAAGGAGGTGGTGAGCTGGGATGGTATTTCAATACTTAAAAACTATTACTACATTACAAAGTGTTTTTTCATTTACCAGAATGCATATGCATGTGTCTATTGGCACAAATCCCTGCCAGAGGCAGTAATTTTTCTATTACTCTCACTACTTCTCAAACAAATTCTACTGGTAATTAAATCTTACGTAAAAAGAAAAATGTTGCTGTTCTACTGTGCTATACAAAGAACACAAATAATGTCTTGGATAACAACCACATCAGATTTACTCAATTTGGGTGCCTTTACTAAAATAACAAAGTCCATTAATCACTCTTTTGTGGAAGCCCCCACTCATTTGTCTTCCAACTATAAAATTTCAGTTTTTCCAGAACTCTGTATGCCATGTATGTGCTCCAAACTCTCCCTCCAAGTTATTACTATTCAAAATTCCTCTGCCAAAAAGAAAAAAAGGAAGTCAAGAAAATTACATCAAAACCAATGCTCAAATAATTTATTGTTAAGGAAGAACATAGTTTTACAAGGGTAAAGTGAATGTACTTGGAAAATGACAGTCTGTGTTGTATCTTTGAATCGAAGAAAGCAACTCCTAATGAACAGGTTCAACTGAACTTTGATGGAATGATTTTCAGTTGGGAAATGTTACTTTTTTAAAAACAAAACATTTGGCAAACTTGTTTCCATTTGGTTTAAAATTTCTTTTCAGATAAATATATTCTGATGGTATCTAATGGTTATGTTTTGACATTTTTGGAACAGAATGCTTTAGTTGTCTTTCCAAAATATTTGGATGGAAATACTTCAATACTGTCAGACCCAAAGTCTGAGAATCCAAAATCATGTTCTTAGGCCTCTAGATTTTCCCTCTTCACATTTCCCATCCTAATCAGCAAACTGAGCACCATCCAGAGCTCTTCTTAAAATACTGACATCTCTATTCAAGCATACATAATTCTCATAGAATAAGGCAATATACATAAAAGACCCTAAAGTAACATAATAGCAAAATATCTGCATGTATGTGGTTACCGAAATAATGGCCAAAATTTAACTCCCCAAAGAAAGAGATATTAATAAGGTCAACCACAAATCTGCGTGAATGCTCTACAAAACTGATTTGCAAATGCATAGTGACCATTTGCCCATGATTTTGGGTGATGCAGCTGCCAGGCCAAAACAAGTGTCTGCAACAGCACAGGATGGAAACCACCCTGCACTCCGGGCTCAGGAACACCGCAGCTGCTTGTAGCACTGACTTTTTTTATACTTTTCAAGTAGATTACAGAGATAGCCACATACCCATCATGTGCGAAATTAACTCAAAAACTCCTAAAGTTTATTGTCACTCAGAACACAGCCAGCAATTACATAGAGAGAAGGAAAAATAAGTTACCCACTTTCTGTGCACAGCCAAGGAGATATGGATATTGTAAAGCTGCAGTTCAGTCACCTTACTCTTATAAAGAAGTCAGACAGCTCTGCTGCTCAGAACTGACAATTTTATTTTTTTCCTGCATTTCTTATCTCAGCTACAAACTACCACTTCGGACAGAATACAGTACTTTCTATAATATGGTGTGTCTCTATTTTCTCATTATTGTTTCAGATTTATTTTTTTTTAAAGAAAAAAATCACCATTTAGTCTTTTTTCTTCCCTAACACACAGAAACACAATACCAAGAGCTGATAGTCTGCTGGCAGATCTTGTCAATCAAAAACTTCATTGGGAGAGCCAGCGAGAAAAAGGCTTATTCTGCTTGCATAACCGTCACATGTAAAATTTTAATGTGGTTGTCAAGTTACCTGAGTGATAAAAGTGCAAAAAGAACCAGGGACCAGATTCTATATACCAGGGACTAAAAGCAAAAGTAATACTTTACAATTAAAATGACCAAATAAGCTATGTTGGGAGGAAGAGAAAGAAACCCATAGTGTGAATTACGTTGTCAAAAGAGTTGTTATAGCAGGCTCTTAAAAGTTTTATACCTCCATGAAGAACAGGTCATTATGCAAAACACGTCAACTCAACCTATACTTGTGCAAAAATCCAGCCTCTCTTGTGAATGCTCTGAACTGGCACACGTGTGCACCTGACTGTTCCCACAGCCTGCTCCTTCCTTGGTTCGAGGAACCATCGAGACAGGCACCACGCAGAAGTGGACAGCCTGAATTGCTACGGCAGTAACAACCTACTCCTGGATATCCTCTTTCCTACTGTTACAGCAGTATGAGAACACACCTTCTGAGCAGCTCCCCTCCTTTACATGGGCTCATTTGGTATGGCCAAAAGAAGCCTTTGATGAAATCCAAGAGCATAAACCCCTCAGACCATAGCCCATGAGCAGAAAGCCCTTGCAGCCTGGCAAGCTGACCAACTTTGATCAGCTCTTAGCAGCCCTCTTTTCCAAAGGAATGGACTATAGGCTAGACTGACATGCAAAGCAACGCGAGAAAAGTTAGTCTATTAAATGGACAAAATGAAATTTCATCTAGGGACAATGATTTTATGTCATATAACCACTCATCCAAGTTTCTACCTCAGGTACATTGCAAAAGGACCCACAAAAGTCCTATATATTGAATTAAGTTGCAACAAGTAAGAAAGCTTTCAGGTCCTATACGTAAGAACAGGATCAAGGAACAACAGGAGTATACTGACTGTGCATTCATGCTCCACCAAAAGTCCACCTCATGCCAGGTGACACAAGGCATTAAGTGGCTAGATGCAGCATCAGTGCCCAGCTCCAAGGAGGAAGAAAAAAGGTTGCATTTATTCTCAAACAACTAACAACTCTCAAACAACTCTGACACTACAGATGCAAAAAAATGAGCTTGTAAGAAAAACACAAACATCTGGAAGACAGATAAAAAACAAAGAAGGCAGAAAGCTGAGGTAGGATTTAATACAGACTTGAAATGATTTTTCATGTTGCTTCTTAAAAAATAAAGAATTGGAATCCCATCTGGGAAATGAGAGGATGAACTTTTTTTTTTTTAATATCTTGTGTTAAATTTATGTTCAAAGAGTATCCTATAGCAGTTTCACATCTTTCTCCAGAGCATAGTATCTAAGAATTTTGCCATTAAGCATGCAGAAAAATTAAAATAACAAAGAGTATGCCAATATACTGCTATGTCCCAGTTACCCTTAGCCTAAAAAGTTGAGAAACAATGAGAAATGGTGCATTGCTAAACCAGACCTCTTGTCCAAATGTTCAAGGATGGCTCTTTGTTTATTTCTGTGTTTAATCAGGAGTCACGATCAATCTTTACATAACAGCAGCTGGCATCCGACATAGTTCCTCTTTCCATTTTCCTATTTGCAAAAAGCAGACTAAATCTTACATACACAGCAATGATCATCAGTTTAATATTTCCTTAAACACAGATCAGCTTATTTTTTTATGTATATCAGTAAGAGTTACTGCCTCTACACATACAGAATACCTGGCCATCTGTGCCAAATTAAATGACACTGACTATGAATTTTTTTTTTTCAGACCCATCTGGGCTTACGGGAGTAGCAACTCATTGCCATGAAAAAAAAAATAAGTAAGCATTTTATTTTAGTGATTATCATTGTTCTTTACTCTGTTTTTATGCATGCAGAAGACCTCAAACTGTAGAAATGTAAGTTCTAATGTTAAAACTTTGCCTCACCGAAATTCTGCATTAAATTCAGATATTAAGCTTAGTGAAAAAACACAGGAATCCAACTTTTTTTTTCAGAAGAACAGTTTTAATGCCAAAAGACTAAACACAACTTAAGAACGTGCTCTGCCCTGTATAGTGGAATCCTGAATTTTTACTTACTAAAGTTTCATTCAAAACAGGAATCATCATAAGCACCTTGAGATTTTTAAAATGAAGATTTTCTACGTGTTGATAAAACCTTTCAGAGAAAGGCTAAACAAAATTCATATGAAGTTTAACAAAGACAAGTACATGGCCCTCCACCTGGGGGGACATAAACAAAGAGCCCAACACCGGCTAGGATCTGTGTGGCTGGGGAGCAGCCTTGCCAAAACAGACCTGGGGGTCCTGGTGGACAACAAGATGAACATGAGTCACCAGTGAGCCACTGCAGCAACCAAGGCAAATTGCATCCTGGGCTGCATCCTCAGGGCATTACTAGCAGAGGCAGAGACATGATCATCCCACTCTACTCAGCACTTGTCAGGCTGCACCTGGAGTATTGTGACCAGTTATGGTCCCCACAACTCAGGAAAGATGCGGACAGACTGCAGAGGTCCAAAGGAAGGCCACACATGATTAAAGGGCTGGAGAACCTGCCCTATGAAGAAAGGCTGAAGGAGTTAGGTTTCTTCTACCTGGAGAAGAGGAGGCTCGGTGGGGATCTCGTAACAGCTTTCCAGTACTTAAAGGGCAGCTACAAAGAGGACAGAGGCTCTCTCTTCAGAAGGTATCACATGGAGAGGACAAGGGGCAATCAGTACAAGTTGCACAGGGAAAGGTTTCATCTGGACATAAGAAAGAAATTTTTTACACTGAGAACAACTGGTCACTGGAACAACCTCTGCAGGGACATGGCAGAGTCCCAATCACTGTAGATTTTCAAGACGTGACTGTACAGGGCGCTAGATAATCTCACTTAGGCTACCTTTCCCATGAAAGGTTGGACCAGGTAGGTGATCTTTGGAGGTCACTTCCAACCTGGGCTGTTCTATGAATCCCTAAAATCAGATCAACAACTATGTCATTCAAAGCAGGAAAAGCAATTGGCACTGAAAAAAAAACCAGTATAACTTGTTTCGCTCAGTTTTGTTCTTAGGTTAGCAGAGATTTGCAAAAATCAGATTTACTAGTTTTAAAATCTTGAAGGACATGTCTCAGATGAAACTGCATGCATTCAATTAACTTGTTTCCAATGCAAAACCTGTTTTGACAAATTTCCTTCCCCGATTCTTCTATATTCTGGGTAGTTTTATTAATTAATCAAATAATACTGCACATTCTAGTAGAAAAATCAAATTCCATTAAAATGTAATTTACACAGACAAGAAAAAATATATCTATAAATAAAAACATAACATCCACCAGTTAACAGAGAAGATAATGGAAATAAATATACAATAAATCAAGAAATACCTTAGAAAAACATAAAGAAATTATTTGCAGAAAAAATCTAACTACAAGAAACTAAAGAATTAGAAAGGGGAAGCATGCCATATGATATTTCCCAGAATGTATTAGCCAGTGTTAGTATCTTTATAGGCCAAGGAAGACTGGGGACCTGAAAATCATAGTCATGTTGGTTAGCTAGAATCTCTGGAGCTTATCCAAGCCAACCTCTCACTTGAAATAGGCCTACCCACAACAAGGTCAGGTCAGCCATGGTGCTGTTCAGTTAAACTTGTCATGAAAACCTTCAAAAATGGAGACGTCAAAATCTCTTGGGGCAACCTGCTCTACTCCTGTGCTACCCTCCTAGAGAAAACCCTCTTCCACTAGATTCCCATGCATTTTGACCACTGAGCTTCCATCATGTTAAACAAACAAGAAACTTTAAAGTTCAAATTATCTTCATCTGCCACCAGATGTGTTTTAACAGGTTTCACAAATTTATAAATTTTTTCTGTACCAAAAGAGAGACACAACATAAAGCCATTATTTAAATCACAAATGAAATTTTATTTAGAAATTATCCCTTAAATCAATTTAGTTGAGACTGTAATCTGACACATTATAAACTGTCAGAGGATCTACTTTTTGTCAACCAAGCAGAAGAAAACAGTACACTGATTAAGAACCACCTTTTTGACTGAAAACCTAACATCTTCCCTCTTTGCATATTGATTTTCCTCCAGTACAAATCACTCTCCCTTCCTCAGACTTTCTGCATGGTTAATAGGGCAGACATGAAATTGCTTACAGGCTACTAAACTCTCTCTGCCTGCTGTTAAAATTTGGCCTACACATCTGGGCCTCCAAACACTCCATAACATTTACTGCAGGACTCTGGAGATGCTCCTGTGTGTTGTTATTCTGAAGGCTGTCAGTGGCAACCTCAGTTACTTTAAAACATGAACATTATTCTTCAGAGTTATGGCACTAAAAGTTCTTTTGGGTGGTAGAAGAAAATTTGGTACTACCAGATGACATATAGAATGTATTTACTAGGAAAGTCACAAATAAAACATATTGAATTTTCCACCACAATCTATATGTACATATTTAAGAGAAAAAGCACAGCAAGCAAATAAGGAGACAATAACACTTACAAATATGCATTGTTTGCAATAATAAAATATTCTGAAATTCTCTGACTGAAATCATGAATCAATAAGATTAATCTTTAACATTTTCTACTTTGCTACAAGTTGGTTCTTTACAAAGTCATTAGGTTTTCTCCAGGGTATTACCATATCACATTACAGCAGCCCTGAGGACACGGCAGGACTGCTTATCTTGGCACCGAAGAAACCAGCGGGGTGTCCATTTTAGCTATGGGTGCAGCATAAACACCAAGGCAGAATTGTTGTGTGGTCCCAGCAGATCTTGACATATAATAGCTGCAGATTATTTCTTGCTAAAAACTGCTATTGCTTTTAGTGCCCACAAATGTGTATACACTGCAAGATTTCATACAGTTGCTGATTTTATAGTATCTAAGGACAGGCCCATCAAAAACTGAGATCTTTCCTTCAAGGAAAAGGAAAACTTGCACTATGATATGGTGTAAAAAAAAATATCAGATAACCAAGGTAAACACATATTTTATGATTTCTACCCTTTAAAATTTGCTAGTATAGAAACACTAAAAGAAACAGAATGAAAAGTTACACACTGCGTTAGGCAGAAAAACTCATTGGTGCACCTATTGTTGTGTGACAGTTAGCCTTGCCTTTGAGCTGCATGCCAAAATTTCCATATAGTCAATACCGCCCAGGTACCTACTTCATTTTTGTGGGACCTAGGGAGTGGGGCTGAGCTCTGGGTATGGTTTATAGAGAAGAGATGACAACAATTTCCCAAGTCCCCTGTGCTCCATCAGCAAGGGACTGGGCAGAGGGGGGGGTCCACATGCGGTCTGTGAGGCTAGTACCACCAACTACTGGTGCAACCACTGTGAGGTGATGCTGGCTTGCTTCCTCCCACTGCTGTGGACTCAGCTTCTTCACTGACCGCCTCCCAGCACAAACCCATTGCTGAAAACACGCTGTGGCCCAGACGGGAGCTACATTCAACTGTTCACCAACTGCACATCTCACGGGCCTCAAGCCATCCCCATTAAATACAAACCTCTCTTCATTAGCCAAAATAACAGCAAGCTGGGATAGTCACGACAGCGAAGATCAGGGGGAAACACTGATAGCAGGGGAACATCATGCACATGCACGTTGCTGCATAGAGTTAGCAATGAAGGTTCATTAGCTCCAGCTCAGTTTCAGCCCTACAGCCTTTCTTCTCAGGGCACTCCCTCACACATGAGGTTTGGGGAATACTTATGCCTTGAAGAGTGCAGAGCTCACCACGGTTATGCAAGTTCAAAGGGTTCTGTTCACAATTCTTGCCAGGCTGGAGATGATTCACAGCAAAGGTAGCTCACGTGTCTCTGCCCGAGGTCCAACTGAGCGGTAAAGTGAATAAACTACCAGTGGGTAATACAATTTGCCAGTGCTGGTGGGGAGCACCCCCTGCAAACGCAGCAGATATCTAACGGAGACCAGGCCTATGCCTGTCACAAGCAGGCAGTCAGGCATACCCTTTGCCAAAAACCGGGGCATGCCTTTCACCAACAGGCAGAGAAGGCAGCCAGCCACGCAGCGCGGCATCCTGCGCGGCGGGACAAGTGAGCCCCGCTTCCTCGTCACAGGCAGCACCCCGCGCTTGGGCACAGCGCATGGCGCCAGGGTTTGGCAGGGAAACCAGCCTCCTCCAGCACAACCAGGGCTGCAACCCTGCCCCCGACTCTCCCCCCAGCCAGGAGAAGGGCAACAACCCAGACCAGACACGAGCTGTCCTGTCCCTTCCTACTACAACAGGGAGGCCCGTAACCTGGTGCCTTCGAGGCAGCCCGGGGCCGGGCACAGGGAGAAGCACAGGGCCGGAGGGCTGACCAGGGACCCTGCGCTCTGAGGCGGGCCCCAGTGCCGGTCCCGGCCCAGGCCGGCCGCCGCGGCCGGGCCCCCCGCTCTCGCTCCCTCCCCCAGGGCCCGCCTCGGCCTGGGCGGCCGCCCGCTCCCCCGCGGGGTCCCCCGGAGGTCACAGCTCCCCTGCGCCCGCCAGAAACGAGCCCCTACTCGGCCCCTGCCCAGCTCCAAACAACGCCGGCATTCTCCACCCCCCTCCTCCTCCTCCCCGTTACCCCCACGCCTTCGCGGGGAGAAGCGGGTCCGGGCCCGCTGCCCGTCCCCGGAGCACACCTGTAGTTGTAGCCGCCGAAGCGCTGGCTCTCCCGCAGCAGGGCCCGGTACAGCCGGAGCACCTGGGCCCGGCTGGACGCTGCCATGTTGCCGACACCAGGCGGGTCCTGCCGCGGCGAGGCCCCGTTCCCCGCCCGCAGCGCCCGGGGCCGCGCCGGTCCCCGGAGCCGCCTCNAGACAGCGGTCGCGGCTCGGCCCGGGCCCAGCGCAAGGCCCGGAGCGAGGCCGCGGCCTGAAAGCTCTTCCCGGGCTGAGGTAGCCCCGAAGGGCGGCGGGAGCCTTTCCGTGCGGAGGGCTCGGGGCGGGAGGCAGGCCCGGCGGGTCGGCCCTGGCCGGCGCCGCGGGTGCAGGTGGCTCCGCCGCGGTGTTCCTGCTCACAGCCTCGGCCTGCCCTGAGGGCGCTACCGCCGCTTTCCCCCGCCAGGGCTCCGCTCGGCCTTGGTCAGTGCGGCCGTGAACGTGCAGAGCGGAGGCGGAGCAGGGGGAAGGGGAGAGGAAGGCCCAAGTGGTGGGGAGAGGGGAAACCTGCGCTCGTTCAAACTGGTCGGTGGTAGCGGTGCGTTGGTGTGTTTTGTGGGTGTGTTGCATGGGGAGGTGGGCGCTGGCGGGGGGTGGTGGTGGTTTAGGGCCTGGAAAGGAGCAACAGGTGGTGTGTGTTTGGTGATGGCGGTCTCAGCCCCTATCTAAGTTCGCAGTGCGTGTTCGTGTTCACCTGTGGCAGCTGACCTGAGGTGCTACAGTGATGTGTGAGTTGTTCCTCTCTCAGTATCTTCATTTAAGATGAATTCTGTTATTTAAACCTACCTGACCTGTGTAGTTATAGTTCAGGTACTGATTAAGTTAAGGAGGGAGTCTTTGAAGGAGGTTAGTCAGGATTTCTTTGCCTCTGTGCTTTTAATTTCAATGGGAAACCTCCATTTACTACTTTTGTTGCTCTATCCACATCCCTGAGAAATGACTACAAGTTTATCAGTGCCCTCCCCTGTTCCCTGTTTGCACAGGTTTTCAGAAAGTGAATAACTGTTGAACTCTGGGTGAATTTAACACATAGGCCTGTGTGTGTTGAAACTGGCCTTGAAGAAGGCACTCCCCAGGTCGGATTTTGTGTGTACAATGCCTATGTATTGTACAGCCCATACAACAGCAGGTTACCTGAACCATTTAAAAAGTATGTTCTGCCTGTTTATTTGCTAAATCTTGGATTTTCTTCTTCTCAGCTGTGAGGCTGGGGCTCTCTTTCTACTTAAGCTTCTCTTTTGTTTATACCAGAGGCCTCCTAATCTTTTTGTTGCTGGAAACTTACCTAGCATCCTCTTCTGCTGAAAGTTTTGCCACTGCAAGATAAACTTGACTTTGAAACTTACAGATATGATGCCCCAGCTGTATTGACTACTGATTATTAAATATTATCAATAATATAATTTATTTATAATCATTACATGGTTCCTACAGAAAGTGTGTTCTGTATATAGTAGATGTTTATATGTATTCTACATGTTTCTGGCAAAAGTGCTTCAATTGCTGCTGCTAACTGAACTCATATTTTATTGTATATGCACTTTGAGTATTATTATTTGCTTCAGTTGTACATGAGATGCAATTGACAGTTTATTGCATAGAACTAAAATAGTTCTATGCTTCTCTGTGTAAATAATATAGACACGCATGGAGTTATCTCAAATGCATCTTTGCAAGTATGTTATAATTTAGCAGCACTTTTAGACTTCTGGAAATTGAAATTTTCCATACATAGCAAATTTCTTGGATATTCTCTTTATCAAAATCAAAACTAAAAATGTTAGAGGAAATGTTGCATTTTTATAGAAAAATGTAAGCAACTGAGACACTGTCATAAGCAGCATGCTTTTGAGGCCTTCCCTTCTAAGTTACAAAACAATGTGTTTTGGCCTAGCTTTTGGCATTCAGGAAACCCAAACAGGAAAACATAAAGCAAGCATGTTCTTTAGTTGCCTGTGGGACCAACCAAATTCTTCTTGTAGCCCAGGCCATATATTGTTGACACAGATTGCTGTGCAAGAAGTGGAGCCTGTCTGAGGTTCTGGTGCTCCCCCATCTTTCGAGCTGTTGGTGGCTAGGGTGCTTAATACGTGTTAAAGCAGAACTCTTGCTTTGTGTCTGCAGATTTATCGTCTTCCCTGAAAACAACAGTGGCAACTCTGGCCTTTTTCTTGATTGTGGGCTTTGGACAACTGAAGAGATACAAGTCTGTCATGCACAGAGCAAAACCTAGCTTTGGGAGTTTAGCAAAGTTAGGTCACATCATTCTGTAGATGAGCGTGGTGATTATTCCATCTAATTTTACAACGGCCCTCTTTGTTGTTGTGAGAAATAAAGTTTTGATGCTGCAGTCTTCAGCTCTAAAAGATGAGAGAGTAATTGGTAAGAAAGGCCCAGATGCTAATCCTGTTCCTAAATCTCCCTGACGGTTTTTGTGATTTCTTTTTTGCCTAATTTTTTTTTGATAACCATCGTTTTCTCTTAAAGAAGCATGGAAACCTGATATGTGTAGAACAAGCAATAAACACCTGCAGTGTACTATCAAATGCAAAATAAACATATCAAAGGAAAAAAAAAATTTCTCGTCTCCCTTTCCTGGCTTGATATTTATTACACTCAAGGAGGGAAGAACTATTTTTAGCAGAAACTTCTTGTCTTTGTACAGTTGCATTGGTGCTGTTGACTGAAAAAAAATATTATTTTCTTTTGTATTTTATTACTGTGTTTTCTTGGAAGCAACGGATTATGGCCTCAGAAGTCCTGTCATTCTGCAGTAAGTGGGCATTGCCGCTGCTGTGACTGGGGTACATGTGTTTCTGTTAACCCTCTGTGGACGTGCATCACTGCAAGCCTGCAGAGAATTTGAAGGACAGACACAGCCCAAATGACCACTGTTGTGTCCTGTGACACCGGAGCCTATGTACAGGGAAGCTATAATGATCATTTCATTAACTGCCTCCTCCTTCCCTTGGGGTAATCCACACCTGAATTTAATCTAGACACCAAACCAGAAACAATCAAGACATGGAAGGATGTTTTTTTTTTTTTACCCCCAAACTTCTCTGGTTTAAAACTGAGTGCTGTTTTATCGTTACATTTTATGGGGATGGGGCCAGAGATATGTTTTCCTTAATTGCAGTGATGCATATAATCGTTGTTGAAGGGGGTTGATTGGTGGCATTTAGTCTGAGGAAGGAAGGTGGCCTGTGCCTTTCTGCATCTCTTGGGATAAGTAAGCACTTTGATATAATAGCACTTTGATATAATCTGGAATAGTTGCTAATATTTTAAATATGTTGCTGCTCAGGAAAAAGAAAAGGGGGAGGGGGGCGGGGAATTTGGATGAAATACCTGCAGAGACTGTGGACTGGTGTGAAAGGAAACAGCTGTTATATTCTCTGGTACATATTGGATGTTTTGTCATAGGTTGCCGAATTGTTCCTTGTGGTACACTATTTCAGCTTTATGACATGGCACTCAACACTTTGAGAGAGCATGTGCTTTCCTGTTACGCTGCTGTTTGTGTTCATTTTTTTTCTTTGGGGGTCAGAATGATAATTGATTGCCGTGATATTATCATCTCTTTTAATTATTGTTTTTCAGTTTGTGAAAACGTGCTAACTTTTCCCTGCTGTGGTGGTGTGGTTTCTCTCTCTTCTTCCCTGCTGTTAGTTCTTGATGGACAGTGTTGTGCACAGTAAGATCCTATCCAGTGCAGAGCAGGACCTTTAAAATAAGGATTCTAAATCATGAGAAATTTGGGATTTCAGTCACAAATGTAACAAACTATAATTTAACCATTCCCTATATTGAGTAAGATTTCCGCAGTATCAGAAGGAGGCCTTGAATAACTCTGCTTTAAAAAAAAATGCGTTTATTTGGTTGCCCTATAGAAAAAAACATTTTTAATCAGCAGGAGAAACAACTTCCATGTTTCAAATTCAATTATGCTCTTAAATTATTTATGCATTTTGGAAAATTCTGTGTAAGACTTCAGAAGGAAGAAAAAACAGGGACAAAATTATTTTTCTTCTCAGTCACTTTTTATGAGTTACCCCATCTCTTTCTGAACTAAATTGCCGATTGTCATGTATTGTTTAAAGTAAGACTGTAAGAATAGTAACAATAGGAAAAAAACCCCAGTAGTGGGTTTTCTGTTGTAATACTTGGTCATGTAAGGGAATACCTGTTTTACCACTGCTCCTAAACCTTTGCTGGTTCATGATCTCTTGTGCTGCAGGCATCAAACTGAAAGAAAAGCTGAATTTTGTTTTCCTTGTTAGCCTCAGTTTTAATCTTCTAATTTCCTGTGGCCATGTGCAACACCAGAGGATTTCATAGGCATCATGTTGCCTGCTAATTACATGTCATGTTAAGCAGCTGGACAGTTCAGCAATTGTGGGATAACATCTGGATCAATGACATGCAATGTTGATATATACCGTATTGATTTTGAAAGATGTTGATAGCAGACGTATGCTAGTAAGGTACTTGGAAATGCCTGAAATAAAAATGCTATAGAAGTCCAGAATTAAAAGGATAATTTTGTGTTACAGCAATAGGCAAGGGAATAAGTAAGAAGGGATTAAAATTATGAATAATGCTTGAATATTTCAGTGTGTAATAGTTGCATCAAATGCAAATGACACTTCTAACCTTAATGCTAATGAAATCCAAAGTATTTTTTGAGACAAGAACCCAACAATAAATGAATATATTTTCGCTTTATGGTTGTTTGTTATACTGAAATCTTCCTTAGAAACTTAATCATGAGAAGCAGGAAGGACAGTATTTATTGTGTTCTCATCCATGACCTCATCTATTCAGAAGAGCTTTTTTTTGCTGCACTTTCCAGTGTTTTATCTAATTTAGTCTTAAATAACTTCCCTTTCCATGGGAAAAATATTCTACTTTATATTGTATCTTGATGTTATAAGAAATGTTTTCTGACACTTAGCCTATGCCACTCCCTTTCCTAAGTTTATCCCATGCTTCATTTATGCCCCTTAGAGTCATGCTGTGTAATTCCTCTCCCTCCTCCATGATTTACAGTATCATCTTATTTCTCTGTAGCTGTCATCCAGTCAGGCTAACTTATTTAGTTATTTTTGATTTTTTTTCCCCTTCCTTTTTTAGTGGATGTTGAAATTTTTAGCTTGGGAAGCAAACTTAGCAGGAAAACAAGGACTGATAATTGTGTTTAAGAGCAACTGAAAATCTCTTTGTGGCCACTCCTGTATCTTTTTTGCTGACTTGTGATTTCCAGTTTGCCAGGTTGGTTGCAAAGGGTACTGCTAAACTTTTTTGTTAAAGATTATGATTGCATTTAAGATGTCTTGCTAGAGCAAAGTTCTTTCTTCTCTTGAATTTATTTTTGACATATATGAATGTGTATGTGAATATGTATAAAAGCATGCACGCAGTCACGTGGTGATGGTAAAGGTGAAGGTCAGGCTGTTCATCCTGGATTCTCCATGCTGCAACGCTGGGGATTTGTGCATAGGTAGCACGGTGCTGTAGGGTTTTTTTTTGTGGTTACTCAGTCCCATGTTCCAGGTATGGGAAATCAAAGACAATCTGCTGATTCAGTACATCTCGGTTCTCCTGCTCCCTGCATTGTGGGCATGAGCCCTCTTGTCAGATGTTACTAGAGGTTAGCTCCACTCAAGTCCCGGGCTGTTGCTTAAGTCCTTCCCTGAAAATCTGCTTCACTAAACATTTTCTTATAAATAACTTCTTGTGTGATTATTTCCTGGAAGCAATTTCTAGAGCAAAGTATCAGTGGTGTAAAAGTATCGCGTTGCTGTAAGGTAGAGTGGAGCTCGTGTAAGAAAACATGTTATCCAAGGTACAAAAAAAGTAGAAAGTTCTTGTATAGTACATTGAAAAGGTGTTATTGGGGAAAGGTGTGATGTCTGAGAATGGGACATGTGGATGACACTAGTATTTTTATTTATTTTTTTTTAGGGAAAGAAAGGTTAAGCAAAACTGTGGTTTACAATGGATGCGTAAAACAACAAAGATTAAGTGGATTGTAGGTAGGTTATCTTGTTTATTTTTCTGACTGTGTGATGAGTGGAGGGGAAATACGACTTTCCACTTGTAATGCGTTTTCATTTTATATGATACTATGCATTCATATGACTTCTTGTTCTGGTAGCTTAGACTTTTGGTCCAGGAAAATATCCAACAGTTTAAATATGAAGCTGAAGCAAAGAATTCTAAAGAGAATATTTCTGGAGCAGAAAGGAAACTATGAGGCAATGTTTTAATTTAAAAGAGGAAAACAATATACCTGTATTACTGAATTGTAGTAATGGTAGAGTTTAAGATAACTTAGTTTTGCATGATCCTTGACATTTTTGATCTTTCATCTTGTGTCACTATCAGTTTTATGTCGCCAGAGCTGTGGCCAGTATTCATGATAGTGCATTAGGGACGTGTTTCTAAATATCTCACGTTTCTGATGCATTTGTAAGATGAATTGTCAGTATTTCCTACGTGCCTTCATGCTTCTAGACAGAACTTTCTTTTAATTCTATTTCTGTTTCAGTTTTTTATATCTGAGGTGACTGTGCCAAAATTTGTCTTTCAGCCAGTCCCTGAAGAGAAAAAACAAAGCATTGACTAAAGCTAATGCACAAAGGAAGCAGGGCTGAGGAAAGATTATCTCCAGTTGCAGGTAAGTAATTACAAATAAATATATCTTTCTGAATCTGTCTTTGATACCAGCACTGCCAGCCTTTTTAGGTAGTAACAAGTTTTCAATCCTTCTCAATGTTAATTAATAATAATAAAAAAATCTTTCTTCATTTCACCAACTGTTAAAGACAGGTACGCTGACTAAGTATGCTAGGTATCTAACTTTGCTTTCCATATAGAATTCATGCATTTCCTGACTCCCAATACAGACACACACACACAAAAAAAAGAGAGACTCGAAATATAAAGATAGGTAGATAATAATAATAGGTGGATAGGTCAAACATAATAAACTTCTGAAGGACAAATTCAGAAGGACAGATTCTGTCATCTTTATATTGGAGTACGCCCATATATTTAAATATAATCCCTTTGAAATCTGTCCAACTATATAAGTAATAAGTTGCTGTTCAGTGTGAGAACAGTTGGCAGAATTAGGTTCTCCTTACTTTACAAACCACTTACAGTTGATGCAACTTAGAATTCAGCATAGGATGCTCTGGTGAATGGGGAGTGAGCTCAGTGAGCTTTTGGGAGAAGCCACAGTTATGGCCTTAGAAATGCTGCCACCCCAAATCCAGTCTGTTGTTATGTTCCTGTCCTGGTAGCAGAATAGGCTAAAAGGAACGTGAGTTTGTGTCTCTTCATAAAGTTTTGTGCCTTAGCTCAAACTGGGGTTGAGGGTGGATTTAGGTGGGAATGCAGACCTATGAAATGGAGCTGCCATCTTCCCTGTAGGGCTGGGTTTAACATCCTGCAGAAAGGTGGGAAAGAGGAATGGGGGAAGAAAAACCTTGAAGTACTGTTCCGGCAAGATTTATGAGAGTTCATCTGTCTGCAGACTTGAATTAAGTATCTCCGTGTTCTAGAAAATCTATGATTAGCATTTTCAGGTATGCTTCATAGCCTAGGATCAGTTTTGCCTAAGATGCAGTTGTTTTTTGTTGGGGTTTTTTCTGTTTCGTTCTTTCCTGGCACTATACACATGTTGTTTCCTTTCATTTATTTTTATGCAGGTGATTTTTCATGATTTTTTAACTTTTGCCTTTTTTGGAAATGATTACTGGTGAAGTATGTGTGCTGTATCTAAAATGGATAAAGGATGGTTAAACAGAGCAAATTATCATCATCCTTGCAGTTATAATGGTGCTTCTTTTAAATTTTTTTTTGTGTATGATTTCAAATTTGGTTTGACTTTCAAGACAGTGTTCAAGATCTTCATTGAGAGTGTTCTTATTTTTGGGAATATTAGCATTGTCTTTTAATTAATTCCTTGTTTATTTTGGCTGTAAACAGCTTTTTTTTGTAACATTTATTTTTACTTTGATTTTATTATACCAATTACTTTCAGGGTGAAAAACTGTATAGTGCATTACATCAGCTATTCCCTTGGGAAATAATGTTCTAAAATGGACAGATACAGTATTGCACATGTAAAATTATCAGATATTGCAGAGGTAATTAAATATCAGCTTTGCATAGGTTTGTCGAACTTAGAAAAGCTACTGCTTTTCATGTTGGCACCCTAACTTTGTCAAGTTTTGTGGAAGAAAGCTGATCTAAACAGATAGAGAGATGTTGCTTGTTAAAGGTTAGCTTTTCCTGTTTCTTTTTCTGTTTTCCCTTCTGTCCCGCTCCCTCCCTGTGCAGATTGCGTTTCTTATTTCCCCCACCCTTCCACCCGCAATGTATCTCATTCTGGTACTGCCATTTTTTCACTGTTTGCTTGTGGTAGATTGTATTCTTCAGATAATATTCATTCCACAAACAGAAATTCTGCTGAATAGATGAAGACTTGAACTACATATGTGGAAACACCATGCTTATTCTAGTTTCTTTTATCCAACTCTTTGTGTTGTTTTTTGAATGTGTTTTATTTTTTTGGAAACACCATTTAAAAGATGTTGCAGGTTTTACCAAATCGTATTTCCTCACCTAATACTAGTTCATTTGACCCCAGTGTCCCCTGACTGCTCTCATTCCAGACCCCGCGTGACAGAGCCTGCTGGGTCTGTGTGGAACTTGATCTTTCAGCATGTTGCAAATTGCAATTCTACAAATAGTTTTAAAGAGAAAAATAAGAACAATTATTATGTTTTAATTTTGATTCTCTCAGCATGTAATGGCTATTGCATGAACTGAAGATTGTTTTGTCATATGTGACCTTGAGCTATAATAGCACCTTGTTCTTCATTAATAATAATTTGATTCTTTCATGTTATTATTTTCTTTTTCCCCTAACTTGTATAGCTTCTTTCACCCAGTCAATGTGTATATCTTGGCTCAAAATGCAAGATGAGGGGATGTTGCCTTTGTTATCTAAAGATTGGACTAAGAAATACTTGTGTGCCATAGTTTGAGATGTGTATCCTGAGCTCTGTCTATGTTTTCTTTCACTGCAGTTTGCTTTGGAGGGAAGTGTGATTTTTCAAGTATCTGGTGCTACAGAAGAGTACTCTCATATAATTAAAATATATGGCTTTCTCAAGACCTTTCAAACAAAGGTTTACTTTTGTTCTCTGTGCTGTGCTTTATCTGGAGTAAGTATATCAACATTAGCAAGCTTTATCAGGAGATGTTACCTTGTAACATTAAAGATAACAAAGCACAAAGCTACTTGGGAGCCCATTATCCTAAGTTGCTGTAAGCCACGGTCCCAAATATATCTATTTGCTGGCATGAATGACAAAAAAAGTTAGTGATACTAGTGTTGTTCTTTCTACTGTAATACTCTCAAAGTTTGGTTTTTTTTTTTAATCCTGTGGTAGCAGGACTGGATGGAGACATAATTTAGACCTATATTTTAAGTCATACTTCCCTTGCTTTGCTTGCTACAGAATATCTTGGAACTTGTTCTTTAACAAGTTATAGGTGTCAACAACTCTTGGACACTGTAAAGGTAACAGTGTTCAGGCATGATCAGATACAGTGCTACTAGGTGGGTGTGCCTGAATAGATATGAAAAAAAAATAAAAATTAATCCTAGCTGTAAACTTTAGCAAAACCAGAACACAGTTGTATCAGGAAATCAGAACAGGATTAAGCAAATCCATTTAAAAATTTGACTTGTATTTATTTGAATAGGAAGAACTTTAAATAGAGGGATTTTATAATAAAAATTCTAATAAATATTTCTCAGCTGCATTATCTATAATTCAGTATCACTTGTTGCAGTGAAAGTATTTTTGAGGAAGAAGATCCTTAGGCTTTAAACATAGTCAATGCATTTCTTTAGCTACAGTTACAGAAAATGTTTCATAAGTAGAATATTTGCAAATCGTGTTTTCTGTCTTTTGGTAACCTGTATACACTCATAACTGTAAAATACACAAAGTGAAATTTTTAAGCTTGTTAATGGAGGTTGGCTAGGCAGTTAATTCTTGTGAGTCTTCTTGAGTACGCTTGTTTTCAAAATAGAAAAGTCAGTCTTTCATCTTGCAGCCCGGCAATGTGTTGGAAGACTGATGAGGCAGCACAGAGGTTTGATAAAGTCATGTGAGATTTTGAAGAAATACATTATCCATTCACCTGTGGTAAATTTTAGTGCTGGAATCAAGGAAATAACACTATAGTAGTTAAAAAATAAATCTATCTGTATATAGTAAATAAGTTTTCTAAAAGTACCAGGGTAAAGGAAACCAAACTTAAAATGTCTAGCAGTGCAATCTTACTTCATTTTTGGTTTACGGTCTGAAATTTGTATTGCTGTGAGACCAACCGTATTGAGACAGATACTGTGATTGTGTGAGACTTGCTGGCAGAGCTGTCTGTATTGTTTGCGAATCCTGCTGTTTGTGTGCATCCAGCATTTTGTGTAGGTTAAATGGGTTGGAATGAACTGTGTCATTTAGAAACTTATGTGGTAGGTTGTGGTTTTTTGTTTTGGTTTGGTTTTTTTTCTCCTTTTACAATATGCCAGTCAATACCACACTCTGTGCAGGCTAGCTGCTTTTTCCTATGCTTTTTTTTCTTCTTTTTTTTTTTTTTTCCTTACTCATTAGTGTCTGGAACACGTGATTTGGTATTGAATGTAAATGGTGATACAGAGTTTCTAAACAGATTTTGTTTGCTGTAACATAGTATGTATTTGCAATTTCAGCCTAAGACTTTGAGTTAATGGTTCTCGTGAGATGAAGGGGTCTTCTGCTTCTAAACCCCATTAACAGTAAGGGAACATAACAGCCTAAATAACTAGCACATAAATGGAAGAATAAAAAAATAAATCTGGTCATGGGTTTCTGTTTCACTCAGTCAACAGAAAAGAGCTTCAGCAATAGGGAATCATACCAAAGCATTAAAGGCTTTTGCATTATCTAAAAAAAAAAGCGTTGAAGGAAATAGAATTTACTTCTTAGTACAACTTGTAGGTCCCATTTACACGTTTCAGAGATAATGGGCCCTTATTAAGGAGAACTAACTGACAGCAGTGTTTTAAAGTAGAAGAAAGTCTCTCAAGTGTTTTTCAAGAGCAGTATTAGCACCTGGGTAAATTTATAGGAAATTTTTTTTACTCATTATATCTTAAACGGTAGTTGTTTATGTTACTCTGCAACTATGTCTGTACTCAGTCAGCAGCTTAGTTTACATATTTCTTACATGTCTGGACCCAGTCAAAAAAACCTGCTAGCATCATTTTCAATTGGATGCCTAGAAGTGGCTCTGCAGAAATATTCTCTGGCAAAGCAAAGCAGAAGAAAGATGGTAGAAATTTCAGTCATTGTTTTCTGACACCTCTCTCCTCTAGTCTCAAACAGGGGTTGAGTGAGGAGGGGCAAGCAGACTGGGAGATCATTTCACATTCCAATTCTGGATTTCAGGGCTCCACGAGGGATGTTTTTGCACTGCATGGGAATAAAATCCTGCTGCTCCGACTCCCTGGTCACAAGGTTCCCAGTGGCGCTGCACAGCCGTTTGGGGCTTTTGAGTAGATACAGCAAAGGAGACGTGAGGTGTGGTAATAAAGGTTGTAGTAACAGCATTCCCTTTCCGTTGTTTTTAATGTGGTTCTCTAACATGAAATAGAGGGAGATATGAAGAGTATACCTCTTTGGTTATACCTACAAAACTTTTGTGTGATGGATTTGATCAAAGAAAATGCCTTTTCCGACAGGAAATGCTTGAAATCTGTCTTACAGTTGGAAGGATTTAAGGTGGCCAACTACGCAGCATTGCATACACAAGTTTTATTGGAACTATGTCGAAACACTGTTTTTCATTTAAGCTTGTGTCCCTGTATAGATGGAATGTGAAGTTTTAGGCATAGACCCTATTTCTCCTGTTGAAAGCAGACAACTTCCGTTTTCATTTAACTGACTCTTGATTCTTGAAGATAATTTCCTATGCAATGCTCATTAAAGACATCGTTTAGGTGATGGCGAATAGCAGTGATGCATATATTGGATTCCCAAATAAAGATTTTACAGTAACTCCTGTCCAGCTCTGCTTTAAATGAATGAGAGCCTTTAGGCTGATCTGAACGGACATCTGCTGAAACCCTGATTACAAAGAGACAGAGCGAAGTATCTGTGCAGCACTGGGAGCTGAGTTTTGAGGTGCTGAGATTAAATTCTCATTTTTAATAGAAGCATTTGGTGAAAAATAGAATGTGAAAAAACATTGTTAACACGAATTGAAGGTTACGCAGATAGGTTTCATAATGTCCAGTTTACTGAAGTTGTCCAACAATTGTGACATTGCATTTCAAATGTAATTAAAAATAGATATTTATTTGATCTGAACATTCATTCTTTATTTCTTGGCTTCAGGTGACTTTAGTTTATCTTTCTGTTAATCTTAGGAAGCCTTTTAAATTTGGTGCTCTATTTCCAGTACATTGGACTGACATTTTCCATGCTCAGATGTGACAATATATTGCTGCAGTGGTGAACAATGGGGCACACAAATAAATTTATAATGAGGGTAAACCTTTATGAGAAAGAAATAGTTGAAATCTTTTAAAGCTATTGATGTAACAATAACAGCAGTAATCTCTTTTCCTTCAAAACCTGGAGTAGCCTCTAATACAGCTTTATGGAAAAGATTACTTAATTGTATGTAATGTAGTCAACTGTCAAATAATTAATTTAAAATTCCGATCTGAGGGGAGATACAAAATGTGTAGACTCATATGGAGTCCTCTTCACTTTCACACTGTTGGAGTGCTTTTGATAAAGAAGAAAGAGGATGGAGTAGCAGCCAGCAGTCTGGAACTGATCCACAGCTCATTGAATTAAATGGGAATTTTTTTCATTAACTTTGATCATCCTTGGATTGAACCTGTATGCATATGATTTAATTAGTAGCAAGCTTGGGTAGTGCTGATATGCTGGCTTTTTAGTGTCTTACCTGCAGAGATGGTAATTACATAAACCAATATATTTGTATATCTATGATACAGCAAGTGCAGAAGTACCCACAGTTGGCTTTCCTAGTGCTGGACCTTCATTTAAAAGCTAGACATTTTCCTGCTAAACCTCTTTTTTCTATCTTGACAGTTGTCATATCTGGTCATCTTATATTACACACAGAATAGATCTATTTCTATGTCATCGAGAATATTTTTATGCTGAGAAGGGGAACAGATTGTAACTTCATATCTAATTTTTAACAATATCCATGAAATAACTTGTTACATTTAACATTAAGGGTTAAAAGTACAATCTTTTGATAGGTTGTCTTTGCCTGAGAGCAAAAAGAGGTTCTCTAATGTCAAACGTTTGGTTGTCAAATAAAGTATGTTTTCATCATAGGTCATATTGAAGGTATCTCTAGTAATGTTGTCATTTTGTTTTCTGGGTATTTTTGTGTGTTGTTTTTTTAAATTGTGTAAAGTGGTGTAGCTGCATGTTGGGAGGTGCCTTTACATTTTACCTGAGTTTGAGGAGTGACCAGGGGGAAACCTCTCTGCATAAAGCCAGTTTGTAGGCAAAGCCGCTGCACCGTCATGGTTCAGGATGGCCAAATGTCTCATCTGATCACAGGAAGCATTTTTACATTCAACCAGATTTCTATTGCATTAATCCATGCTGTGTAGTACCTTATTAGGTGAGCTGTCCTAACGCCTTAGCTGTGGCAATTCATGAAGTTAAGATACTGTTTGGCTGAGCGAGGAAGGGTGGTGGGAGCTGGCTGTTGGTATTGACACTGAACACAGAGATTTCATGTAGATGTGTCCTGTGTTTGCTTTGCAAATATTGGCAGACCCTGTTGTGAGTCTGAATGATTTACAGCCTAAGAGTTTATGAAAGCTACCAGGCTTTATGTGTATTAGTAGCATAAATGGGAATAGTAGGTATAAGTACCAAGGTAGAAAGTGGGGTGTTAGATTATAAGTCGTGCAACTAGCCATAAATCTGTCACTTGGGTTTGCTTATACTTTTGATAGTTTGCACCCAATTTTTAGCACAATAAATAGGGATTCTCTAAGGTGTCCATTGCATACCTGTCAATGAAAACTAACCTAAAAAAGTTAGGTCTGTGTCAGTCAAAAAATATTGAAAGGAGCCTTGATTTTTTTTTTTCTTTTTTTTTTTTTGCAGAGGCATTTAAGAGTTACTGAAGCAACATTAAGTATTATACCAACAAGATGCTGAGGTTTTAGGTGGTGTTTTCTTTGCTGCTTTACAAGAAAAAAGCTTCCGTAGCAACTGCAACATAGCACAGAACATATGGTACTTTTGAGGCAGCCATTACCTTCTTAAATAAGCACAACATATGCTCAGGCCATGCTGATGTGTGATTGTGTATCATCTACAATGATTTTGGGGGACATGTATTACAAGAGTATCTCTGTATGCTTTAGGAAGTGATCCAGACCTCAGAAAAGGAATGGAGTAGGTGATCTAAGTAGTTATTTTTTTGTCTCTAGCTGCTGATTGATGAGCTTATATTGCTACTTCTACATTTGCATTTGAGAAGGGACCTAGGTAAGCAAATAATTTTTCCACTTGCCTTTGTTTATCAAAAAATTAGTAACTTGTTTTAGAAGGAGAACTATATTTTTAAGGTATAAATTTGAGAAACAGGAGAATGAAAATGTATACATGGTCTAGTTTTTTTGGTGTCAAATGGGAATAAAAGCAGAAAAATATTGTTTAATATTTAATATTATTTAATGTATTGTGATGCAAGATACCATATCTTGCTTGTTATATATATTGAAACAGCATAGGTATAAACATGATAAGAGTATTATTGTACAAGTCAGGAAAACTTCTCTTGCTCTGTCACAAACTTGCTGTTCAATGACTGCCACAAAATTTTCAAGTATATAATTAGAGAATAGTTATCTGAACTCTACTGATTAGGAATCAGGTTTTGGTTGCTTGTGTTTGAATATGTCAGTTCACCAACTTCTCTGGCTCCAATGTAGCTTATTGTTTCCATGTAGTCTACTGCTTCAAAAAATTATCATCACTGCTGTCATACCTCCCAACACCTTTGAAAAAGCAGACCTTTAAAAAACAGTGACACTCATCCTTCTGCCCAGGATCACCCACAGAGAAACGTGCAGTTTGTGTTGCATGGCCCCCCTGTGCACGTATGGTTTGACTCTACAAAGTCTCTCTAGTAATCCCTGTCCATCTACAGTGAAATGCAATGGTGGCTTGGTTCAGATTTCTGGATCTTAATCAATCTGTTCACGCTTAAACATGTTGCAGCCCGGTGAAAGCGGTGAGTATCCTGGATCAGTGATATGAAAGAAGTGAAATGGATGTACATAAGCGTAGTCTGTCCCCAGAGTTGCAGGTTGCCTGTGTATTCTTTAGCAGTGACCTTTATCAGTGAGAATAGACTAAAGTTGTATCATTTTTGAGAAACTGGAGTGCTACTTTCACTTAAGCTGTTGCTGGGTGCTATGTTTTGCTGCTGCTTTTTGAAGACACTGTTGGGTTGCGTTTAATATTCTTGAAAATACCAGTTTTAATCATAGATTCCTAAGGAAATGCGGGTTGCAAGATGGTATTTTTACATCTGTTGTCAATCTTCCTTTTTCCACTTATCTTCAATCAAATTTCACAAGGGGTGTCCAGATCGCCAGACACAGCAAGTTACAGGTGGTGTGTGAGAATAAAGGGCTTAATAGAGGAGAGAGACCCTATTAATTAATGCCTCAGCTAAAGCAGAGGTAGAAGGATGAATTAATCCCTTACTACTAAATCTGGAAACAAGCTTTGCCTCCAGACACAGAGGAAATAAAGTTTTGCTGCCTTTGCTGCTTGCCAAAAAATCTTTCTCTAAACTGCTTTCCCTGAGGATGAATTATGTTCCATAGGCTGACACATCTTACAGATGTGGAAAAGAGAATAGTGCTGTCTGAAATATTTTGAAAGAACTGAGGATGGATGCTTTATGAAAAAGAAGTGCACGTGTTGCCTTTCAGACTATTTTAGAAGAATAGTGTGTCTACAGGAGAAGGCTTGAGACAGAAGATGCTATTTTTTTCAGTCTTGGAGATTGTTAGCAAATGTTGGAATTTAGTAGAAATGATAATCAACTGTAAATGTAAGCTATTAGATTGCTGCAGAGGGAGAAGGCTGCTTAGACAATAAATCTTACAGTAATGTGTCTACTTCTTTTAAAGCTGTCAGTATGTTGCAATCATCTGGAAAAGTACACAATAGCTTGTCATAAACGTATCAACTTTCCTCCTCAAATGAACATCTCCGTTGGTGATGTATGAGATCTTAAATGAATTATTTTTAAATTAAAGCTGTTCTCATTTTGTGCTTTTAACCCCCCTTGCTACAATTAAATTCTGAAGTAGAAATATTCTAGATGTTTGGAATATAAGAAACGAAGAAAAATAATTTTACAAACCTAAGTCCAAGAAAACAATTAATTTTTGACTTTTTTTTTTTTTTAATTCTGGTTGTTTGCACTATAGAAATCACAGTGTACTCCTCCAGCATATTTTGGTTTTTCTCAGTGCTGTGGATAAGCAGCTCTGCAGGAGAATTCTGTTGTCTTTGCCTTAAGAGTTTCAAAGTCTATCGGTATATTGTGTTGGTAGCTAGATGCAGAAAGAAAAGAAAAGGCTGGGCATTTGTAGTACATTGTGCACTTCAGTTCAGGCATAGACAAAGTAGATACTAACTGGGGTTTCTAAGACCTGAGAATTGGATGTGTAAATTTGAGATTTCTCTTTGTGTGACTTTTCAAGATTTCAAGACTTCTCAAGACGTTTGAATCTTTCTCAAGTTTTGCACGTATAGTCTTTGCCCATTCTCCCTTTTTGAAAAGATGAGTTAGCTCAATTATAGGTTTGGTTTTGTCTGTTAGCAAGCAAATGTATTTTGCGGGTGTCTCTGTACGAGGAACTCATGGGGGAGAGCATTAAATTCAAATTAGCTATAATTAGGTTGCCCAGAGAGGTTGTGGAAACTCTATCCTTGGAGACATTCAAACCCAACTAGGTAAGTTCCTGAGCAACCTGCTTTGAACAGAGTGTTGGACTAGACCACCTCCAGTGGTCTCATGGAATCTAAATTATTCTCTTATTCTGTAATTCTATGAATTAATGAAATTAATGCAATTCCAAAACGTGGAGGAGAAATGCAACTCACTGTATTTTCTGTATCCATTTCACATTGCTTCTAATAAAGTTTTTTTTTGAGCAGTGGCAATATCCCAACGTATGCTTGAACAATTAGTATAGTCATCAGTAGTATAGTCATTAGTATAGTATAGCCATCAGATGCCAGTTTGATTGCCTGAGCAGCATAGTACGTGGAAAAATCCTCTGTGCAACTTGAACTGGTTTGACAAAGGAGGATGTATTTTTCCAGTCGCCATTCCCCATGTGCATACATGCAGAAACACACGCATGCACCCATCATTGCAACAGCCTGCCTTATGGAGATCATGCCTCAGGTGCGCGTATTGAAAGTAATTCGATTTAAAATGAGAATGCCGGTGATTTCAAACTGAATTGCTTTCCATTGCTTAAAATATGAGGTGCTATACAAAAAATAAGACAGCAAGCTAGGAATATTTTTACAGGCTCTCCTTCAAGATGCTGGTCTGCCAAGCATATATTAGGTAATATATTTACATTGTGAAATTGTCTTACTATACTTCACTCTTAAAATGTATTATCATATAGTACCTAAAATTTGCAGCTGGCAAACTGTACCTGTTTAGAGCATCACTTGTCATGTTTTATAAAGATCTCATCACCAGATGTGAACACAGAATTCTTAGAAAACCGTGGTGATATTTTCTACTGATGATTGCTAATAGAGCATCCCTTCCGATGGCCTGGCCAGCACCTTTTGGTGTTTATAACCTGTGCTTTGCATTTGGAACTAGGCACTCTAACTTTTACACTGATAGGAAGCCACAGCATAAACAGAGCAAGATGTGAAGCATCCTTTCTGTAGGAAGCTGTTTATGGTAATTCTTGAGGGTTCTGTCTAAATCCTGAACTAAAGTCCTAGATACCAATAAACCACAGCCTGGGGAACGAATGTGCACCAGGCACTGGTGATTGCTATGTAATGCAAGTGATATTTGCATCTTCTAGTTGTCATCATCATCATGTCTTCTTGTATAAGGAAATAGATAATACAAATAATTTTAAAAATCTGATTCTTGAATATTCAGGGGTAAAGGCTCTGGGCTGACCGTTGCAGCTAAGATAGCTCTCTGCCATTGCTTAGTAGCAACAGGTTGTCTTCCAAGTTGCATAAAAAACTGAAAACCTCCCTTTCTTGGCTTCTCTAGATGCTATAGAAAAAGATATTGTTAGGTTTATTTCATGCCTTTGCTCTCTTTTTGATTGTTGCAAGAAAAAAATGCACTATTTATTTTCTCAATGAAACACTGAATACTCCAAGATGAGATTAACTCAACAGAGGAATGCAAAACCTTTACTACAATGAGCGACTTTACCCAGATGACTTATTTGCTGAAAATAATTAAGGATGTCTGGGTAGCTGAAAACTTTCATCTACTGTGCACCAGAAGGAGCATCTGGTTTGTTTTGCTCATTTGTTTGCTTTGCTCATAGAAGTTTCCTCATTTTCCAAGCCAGCCAGGAAAACCAGCAGAATTATTTAAACAAAACTCCCTCTAGCATGCTACGAGAAGGCCAAATAATTAGATTCATACCCTTAGAGTGGATACACAGAACAGCTTAAAACCAACTCCCCCTGATTCAGCTGAGACAAGTTATTTTCTGGTATAGGAGGACAGAGGACAGAGTTGACCTGTCTGAAAAAAAGCTGGTTGCACTTTGCCAGCTCTAAGACTGTTCTCCTAGAAAGACTTTGATGTTCCTGAGGTAGAGTGGGAGCTGAAATAAGCCGGTGCCAGCATCAGCAAAGATTTCATGCATTTAATTTGTTCTTCCAACGTGGCTGAAACAATTCCATTAGAGATGTCCGCTCTCTTAGGAAGAAAGCTTTTTAAGCAGATAAATATTGTACTTTTAAAGTCATTTTCCACAAAATACCTGTGTTTGTGAGTAGAAAAAAGCCAAGAGAGAGCTTATTAAAAAACAAAAGCAAAACCAAAAGCCAAACCAAACCAACCAACCAACCAAAAAAAAACAAACAAAAAACCACACAGCAGTGGTACATGACAAAATTGAGGTTTTATACTTACTGTGTCATTGATTCCCCATTGATTGTTCTGTTTATACGAAAGTAACACTTTTTCAAACCACTGGCCCTTCAGGCTCTGATTCAGATACTTAAATTCTTTCGCTAGTTTGTACTTCTATAAATGACAGTTTTCAGAAGTGTAATTGTTATGGGTGGGTTAGTTACCAAGTTCTTTATTTTCAGGGAGGCTGACGCTGACTGTTAAGTTTGGTAACCTGGATGGAAAGGAAAGGGAAGAAAAACCCTGCTTTTGCATTGTGATGAACAGATACCAAATAATTCTGGATACATTCAAGATAAAGATGTGTTGAACAAAGCTGTAACAATTTATGGTTGCTACGTAGAGTAAAATTTCATCTCTAAGAGAAATCGTAAGAGATCAAAACCTGAACCTGTGTCCACTGAGACAAATAGAAGTGTTTCTTCCTAGGAAGATTTTTTGAGCCCAAATTCTAAAATGCTGAAATATTTTCAGGTCTGGGTAGAGTAATTCTTACTAGCCAGTTGTATTTAATCAAATGTGAATGCAAGGCAAATTCGAAAAGTAAAATACAGTGTAAAATTAAGTCCCGGAGAAATGAGTCAAGTTTTGTTGCTCCCACGCACATCTACTTTTTAAAGAAAATGCTGAAATTCTGTTGTTGTTTTGTTTGAGTTTTTCTTTTTTTTTTTCTTTTCAGGTTTTTAGTAAAGTGAAATGTTTTTGAAGGTTAAAATTTAGGAATGTATCTGCTTAGGTGATTACAATTTCTTCTTAATTTAAGTGTTATGCACACTAGAGGCTGGATGCCGTGCTCTCGGATGAATCCTGTCCCCACAAGACCATTATAAAAGGGTATGAAATGGTCTCAGTGGGCTATGGAACTATAGATCAGTGATACCGCTTATGGGTGGAATTTTTTCTTTTTCATAATGAGAACAATTTAATGCTTGAGAAAATATGTTGTTTCTTTAAATAATTTTTGCTTTGTACTGTTCTCAGAGGTATGAGAAGCCTTCCACAGTGGGTGCCAAAGCCATATCCAACGCCTTTTAAAAATTATTTAGCTGTGGGCATTAGCTGCCTCTGTTTGTTCTTGTAGCATGGGCAAGGTCTGTCTGCCACAGCAATGTACCTTACTCATACCATATTGAAACACAGATGTTTTAAAAATAAGATGCAGTAAACTAAAGGAGGAAATAGAAGGAGTATTTAGCTACTAATACTGGATGATTAACATTATAGGAACGTTAAATTTTCTCCTGATGCATTTTTATAATAGCAAAAAATTAAGGATGTCTGTTTCTCATGCAAGGTTTCAGTGATGCAGGCTTTGCGCCAACTGTTTCATAAAAATATTTATTTAAAAAAACCAAACAGCTGTTTTTATTGGAATACAAAGGGGAAGCCATGTAAATAATGCTATAGTTAACAACCTGTAACCTGACCTCAAGAATTTATTTGCTTTGGTGAAAGGGTTTGTTCATTTGGATTTAAACAGTCTTCTGTTTGGCGTTGATATCTGAGAGTTCTCACTCTTAGCCCACGTTATTTCAAAAAGTGTGGGCCAGTTCACGGATGAACCAAACCACGTTAGCTGCTTTTTATTACTTGGCTGTGGGTTGATGCTAATGCAGGGAATACAAAACAGTGGAAATAATGTGCATGGGTACAGTGTTGTCTTGTGCTTCAGCTGGAAGAGCCATGTTTTGCAACTGGTACTTGGTAAAGGTTCTTGAGATTTTAAAAACCAGTTGGTCAGAGTTTTTGTAGCTCTGGTTGAGATACAAAATTTTGAAGACAACCAATTTTAAAGGAATTTATACAATCAATTTTAATACTGAAGAAATGAGTTTCCTGAATATTAAATTGAACAGACAAATAAGCTTTCAGTGGTGCATAGCTTTTCTGTGTCGCACCCAATGGAGTATCTATTTGTTTCATTTTAGTATGCGTGGTTTTTGAAACTGCTATTTGGAAGTTTTGAAAAATCTGTTCTAGTAACTGTGAATGGAACTCTGGCCTCCTGCTTATAGACGTATACAGAACTTTTGACAGTGTAGATACACGTCTGCTCATTTTGTGATTTGTATGTCATCAAAAGTGCTTTTTTGTGTTCTTTTTCTCTTCATACATGTTTATCTGAACATATTCTAAGTTTAATTCTGTCACATTTTTACCATATGAAAAGCAAAATTTAGCATGAAACATTTATGCATGAGTCCTAGTGTAAAAGGTGTCCTGGTTTGAGGTAAAACAGGACCAATTTTGTTCAGTAACTTTGCTTCTTAGCTGGGCCTCTGCTAACTACTGAAATGAACAGCATATTGTGCAGACAATGTTCACTTTCTCAGAGTGATAAGACCAATGTTTATAGCTGATGCCCAGGCATGGTATGCAGAGAGGCTTTTACTTATACTTACTGCTATAACACCCAGGGGCAGATAACTTTGTTATTTGCCCTGTTGGAGAGTCAGAAGCGGAAAAGTGTAGAGGGGTCCCACCTGCGGGGAGGAGCGGACAGGACAGGTGACCCAAAACTGACCAAGAGGGTATTCCATCCCATCTGCCTCATGCTCAGTATAAAAGCTGAGGGATCAAAGGTTTAGCTTTCTTTCTTCAACGTCCAACATCTGAGGAGGACTCTGTCTGTTCATCTGCCTTTGATCCCGATCCTGAATCCATATCGGGAATCCAGTTTTCGTCCATCATTGAGTCCAGTCTGGAACTCCCCCAGTGCCAGCCGGTGATGTGATGTATAGTTTAGTTCCTTCTAAACTCATAAGTCTCTTTTTCCCTCCTCTGCCTCTCTCTTTGAAGAGGGGTAGGGGGGAGCATCTGTCGATCCCATCTGGGGTGCCCCACGTCCCCAGTAGCCGATTTGGCCTAAACCACGACAAAAGGAAACTAAAGCAGTGTGATAACTTTGTATTTGCAAAGATGGTTGTGAACATATGAAGGCCTGTCCTTTTCTGGCTAACTTTCTGTGAATCCAGACAGTTTTACGTGATTGAATCGTTTTTACTGAGGAGGTAGAATTGATGATGTTAAATAGAACAGGTGGGTTTTTTTCAGCTGCATATGTCATCTATGAAAAATAAATATACCTCTGAATCAAAAGGCCAGCTTGGAAATATCTCAGTCTTAGAAAGCTTGAATTTCTGCTCCAAACTCTTATGCCTTCCTTCATTAGTAAGACAATGTTAGTGCTAAAGAAGCAGCATTTTGCTTTCAAACTCATGAAGGCAAACAAACCTGTATGCTTTAGTTTTCTCTTCAATTTCTTTGACATGAGTGTTTCTCATTCCACCCTCTGCCAGATCTGACCTTCTTTCTCAATGCACACTTAGAATCAGCAGAAGGATAGTCGTCACCACTCAGGGAGGCCAGCAGAGGAGGTAAACTGAGCTTGTACTGTGGTTCTTGTACTTCTTTTTGAATGGAGATACTTTCCGCTGCTGTTATCTCCAGAGGACTGCTAACTTTTCAAGTTCTGAACTGCCCCTCCTGTTTGGGGCTTTGCCATCAGTCCAGTCAGTTGGCCAGCAATATCTTTCTAAAGACATTTTGAAGGCAGGGATAGCTACACAGCTTTTGCTTATTTAAAAGGAAGTTGTTGGAGCTTTCTGTTGTGAATTCTTACAGCTACTGACTTGCCACGTACTTCCCAGGGTCATCTTAAAGCATTATCATGTTCATGGCACGTAGTTGTTAAGCCATGTAAGACCCAAATAAATATTTTAAACAAACAGGTCTGCTGAAAGCATGTGATTAGTGCTGAGGGGATTGTATTCTTTTATATTTTTTTCTAGTAAGGGATATTTATTAGCGTGAGCAGATGGGCACTACTCATTTTTGGCATTCATTGATAAGCCTGCTACCTCTCCAGGTGGCTCAACAAAAATGATAACACTGTGGCACTGCTCCCATTTTATTTTTATTCCTCTCAGACTAGTTAGTCACCTGTCTCTGTTCTCCTCATTTGGAGCCATCTGCTGGATTTTTTTGCTTCCGTGTTTTGGTTGTTCTCTATTCTAAAGTCACGAAGACATCTCCAATAGGGGCTGATGCAAAGTCTTTGCATGTTTGTTGAGTACTGGACTCGAGGATATCTTCTTTTTATCATTTTTGTAGCCAGCTTGCAAGTTTTATTTTCCCCAACCTGTCCTTATGAAGTAATCGATGCAACACTAAATTATGGTTATCCTTAGTGGACTATTCTACCACTTTTCATTAGTATAGCTATTCTTTTACTTTTTTATTTTGAAATATGAAGAGAACAAAGAGCAAGTGAGAATCCATCCTCTGTTGTGTTTGTTCTCATCACAAGCGAGCAGAAGAGAAATTTGTCACACAAGTTATTAAAACACAAGCTTTATCTATATAAAAATACATTTAAAAAAGTTTAATCAACAATTTATTTCTTCTCTGAAGAGATGAGATAGGGAACATGCTTCTAAAATGGAAAACCTTTTATTGTGAGTGTGTGAAAATGTCTAGACTGCATTAGAGCTAACTGTGTATGACTGACCCACACCTGTCCTGAGCATGCATCTCTGAAGCAGGTCAGTAGCTTCTTTTCCCTGCTTGCTCACTATTCATGTTGAAGTCTCCTCACTTGGGTATTTTAATGATGATAAATGTACTGCATTTTCTTAGTAAGTCTTTCAAATGTATGCAGTTTTCCTGTCTATTCGTTGGAAATTAGTTTTAAAACCTGGTTGAATTTGACAACGGGATCAAAAAAAGGCATATGCTTGATACTAGACCAAACAACATCTCTGGCTGATGGGCCAGGCCACTGTTTCACAGCTCTGTTCCCCTGTGCTTTCCTACTCTTCCTTCCTTCTTTGCAAACTCATGCTCCTTACCTTGCCTTGGAGGGCAAAGCTGCTTCAGTGTGGTGGGGAGCGGGAAGCCCCCTGCACTTTTCCCCTGAGAGACCCACGAGGATAATGTGGTACATGCGGACCAGGACTTATATGTTGTCCTTTTTTGAATGTGTATGCAGTATTTGGCACAGAGTCAACTCTCTTTCACCCATCTTTCTGTTGAGTCCAGTCCGATTCCTTGGTGGATCCTACTGAAATCAGTGGACCTTCTTGTGGAGTGAGGAGCTGTTACTTGGTGTGTGTAAAACTGCTCTGGTGGGAACCACAGAGATGAACTCATAAGCAGTACTCGTAAACAGCTTCCAAGAGAGCTCAGCTTCCCTGTCCCTTTGGAGAGCCAGTACTAAGCTATTAGACCTTGTTCCCAGGTTTCCATTTGTGGTTGCAAGTTTTATTCTCCAATATGTTATTAAAACTGTTATAGGCAACATAAGCAGAAAAGTCAATATAGATGAACGTGCAGCTTAACTTTAAGTGTTTAAATACATATTATGTGTGGCCACAAGTATAGGAAAAACTGAGAAATTTGGTCATATTGAACACAGAATTACTTGTTTGTTACTTGCTAATTGTTAAGATTATTGTGTCATGTTGCTCTTAAGGTTTGGGAGCACTGATATAACTGATCTTACTGCCTAGTGGCAGTACCATAAAGAGTATGGAGTTTGATTTTCAGTTCCAATTCCTCTTTCTTGAATATGTTTAGTAGAAAAGAATAGAAATGTTGTTCCTTGCAGACATCTGGGATGTCTTTTCCTCCTTTCCCCTCCAGACATTGTACTGTCAGCACATCCTTTTGCACCTCTTGGTCCCAGCTGCTTCTATTGGGCCACTGAATATTACCAGATCTTTCTCATTTCATGGCTTGCCCCTGACCATTTTTCCCCCCTCTTCTTAGTTGTATGATTCCTCCTACCCGGTACTGTATTTTGTTATATGTAGCTCTCAAAAGAGTTTCTGTTGCCACCAGCCATCTATTTAAGGAAATGTCTGAGCATCCCATTATCCTCATGGTTACTGCATTATTTTCTCATTATCTATCCTTACGTCTATTCTTGCTTTGCTGTTTTAATAAGTAGCCATTGTCAGTGATACAGAAAGGAGAGAGAGAAATGACAGATGATAGATTTGCAGAGGTAAAGAGTGAAGTTCTACAAATTAGGGGGTTTTGTTTTGTTGGTGTGAGGTTTTATAGTTCATTTTTCTGAGTGGTAGTGTAATATCTATTCTGGGATTTATACTAATAATAAATTATTGTAATCAGTTCAATCAGCAATGGCTTGAGACCACTGAGAACTGATGTAATTCACAGTGATAAAGCTACTGGGTAATCAAGAGTGAAATTTACAGATACTTACATATATTTACATTTTTGCAGAGTTCTCACTGTGTTCTTTCAACTTTTCTGCATGCCAGTTTGCCGCTGGTGAATGACTTATTTTATCCATGGCTTTGAACTCTTAGTAACTGTTATTTTCTCTGCACAATTATTCTGTTTGATGACTTTGCATTTCTGTAATATTGAGCTTTAAACTAGAGTAAACAGACTGAAGTGATCATCGCAGTAGTTTGTCATTTATGATGGAGAACCATGTCAGCATAGCTGAATTTAGTTTGACCTCAATGATTTTTTTCCCCCCTTTAAATGTCAGTACAAAAAAAAAAAAAGATCTGGATGTTTTCAGAAGGGATTTCTATACAAAAGGGAGTCAACCTAGGTGTCTGGGTTTTAACAGTCATGATCTGGACCAGTAAGCAGTGATATGTATTCCATCTGTGTCAGTCAGAACTGATTGAGGGAGAACCTGTATATGTTTTCATCACTGGCGTCCATATTGTTTTTAGTTCAGTAGTTTAAGTCCCCCATCTCAAGTTCAAGGTATACTGCTGATATGGAAAGGTTTGGAGTCATTTTTTGTTGCTTTCCACTAACCTCTGAAATGAGGCAGCACTCGAGTCACAGAATGGATAGGTAAAGAACAATTAGATTTTAATGCAAAAAACTTAAAATGAACGTGACAGCTGAGGACCATGTGTGTTTCTCATCCTACTTCATTTCTCACTATTCATTTTCTATTCCAACTTGAACCTGTAGAGAAACCTGCCTAGTGGATGTAAAATAGGCCATCTTTTCGAAGAGGATGGAAAGTGGAGGCCCCAAAGCAATGACTGATAACAGGTGTGTCCCTTCCATTTTAAATCACAGTACAAATGGCCCAGTATCTAATGCAAGGCATATATAACGAATTATTTCCTTGAATCATGGTTGGCATATGTAGCTAATAACACTGAGGCATTCCTACATTCGTTTATTTAATAATGTGTAAATAAAAGTGTTTTAAGAGAGTAATAATACGGTCAAAGTGTAGGCATTAACCAAGATGTGTTGTCATTGAGCATTTTTAACAGTTTTTGTAGTGAAACTTGCTCATTTGCCTCATTTGAGGCAAATGAGCCCTTCAAATTGAGGCAAATTTGAAAGAGAGCGTCTGTCAGTTCTAAATTTCCCTTGCTGCTGTTGCACATCTTTATTTATGTTTAAAGTGTTCTCCGTTGCTGCTGATCTTCTACTTGGTGCTTTTTTAAGCAACTGGGCTCAATCCTACTGTCAGTTAAACCAGTACAGCTACATGAAGCATCTGACCCATAGGTCAGCGTTCTGTCTTTTGCTCTCATAAAGGACTGAGATACTGATATTATCATGTACAAAAGAATTGCAGTGTGGTGGAGAGGGGATGGCATGCTAATGTGGGAGATCTTTGAATAAAACTCATGTCTTTTTCTAAAGGAGAGGTGAAAATAATAATAAATAAATAAATGACTACTAAATATTTTAGAACTTCACCCTGCTCGGAAATTCACCTTAATGAAAGTCATCTAGAGAGGAGGTAAGTAGAGGGAAATGCACATGAACCTTCAGTTCTATAGGTCCTTAAAATATATGTTTTTCCTCCTTGTTCTTCCTTTTAATATAAAATAGCAAAGTTCAACCATTACTAATGTGAAAGTAGGAAGGAGCATTATACTATCTAGATTGATGGTGTGGGTGGGATGGTCAGAGGGATTTCATCTATTCTTTCCAACAACTTCTGGCTAGGCTAGGGCATATCTCTCAGAGAGACGTTCAGTTTCAGTCTAAATACCTCAGTTAATGGAAATCATATCACACATGTTCCCAGGTAATTTTGAAGAGAAAGAGATATTGGATAGTAGTGTTCCTCAATCAACTAGAGAAAAGCATAAATGAGTAACAGCTTGTAATCAAATACATATATATACTTTTTGCGTGTGTGTGCACTTGTACACATGCATATGTAATGGCACTGACATGAATGATTATCCACTGCAGCAGATTTGTTACCAGCTCCTAGATCGATTTATCCCAAATCAGAGCCTGTTGATGGACTAGAGAACAATTCTATCTCAACCCTAGCCCAACTTTACCCTAACTAGTGTTTTTCCTTTCCAGATCTGTCCCTTTCCACGATATGTGTGGCTGGGGCTTTTCTCACCTTTTCTTCTTTCCCCACAGATGTTGAAAGGGATCAGAGTGCTCCCATATATTCAAATCCAGATTACAAACCATACATCTTTCATTTGCAAGAAACGTAAATAGAATTTAATTGTGCTTCCTATTGTCAGAACTTGTTCCTTAATTCATGTGTGGTAAAGCTAATTAGATTATACACCGATAGTTTCAAGCCATGATTTGTTTTTCTTTGCATTTGAAATGAGGTGTTTATGTTGGTGGTTGCAGTTGCAACTTTGTTGTTCTGGGCTTGGAAAATTACAAATTCACATTTCTAAGCTTCTTCCGTAAGGAAAGTATGCTTATAAAATTAAAGCTCAGTTTCTACTCTCATCCTCCTATTCCAGAAGCTGGAGACATTAAGTAGAATGCCAAGTGATGCGAGATGCTCTGTACAAATGGGATAGTGAAAGGACAGGAGTGGATGGAGACCTTGCTTTGGTTTTTGACTTTGTTTTCTGAATTGGGAGGAGGACCTGTAGAGCAGAGCAATTTTTCTATTTGTGCATCACTAAAATAGTCTCAAAATCCAGGAAGAGACCAACTTACTTTCACATGCCTGTCTTCTGGCTGCTTAGGTTTTTTAGGGTTGAGAAGAAAAAATACCTCCAATGGAGAAAATGTGAATTTTTTTCCCCCTCCAAATATCACAAGGAAGTACTCCTCTCTCCCCAAGCATAAACAAACAAATCAACAACAAAAATTCAACTGATTTTTTTTTTAATCTCTACAATTATGCCATTTTATGCCAGTGTGTTATCAGTGTTTGTTCCTTCTAAAACGTTACAGACTCTTTGAAGTAATCAGAACGAGTTTAGGGAACACGTGCATAGCTACTTAAACTGTGAATTATGATGGAAGACACTTCTATTAAAGTTTATGGTGTGTAGATAAAGGCTTGTAAGATTTTCAATTAACTTGAAGGATTAAAGCATTACAGCTATTGTTCCTGCCTTGTCAGAGGTGAAAAAATGGTAACCTGCTCATTAGATATGGGTAGTATTTAAGCAGGAAAATCATTCTGTTTTTTTAATACTTTGAGAATGAAATTACTACTTACTTGTGGGTTTTTGATAAACTTCTAAATAAGGGGAAGAACAATAATTAACCAGGACCTGCGTGAAGGCTACTGCAATAGAGATAAGTATCATGACACTGGAAAATAGATGTACCAAAACAATACTGATTCTGGTTAATCATGCATGCGGTGTGCATTACAGGTTAATCTGAGGTCAGAAAGCCAGGAGGATTAAATCTTTGGGTACTGTGGGATGGCAGAGCAAGAACAGCCTTGTGGTTTTGTTCTCGTATTTCATTTTCTATTTTTTTTTTACTTAAAGTTATTTCAATGTATTGTATGTAATCTTCTCCAGGGAGTGATTCAGAGCAGGTGCCCCGAGTGAAAAAAAAGTCTTCTATTTAGTTGATAGAAGGAAAACTTTGGTTCTTCAGGACACTGAGTGTTCTGCTCTGATCTGCTGAAGCAATTAAGGAGACATATAGTTTAAATTATTATGAAGACATTATGAAGACATATGCTTTGCTGGGTTGGCATCAGATCACACAGTGACTTACAGGTGGGGAACTAGAGACTAGAGGAAGATTAGAGGAGTGAGAAATATTTATTGTAAATAAATAATAAAAGGCTGTGGCCAGAGAAGGTAAGACGTATATAAAGAGTAGAAGGATGTTATGTAGGAGAGCGTACTCACATATGTCTATGGCTGTGTATGAGTTTGTTGCATTGAGGGGGAAGAAAGTAGAACATGGAGCATACCTCAGTCACATTAAAAGGTTGAAAAGAAATAATGACACAAGAGGACAGTGTAAAAATTAATATTTTTTTTTTTAATATTGGCAAAATGCTGTAGAGGAAAAGCATACGCAAAATGAACACAGAGTTGAATAGGGCATTGAAAATGTGTAATAAATATATTGGGGAGATGGAGTGGGTTAGAAAGAAGGTAAACTAGAAAATGTTTTTAATGCTGCAGAAATTCTGAGAGGAGTAAGTGAAGACTTTGTCTCCTTTTTAAATGGTGTTTTCTCCATCCCTTCCTATTCACACCTCACTGCACTGTCTGCTAACTCCCTCTAGATGGTGTTGGGCGATACCCGCATGTTGAGTTTCTCCTGACTCCATGAGTTAGGATAGATATGTGGTGGGGTTTGTTTTTTTTTTTTTTACATATATATATAAAGTTATTTTTGACGAAGTGTTGGCATAATTGTAGGTGGTGTTTGAGCCAGTGTAGATTTAAACACTTAGATGAGGAAATCAAATACAGTCATGAAGAAAATTCTCTGTTATGCTTTGCTTAAAACATTGCATGGATACTGTAGCTTTTTATTTCATAAGGAGTTATGAGCATACAGCAGAGTATTTCTAGGGAACCCATCTCTGGTGGGGATTATGTAACTTTTGACGTGGCTTTTCTTTGGGTCGCATGCCTGTGTTTCTCAACAGCAGGATGCAGTTTCAGAGCTCCACAGTTTCCTTTTCTTAGCACAGCTAAGAGCCACTACCTCTGCTCTCTGGTAAAGTGCAATGAATGCAGTCCTTAAAAAAATTACAACGTTCTCTTGTGTGATCTGCAAGTAGTTCCAGCTGCGCTGTTGTTTGGAAAAACCAAACAACCCATCACCCCCCACATACCTGCTAGCAGAAATGGAGTGCTGTTGCAAGAGTATTTTTGGCTTGTCGTATGTAAGAATGGAAGTCAGTGTGTTGCTGTTTGCTTGGTTTTTTTTTTTTTTTTTTTGCTTTTCTGTATGTTTTCTTTGAAAACAAAAATATGAAGTTATTTTTCAAAATACTGAAAGAACAGAAGTGAGTAGTCATCCTTCCTCTTGAAAATCCCAAAATATTTTAAAAGATTCTGCAGGACACAAAACATATGGTGTCATCTCTTTAATCATGTTTGTGTAGTGGGAACATGCTGCTTTGCTCTCTGTGGAGTATATTAAATACGCTGCTGTTGCACAGGCTTAATATTAACCATGCATTAGAGGAAATAGTGGCAACCAAAAAAGATTGAAATCTGATTATTGCGTCATTATACCCATATTTTCATAGTATAGCGCAGTGATGCTGCAATCCCTTTGTCATCTTTGTGGCCCTTCTCTGGGCTTCACTGAGAGGCCCAGAGCTGGACACAGCACTCCATGTGTGGCCTTACTAGTACTAAGCAGAGGGGAAGAGCCATCTCCCTTGACCTTCTTGTAACAGTCTTCCTAATGCAGCCCAGGATGCTGTTGGCCTTTTGTTGCACGTGACTGGTTCATGGTCAACTTGTTATCCATCTGGACTGTCAGGTCCTTTTGTGCAAAACTGCTTTCCTGCTGGTTGGGCCCCAGCATATACTGGTGCATGGGGTTGTTCCTCCCCAGGAGCAGGATTTTGCTCTTCTCTTTGTTGAACTTCACGAGGTTCCTGTCAGCCCATTTTTGCAGTCTGTGGTGGTCTGTCTGAATGGCAGCACATTCATTTGATTTATCAACCACTCTTCCCAGTTTTGCATCATCTGTGAATTTGCTGAGGATGGGCTCTATCCCATCGTCTAGGTCATGAATGGAGATGTTAAACAGTATTGGACCCCGTATTGACCCCTGGGGCACACTGCTGGTGACCAGCCTCCAGCTGGACTTTTCTCCAGCTGGTAACAATCTTTTGAGCCTGACAGTTCAGCCAGTTTTCAGTTCACCTCACTGTCCACTTATTTAGTCTGTGCTTCTTCAATTTGTTTATGAAGATGTTATGGGAGACAGTGTCAAAAGCCTTACTAAAGTCAACATGAATGGATCCACTACTCTTCTCTCATCCACCAAGCCAATAATCTCTTCGTAGAAGGCTAACAGGTGGTTCAGACATGATTTCCCTTTCATAAATCCATGCTGATGGTTTCTAATTACCTTCACACGTTTTGGAAGTTATTTCTAAGATTAGTTGCTCCACCACCTTCCCAGGGATGGAGGTGGGGCTGACTGGCCTGTAGCTCCTCAGATCTTCCTTCTCGACTTTCTTGAAGATAGGATTGACATGTTTTCTGCCATCTCTGTTTTCAGCCAAACTTACCTTTAGATTGCAGTTGCCTTTTCTTGATGTAACTTGCTTGTTATTTTTGTAAAGACACTTTTAATTTAGACACTGCAAATAAAATTTTACTGTTCACTGAATTTAACTTTACTATATGTTGATCAAATCTTCACCTTACACTTAGAAGCAGGTTAGATTTGTACCAAATACAAATAAGGTCGTATGCTAAAAGTAGTGTAATATAACTTGTTAATTTTTTTTTCCCTCCCTTCCACTTCATTAGCTGGAACCGGCCCAGGTTAATTGAGAGTGGGAACTCTATTCCAGACTACCATCTTTAGAGAATAATCAGTTTTCCTGAGAGTGTCAGGAGGAGACTGTTAAGGAAGGCACTCGTAAAGGCTTTCCTTTGATGCACACGAGAAATCATTTATGTGAGCTAGCAGCTCCCTACTACCCATCAGTACGAAACTTAGTAACATTCATTCTGCTCATGGAACAGGAAGCTTGCAGATTGGTGGGAACAACCCGGGACATCAGTCAAGCTGAATTGATTTAAATCATAATTAAAAATGGATTATTTAAAGGAGTAGGGAAGCTTTTGTGCATTTTATGTTGTTTTCCTTGAAAATGCTTCATTCTCACTGGTTGGCAAAAAGTGAAATAAGTTGTTTGGTAAATAGTTTTAGTCCTTTATGCTAAAGTAAGTACTGACTTTGCACTTCTAAGCAATTATACAACCTAACACATATAGCTAGTTTCTTAATATTTACACATTCTTATTTTATAAAATAATGATTGGTACATTTCCTGCTTACTAGCTAATGATTAATTTTGATTTGGGACATGTACAGTTGCATTTGGATAGAGTTTTTAATTCAATTAAAAATACAGAAACCTAACATTATACACTTCCCCCCCAAACATATTCCACATTTAAAACTAGTGGAATAGACTAAACAAAGGCAGTATCTTTATTGAATGAAGCAGATTGTTTCTGGATATCTTGGTCTTCTAGTTTTTATAATTAATGGACATCATCTTGAGAAGGAAAGGTGCAGGTGGTTTTGGTCTGACAAGCCCGTTACAGTTTTCTTCTGGAAAAGCTGTGCATGAAATATGGTGACATATGATTTTTGAAGTGGCAAAAAGATATTTATATTATCTTCGATATTTTTTTTAGAAAGTTATTCTGATCTATGGTTTATTTAAATTTTCCCGGATGTTAGCAGGTGCTTGGTTTAGTATGTGGAAAATTAGTGTTCCCCAGCTTTGTTCTTTATACAACTTTGCTTTGTTGCTGGATTTAAGAATTGAGTGCATAATATTTTTTTTTGATCTTACTTATTTTGACAGAAGAAAAAATAGGAGGAAACTTTCCATAAAATATCTGTTTCTTGGTTTTGCTCCTTTCTATTTGGTTGTGGGTTGTATGAGATGAGGGCTGTGTATGTACGTGCAGAGCTTAGAATATAGCTCAAGCTTCAACCCAGGCTTGGGTCCAGGCTTCCTCCATAACAATAATATTAATTTGCTCTAAGTGAAGGAAGAAACATATTTTTTTTTTTTAACATGCCTCAGACAAATTTTTATCTAAATTCCGCCTTGTCTGCTGTTCTCAAGTAAGGAGACACCCTTACGTTATTTGGGTCTGTGATGCCTGGGCCAGCAGGTCTCTCCTTTCAGGTCCGAGATGCTCATCCCTCAGCCTGCCTGGACAAGTGGCAGGAAAAAGGCTGCAGGAGCGTCTCTTCCTGTTACGTCAGGAGAAAACGGAGGCTACCTCAGCCTTGACGCCATCTGAAATTCAGACCAGCGCGTTAGATCTGTTTCCTGGGATGCATTGTGTGCAGTCAAACCACAAGATGATCCAGCTGTCAGGAGGAGTTGGTAATGACTGAAGCAAATGGTTGCTATGACTGTTGCAACATGATTGCCTTCATTGCTGTTTTACTGCCTTTTTCTGAGGATGAGTTAGGCCTAGGATGCGTAGGGGCAAATAAAGAATAATGGACTAAAGTGTAAATGTATGACTGTATAAACCTACCTCAGAATGTGCAGTGTCTGAAAGGTTAATATAATATGTAATAGTTAATGTAAGTGCTGACAGCTCACGTACTAAAGTGGCTTCTAAGAGATAGCTACACACTTACGTTGCTAACCGAAAAAAATCTGATTTCTGTATTTTGGTGAATTTAACATGCAAGTAAAATTAAGGTATTTGAAGAGGCAAAACTTTTGGTATTTGGGTTCTGCTACGGGAGCCCTGCAACCTTTAAATCAATTTAATAGCAGTATGCAATAGCATTTGCTAAAATGGCATGTATATTACAAGCTTTTGTTTAGGGAGTCTGGTTCATCCACGATACCTTAAATTATAGGGTTTCCCAGCTTTTTTTTTTTTTTTTTTTTTTTTTTTTTTTTTTTTTTTTTTGTTTTTTTCTTCTTTTTTTTTTTTTTTTCTAAATGTTGTGTTCTTTCTTATTCTGANCCAGGTGGGTTTTGAATGTCTCCAGAGTGGGAGACTCCACAACCTCTCTGGGCAGCCTGTGCCAGTGCTCTGCCACCCTCAAACTAACGAAGTCCCTCCTCATGTTAAGATGGAACTTCTTATATTCAAGTTTGTGCCCATTACCTCTGATGAAGTTTTTTGTTACCTCGGCAGTGTTTTTCTTCTGCTTTGAAGTAGCTTGCTGTGATTTGAAAATGTGTACTATGAACATTTCAACTTCATTGTTAAATGAAAAAAATATTTTGCACCTTTGTTACTTAGTGCTTTTACTCAGAATTGAATGAAACAGCTAGTGAGTTGTTAGTTACCAGAAAGGGGATGATGACTCTGCAGTTCCTAAGCTTTCCACTTCTGTCTGAAGGCACCTGCTTTACCCAGACCTGTGAAGTCTATAATTTTTTGAATTGGAGATTTTTGTCAGGAAGAAAAAATTATCATTCCCAAAACCAGTAGAATCATTATCCTTTCAAATTACTTCTGAATGACTCTGTGTGCTTGTATGTACAGGAACATATCAGTTGGCATTCATGCCTGTGTGTGTTTGAATGATGGAGATCCTGAGGGGAATGAGGACTTTCTTTAGGAAGTGATTCTTAGAAATTTCTGGACATGTGGACTACAACATTATGTAGGACCTGTTTATTTGGCTTCCTCTATAAGCAGAAAGCCTTTGGATTTGCCAAATTCTTTTATTAAGCCATTAATGCTTTAAAGTAGATATGTCTTGTACAGACGTATTCAATACTGATGATACTCGTGTGGCCAAATCTGACACGTGGGAAGAACTGAGCTGATTAAACGAACAGATGCATTTCAGATGGTAAAAGACTGTTCTAAACTCTGCTCTGGCAGTTTTCAACAAATGCATGAAAAAGGAAATGAACATTTTTATTGAACAAGTAGTTATTCAGCTTTTAATGTAAATTGTTATTATTCTGCAATACTACTGCTGCTTCATCATCTGTTGGTAGGTCTTTTGGGGGCCAGGTCTCTGTGGTCTCAGTAGTGCTGCTAAAGGCAATGTCGCTTCTCTGTGCAGTTCATTTACACAAATAAAGGAGAAGATTCAAGAGGAAGAGGTGCGGTGCGTGTGACTGTTTCATCAAATGAAGGCTCATCACTTTCCCTTCTTTCCCTCTGATTCTTGTTCTTAATTTAATTTAAGAATTGACAAAAGAAGAATTTTAATCGAACTTTGAACTATTCAATTATTATGCAATTTTTAAAGGAATTCACCAGGTGGAGGTCAAAAAAAAATCTGTACATCACTTAAGGCAAAAAATTGTGGCAAGATAACGTGGCAAGATTTTTCTTTCAAAAGAGAAAATCCCTGTCCAACATTAGATTAATTCCACAAAGTGGCAAGTTTCATCTGGGAGTATCCGTTGCTCCATAGAGTCCACCTTTGAAAGGGGAGATGCTTTAGGAGATCTGCTAAGAGTCTTTTTCACTTTAGGTTGCTGTAGTCATGGATTGGTATTCACAGATGAAAACAGCTTTTCCCATTTTCCACAAACCCTATTTTAGGTACTTCAAGCATGGACAATTATTTTGCAAGCTGGTGTCATCCTAATGTGCAGAGGAAATTAAGGGTTTCAGATATACTTCAAATTGTAAAAAAATCTATTTTAGGTTAAAATCAGTGGATTGTTCCTTTTCTCACCCTTTACTGTTGACCTGAAACTCTTGCTTTGCAGCCAAATCATATGGTTTAAGTTGTTGTGCAACATGACATTTGAGGATGTGAATTACTGTTAATTTCCACTGGGTTATGCGTGTGCTTACAGCTCCAGAAGAGGATTCAATGAAGCGTGGTGGATCAGACAGCACTTGGCTAGCTTCAAGTTTGTGCTTGTGCTCAAATTCCAGTGGAATCAAGCATGAGTCTAACCCAAAGTCCAGTAATTAAAATACGGTTGAAAGGCTATGAGATGACAAGACTTTGGGGCAAGTCTGAAGTTCCTTGGAGTTTCAGTAAGTTTGCAAATTGCACTGCTACAGCCTCATTTTTCTCAAGTATGTAATTAGCTTCAATTCACCCTGTGTTAGTACCCTCTGCAAGTCCAGGTAAGGGTCTCGTGCATTGAGATGCTGAGCAGAGCTGAGTGAGTTTATGATTTTGACGGAAAGAGTGAAAAATCAAGCAGGGTCTAAGCTGATGCCAAGATAGACTTGGGAATGGTTGATTATCAAATGGAAATTCAGGGATATTTGAGACCCTGTATGACCTGTGAACAAATGCCCCAGCATTACGTATATGGGGCAGTGCAGTGTTAAATTTTAATGCAAATACCCCCAAGTGTCTGTGTGCTTTTATTAATCATATAATCAGTGAAAATAAGACATTTAAGATCAGCAGATAGTCAGCAGAATAGTGATGGCTTATGTTGTAAGGTATAAAAGTTTTACCACTACTTCAGTACCGTAGTTTGTATTAGTATGGCAACTGTTGTTGCTTGCAAGTCACAAGTGGTAATCTTAAGATCATATCAGTAAAATTTTTATGCTCTCACCATTGTGTTTGATATACAGTACACCAAAAATGTTTTACAGGAAACAAGTTTATATACTAACAGTTTAGAAGGTTTTACATTTTTATTGTAGGTAGCTTTCATTTCCCTCATCTGTAAATCTACTCTTTAGTTATTTCATTGCTGTATATAGTTGAGAAAGGAAGATATTTTAATACACATATAAGAAGCCTAAGAATTACTTGTAGTAAAATTCAGTATCTAAACAAAGTGCTCCTAAGATTTAGTACCTTGAAACTTTCTAGGAAGTAAAAACAAGTGCTTTGTAGTGGATGAAAGGTGATAATCTACCTTTTCCCATGTGGAAAAAAATTAGATTTTTAAAACAGGTTCATGATTTATACTGTAACATTTCCTGTCCTGCTCCAGAAGTCAAAATAATTCTGGAAGAGGAAAGCCTTAATTTTTGTGTTTTTTTAAAAAAAAGAGAAAAAAGTGGGGAGTGGCTGTCTTGTCATGATATTTACAGAATATGATTAATTTATTTATACCTGTGTGGGATGAACTTTATTTGATGTAGTTTGAACACCTAAGAGGATTTGGAAATATTATAGATTTAATTGGTTTCCAAGAATCATAGCCTACATACTCTGTTGAATAAGGATGTTCGAGAAAGGTGGATGAATAGGACTTTCAGAAACTCATGTTATACAAAGCATGTAGGAGGTCTCACCTGAAATTACCTAATGGAGAAATCACACATTCAATTCAGATCTGTATTTGGGTCAGAAATTTAATTTAAAAATATCAAGAGCATTGTCAGTTCTTGTATTGTCTCTGTCTCTCAGCTTTAAAATATGTATCTTAGAGTATTTATTTGGTGTAATTTAAGCTAGCTGTGCATTAGTAAAGTTTAAAAAATATAAGCCCCCCCCTACTATAGGGGTTACTCAGAGCAGTATTAAGCATGGTCTGGAACATATTTCTCCGACCTAAATACCCCCAAATTCCTTTTCAGTGTTTCCTTTTGACTGACTAGATGCTCCATACCTGCGAGCAACCACTTTGATCAGAGACAGGAGTGGAAGTGAGGCCTGATGAGACTGCAGCTCGGTTCTACAACACTATCATTAGATCTGTAAGGGCAGAGAGAAACAGAGATGTGATTTTCACTTGTTACAGTAGGTGGAGAGCTTCATTGGACTGTCAGATCTCTGGAGACAGTAGATCTCCATTGTGCTAAGGCTGTGGTTAGTATGCTGTGCACAATGTCCCATGCTTTCTTTACACGAAAATTGTATGCAGTTTTTCTACACAGGGTATCCGCAGTCTTTTCTGTTGTGGTATCCTGTGGGACTGGATGACACCTTGCTGCTAATATGTTTGACTTGACTATCAGCGATTTCTAGGTTCCACTTATTTTCTTTTCTTTTTTTTTTCTTTGTTGTCCCAAGTGAAGGCTCTCTCCTGAAAAAACATTAAACCCACAGTTTGTGTTCAGGGCTACTCAAAAAACACCACCTTGGAGACCGTGCTTGAGTCTTAAGGCTTGCTAGAAGCAGAGCAACGTAGGATGCATTTGTTCTGGCTGGAGTAGACATGCCAGTGAGAACAGTGACTTCAAATGAAAGCTTTTTTGGAGACGGAGGAGATTTTTTTGTTCATGTGCTTGTATTATTGCAGTTTTTGCCTCAGTATATTGGGTACCTGCCTGACAAAGACGGATGTGTTAGAAACTCAGAATGATGGGATGTTATAATAAACAAGAATATGACCTGAGGAATTACTTTAGCAGTCAAGAAGCAATCTGCTTGCCAAGTGACTGCTTTTCTATAGTTTGTATATGCAATTTAAAAAGACTAATCTATTGAATATAACTGGTAGAGGGGAGGAGAGAAAGAGATTTTTTTCTATTCTGAAAGTATTTGCAAGGGATACCCTTTATCTTATATTTAGGTTTCTGATGGAAAGATCAATGGGAAGTCTACCAGGAAAAGGGACAAAAATGTGTTAGAAGACATATTGGAAATGGTTTTGATGTGGTGGTGTTTGCATTTTTAGTTTCCACTTAACCCTTCCTTGAATGAAGCCGGGTACGGGTGCTAACATTTATGTATTTGATCATCAGGTTTGCCTTGGAGCTCTCTGTCCTGCAAAATGCAAATAATCGTGGGATTTTGCGGGATGGGCATTTTAAAATTTCTTCTGTATTTTGTTTGTTTATTTTAAAAAAAAAAAAAAGGTGATTTCAAGCTGTTTTATAAGAGGGCCAGACTGTTTCTTCTCACAAATAAGCTGTTTTCCTACTGTCACATTCATTCTATAGTTACTGAGTAGTGCGATGCTCTAAGGTGCCCTTTGTTGACAGATGATAGGTGTGTCAGACTCATTCAAACAGCCTCTAAACATTACTGCCCTCCACCTTTTTTTTGCAACATCATGGGTCTACTTGAAACAGCCTTTATCAAGGAAAAAAATACAATATCCTATGCTTTATCTTGCCTTAACCCTCTCCACCCTTATTGCTGCGATGCTAAATTAGTAATTTTACTCCTAATGTAGTAGATTTTGTGATTATATAGAAGTGCACCCTGCAACACACTCTCCACTGGGAAGAGTACTCTATGGTGTGCGGTGAGAAGAATTCCACTTTCAGAGTTGCATTTTTAGGTTTTTCAGTTGTCCTGCTTAAAATTTGTCATCAGGTTACTTTCTTTGTATGTCTTTGAAACACATAAAAACATGAAACGCATTGGCATGTACTATATATCTTACATCTTGTATGACTTTTCCATGGTTATGAGCGTTTTTCAATAGGAGGCTGCTGTTACTCAAGTGATGTATCATTTAAAAAAAAGGTTTTGCTAAATACCACAGGGTAGATAGAGGAAAAACAACTACTTTTTTTTTTTTCCTGTACTTTTGCCAGTTTTCACCTGCATTACCTTCTTTTGCCATGAAATAAAACAGTATTGACAGTGAAGCATCACTTCTGAATCACTGGGTGTGCTCATCAGACATAGCTAGTTAGGAGCCACTGTTGTTCATATTTGAAAGTGATGAACAAAAGTGAAAGCTTTGTGAATAAAGTTCAAATATGTTCCGTGCACTTCTGTTTGAATCTGCTTAGGGGTGTTGGAGTAACAAACCACAGATTAAAAATGTGTTGCTTTAAGACAGGATAAATATTTCATTTTCAAGTTCTTCAAGCAGTAAATTCATGGGCATCATACAGGTTCATATTGTGCTTCATGTTTAATCTCACTGTAGTCAAGACTGTGGCCAGGATGAAATGTAAGTAAAGAAAAGAAAAAGTTGGCGTATGAGGAGGAGATGACCTTCCCAAAGTTATTGTATATTTCAGTGATATCAGTTGAAATATTGGATATTGTATTCAATTTCAGTCCCCTTATTCTCTAAAAAGAGAGATGAAAGAGAAAGCAGTAGAAGTTACTCAAGAACCTAAGTGATGGAAATTATGACACCCGTATAAAAGAACACTAAAAAAAAATTAAAAATTGCAGTATGTACATTTGCAGTTTGAAGAGTGGAGTAAAATTAGTATCTTGTCAGCTTAATGTAATTTCCACAGATGTTTCTGGTGTCTTTCCATTAATTTCAGTGGGAGTTTGTATCTAGACCACCTAGAAATCTTAAACACGAGTAGGATGAAATTATGAACGGAAATGCCTAATCCAAATGGATTTTTCTGCCTATCTTATGCCATGGAGCAAGATGAAGAGACTAATTGAAACACAACCATAACACATTTTAAGTAAATCAGGTACCACTGTTGCAGCATACAATTAGCAGGTGGTGTCTGTTTGAACAACCACCGTAGTTTGTCTACCGTTGTAGTTCCGTCTATACAAAAAAATGCTGAGAAATTATGTTGTAATAGGAAAGAAACATTGTTGTGTTGTGTGTTGTTTACTGATAGTACACAGCTAACCGTGGCTGTCAGTGAGCACTCAAACTTTCTTTTTCAAAATTGCTGTGAATGTTTGTACTCCTGCCAGTTAATCTGGGAGTAGGAATGCCAATGAAGAGAATAAAATATGGAAAATAATGCTGTGTTTTATATAGCACCTGCCATACTCTAGAATGTTAAAGCACTTACTAAATAGATGCTGAGATAGATAAAATATGACAGTGCCTATAAGCAAATACATCACCTGCTAAGCTTTCAGCAATGTAACTGGCATACAGCCATAAGCACCATTAAAACTGCTACTGAAAGAAAGCCTTGGCTAGACCTCTAAGGGATAACCCACTGTTACGTATTTCATTAAAAAAAATATAATAATGATCACAGAAATTATAACATAACAAACCAAAACAAGACTGGAGAGATGTTGAGATACTGACTAGTCTGCTCTCTGGCTCCCGAAGCAGGTTGAATTTTATACCTGTTTATTTAGCACAGCTGTTTAGAAATCTGCATGAAATAATAAAACTACAATGGGGTCTGCACAAGCCCTTGCTTACAATATATCACTCTCTTTGTAGAAAGATTTCTAATAACTGATACAAATTTTTCTAACTTTGGTTTCAGTAGGTGTATTGCTGCTTGTCCTAGCCAGGGTACAGTGGAGAAAAGGTTATTCCACAGGGTGTGCAACTTTCTTTCAGATCTGATGATGATGACAATGCATTTAAATTTTTCTTCTCTAGTCTAAATAGTCCTAGTATATTCAGTCTTTCTACATAGTTCCTCCTTTGAGACTTGTGGTAATTTCCATTACTATCTTTGGACTCTTTCCAATCGCTTCACATTTTTTATAAATGTTATGCCACAAATTTGACTCTCTTGTTCCTTCCTGCTAAACAGAAGGACAGAAGTGCTTCCTATTTTATGGAGTATATAGTCCTGTTTATATTCCTGTATGATGGTTTCTTTTTGTTTTAAAATCACATTTTGAACTTATATTCAGCTCATGGTCTATTTTAACCTCTGATCCTCTTCTGAAGAAGCTGCCATCTAACCGCTTACTTGCTGTGCTGTAGGTGTGCAGCTAACTACCTGCCAAAGTATGGAAAGTTTCACTTGCCCCTGCTGAATCATTCTGTTATTTTTCTGACCACTTGTCTAGTTTGACAGAATACTTTAGAGTTCCAGCCCTGTTATCCAGCATACCTGCAGTGTTGGCTCTTGATGATCAGCAGATTTAAATGTGCCCTCTCTTCAGTTGTGTAGGTTGCTAATGGAAATATTCTGTGAAACTAGACCAAGTTCAGATCCTTGCAAAAACCCAGTCAGTACACCTTTTCATTTTTGATAGCAAGCTACCAACAATTTTTGAGCGGTCACGTAATCAACAAATTTTGCCTTCATTCACAATCTCCTGTAGAAAATACTTGCTTATAAGAAAGGATATTTGATGGAGTCATCTGCCTTTTCTTTGGTAATACAAGCTGGAAAGCATAAGAGGGGAATCAAGAATTTTTTGGTTTCTGGCCTGTGCTATCTTTTCCCTGCTGTTTCTCAGTGGGATAGAATAAAAGTTGAAATTTTTAATGATCTGATGATGCATAAGAAATAGGACTAGTTATTCCTATGAGCAAAGTAGGACTTTACTGCTGAGAAATGGTCTCATAGCACAAAAAGAAAAAAAAAAAGGGGTGGAGGTGGTGCTTGTTTGCACATTAGTAACTACATGTTTGTCAGTAGTTGGATGGTCAGATCGGGGTATTCTGTGGCTGTTTTAGTAGCTTTGATAGTCAGGCCTATGTTTTCTCAGGTTGGACTCCTGTAACTACTGGATGCTTGTAACAGTGCAAATCACAGTTGCTGGAGAAGAGATAAAGATGACAGTATCCTTTCAAATATCAAAGGGTAGTCTTTTGTGTTCAGAATTTACATTTCAACTGTACTGGTGTATACTTTGTGTCATTACGGAATATGCTTTTATAATTTATTCAACATTTGTATCTATACAAGGAAATATGAGCTAAATTGTATGTCATTAAGGCATTATGTGACATACTGAAAAATAAATAGAATTCAATGGAGATTTGTTTGTTTGTTTTTTTGGTGGAGGGAGAGGGCCAAACACAGCAGCATGACTGTAGCTAGATGTAAAGTCATCAGTATTCTTACTGTAGTGTTTTACTGGTGATGTGGATGTCTTGTTTGCCTGTGGAATTGAAACAAACACTGATTAAGATGAATCCAAGTCTGCTGATAATTACAGTAATTGCCCACACGTTGCTAATAATAAACTTGTGATTTTTGAGTGAGATGGTACAAGTTAGCGTGACAGATGTACTGACTGCACTAAATTTGATGCTTGTGGAACTTCAACTGAATAAAGTGTGGATACCATTAGGATGGAGATTAACATGGTAATTATTTGAACAGTTGCATGCAGCACATTCGTACAGAGGTGTAATGTTACTTACATGAAATATTTTTGAATCTACCTGGTATGTCAGAAGGCCATGTTCTAAAGTTCTCAATAAACAGATTTGACTTCAGGCCTTAAACTGCAAATTCCTGCCATGTGAGAGATGTCTGGTGCAGGATTCAAGCATCAGAACTGTATGTGAGTTTAGTTATCTTTATAAGGCTTCCTTGGCAATGAATGCTACGCCTCTGCAAAGTGGCAAATTTCAGCCTTAAGTGTGAGTGTATGTCATCTTTGGGTATACCAGGAGATACCTTTCTGTTGTTTATTTCTCAATTTACAGCAAACTTAGCAAAAATGCAACAAAAAGTACAGCAGGTTAAATGACAACTGAAATTTATGAAATTTAGCCTTTTTTTTTTCCTGATGAAAGATTTTGCTTTACCCACTTGACATGGTACCAAAATAAACATTAGAGCAGAGAAGTCATTTGAAAGTATAAAAGAGAAGAGACAGTAGCTTTCCCTACTTTGCTACTTTGCTGTGAGAAGAAGCTGGCTTTAAGACTTAAAGGGAGAAAAAAAAAAAGTCTTATTGGGTGCTTTACAGTTATTTTATTTTAGATTCATGTAGTGCTAAAGAAGACTGAATGCTCACAACAGGTCTAGGCTAGCAATGGTAATGCAGAAAACTACCTTTCCCCTGCTTCTGTCTTAATTAAATGGCATCAGCCTGGAAGCAAGAGGTTGTAATTTTTCAATTATTTTTCATTCTTTCTGTCTGCCTGTATACAGTATTTGATCTTTTCCTGTAACTATGAACAGAGGTGCTGATTGTAATGGTGTATTTTATACATGATTTTGCAATACTCTGTGATTGAAGGCCCCTTCACTGAATGCAGTTCTTCTTTAACTGATGGTGAAATGTTAACATCATGCCTTGATTGCTGTCTTTTCCTTTGAGCTGTGTTACTTGGTAGCTCTGTAGTACAAAGTGAATGGGAATTAAAAAGACAGACTTTCAGTTTCATTCAGCTTAAATTCTATTCTTCACATCTCTTTCATAAACTTTGCTATGCAGTAAACTCAACTTTTTTTTTTCAAATAACTTGCCTTAAAAAAAAGTTTATTTTTTTCGGCATTGCTCTCAGCTTTGTTGAAGAAAATTTAAACATTCCTATCCATTTTATTGATCCTTAGTTAGCAAGACTCCTCTCTGTGGTGTCAAGGAATGAACTACACACTGAAAGCAATCAGCAACTACTTGAGTCAATCTAATTATTCTATTCTGCCTCCCAGCAGATGACAGAAAGAAGAATTGGAAAAGGAGAGTTTTCAGCCCAGATGCCAATGCGTGTATTGGAATGGCAGAAAATTAAATGCCGTAAAGGTCCAGGATAGCAGCTTTAACTTTGACTTGAAAAAATTTCATCCTGAGACTTTTCATCCTTGGCTTAGTTACCTGATGGATTTTATGGAAATATTTCCCAACAAGTTTTCTACCATGTCTGTCTAAATAAATGTCAAAGGCAGCAATTCAGCACGCAGCTTTTTATGGTGGGGTGGCAGAAAATAATTGTTATTTAAATAAAACCCCAAACAGTAAACACCAACACCCTCTCCCCCACCCCAAATAACAACAAAACCAATGCCAAATAATTTAGGCTGAATGATAAAGGATCTGGTAATTTAGGGAATGATTTCATCTCTTACATTATTCAATGAAATAATGTTTTTAGCTTTGTGTGAGTAATTTTTTTAAGCAACGTATGGTGTTCAGTCTGGCTTAGGTGAGAACGGACCCCAAAACAGTCTTGGAAATGTTTGGGCTCTCATGTGGTATGAGGTAACAACAGAGCAGAATCCTGCAACATCATCCAGCTGAGCACACCTCTTGGTGTGGCTGGAGTGGGGTGGGGGTAGGAACACGTAAACAACTGAAAATGTTTAGTTGTAATTTACAAATATGAAATGACCACGAGCAGGTTTATTTTATACCTACAGAAGGTGCATGTTTACAATTATGCATAGAAATCCTTGCAGTTTTGCTTACTTGTTTTTCAATAAATTGCCAGTTCACGTTTGGGCATTCAGTAGATTTGTAGATAAAGCAGGTTCATCAGACATGACAAATACAATTTTGTCTACTCAGCCTCAAAAGTGAAGTCCAATATTCATATTTTAATGTTGTCTAGAAAATGAGGCGAAGTGCCATGCTAGGCCAGATTCTGTTATATCAAATAGCAAGCTGACAAATTTCTTGTAATTCTTTTGGTTCTTTGAGTATACATAGAGTAGCAAGATGAAAATGAAACTAGTTCTTTTTTTTTTAAGACCCAATAGGGTCATAATAACTACAGAGAAAAAAATAAAATCAAAATCTATGACTACATTGGTTACATGATAGCTTATACTTGGGAAATTGAAACTTTGAAATTAGCTAACAGGTTTAGAGAACAAAATAAGTCTAAACCATCATTTTTATTTAATAGCTCTGGGCAGTGGTCCCTGGAACTCCAGGAATTTAATACGAAAGGTTCATACTAAAAAATGTTGGTACACATTATAAATCTGTGGCTGTCCCAGTTTGATGTGTCTAGATGTTGGTTATGTTTTCCTTTGAGTGAGACCTGATTGCCCTTATTCACCTTTAGTAGCAGCTCTTTATAGCAATAGTCCACTGTTTTTTACGCATTTAAGGGGAGGGGTTGTGTCCAAGCCTTTTACCTTGAAGGTAACTCATTGTGACCTTCTCAGGTCCCATGCAGTTGCTTCTGGCCTTAGCATGTCCCCGTGTCCTACCTTCTTGCATGTTTGAGGCCTGCACCTCCCGCCCCTCCATTCAATTAGGGTTTGGCTTTAAAGCATCCTATAATGCTTTTAACTCACACTGTGGATTCACTTTTACTCTGCCCTCTGGTCATGGTAAAGATTATAATTTAGAATAATTTAGCAATAATATGTGGTACCTGTCACTACTGACCTCACACTTCTTTCTGGTTGCTTATGCTGGTGGCACCAGGCATGGCAATTTTCCTTTCTAGGTGCTGTATCTTCATATTTCGTATGTCATCTGCCCGGCTTCAGGGGCTACTGCCATGGTAGTAACACATGGTGTAGGAGGCACCTTCTTTACTGTTTCATGACATTGGTTAGATTTGCTTTCTTTTTCCTTCACTCTGAAGTTGTCATGGGCTTTGTGTGAGCTCCGCTGAGCTCTTGGGCCTCAGTTCTGCAAAACTCTTCAGCAAATGCTGACTGCTGTGCCAGGCCAGCACCCGCGTGCTGTGGCCCCAGCAGAACCAAGTCCTAAGGCTGATGGCATGCTGTTGCTTTTGGCTAGATTTTCACTGGTAAATATGTTTAAAAGATTCTTGTCTTTATTGCCTGCCTTGGTTCTCAGTATGCGTTGTGTTTGAATCTCAGATGACTCCGTCAGTTCTCACAACTGATACAGGAGAGACAACCTGCCATGTCATACTCTTTTTCCTGGTTGGACTGGTGGGCTGAAATGATTCACTCTACATCATCTGAGGCAAGAGCAGCATTGGGGTTAGGTATAATGTGAAACTTCCCCAAAAGAGGCCCTTAACAAATATATATTTCCTATATATCAAAGTAAATGTCGCTTCTGGTTCTGGTAAATGTGGTGATCAGAGGTGAAATCCTAGTTAAAAGAAGACGATTTGTGAATGCCGTGCTGGTTTTCAGGCCAACCCTGCCGTGGAGCAGATATGGCGGCAATGGTGTGTCCCATGCCACTTCACCCATTTTGTCACTTCTTTCTTTCGTATCGCTGTTCACCTCAACAACGCTTCATTTATTTACCTTCCCATCTCCCCTAAACATCTTCTGCCTCTCCAGTTGATCTCTCCTGATCATACTAAGTACGTAATTATAATTACAATAACACTAAGGCCTATGAAGTTTGAGCCACAGCACAAACAGAGCAATGACTCTGTACTTCTTGATCAAGGAATGTAGGTTTGAGCCTTAAAAATCTGCAAATTCAAGGAGAAAGTTGTTTCAATCTTAATAGCTCAGTATTTCTGAACTGTTTGGCATGATTCCTAATAGGTGATTTTTGGCAAGCTGCTTTCAAAACGTTTTGATTCTATTCATGGTAGGCCTTACACTTGTTAAATTTTTGATAAAATGACATTGCAAGCAACAAAAAAATTCTGAGCATGGAGAAAAAATGACAATATAATCAAAACAATTTGTAAAGAAAAAAAAATAAGCAAAAGCCAAGATGTTGAAGTACAGCACTTTTGAATTGGGAGCTGCTGCACTAATGGGTATAAATAATGCAATACTTTTCCCATGGGGGTATTGTAGAGCTTAATTGGTTAATGGCTGAAGAGCACTTTGAGATCCTATATAGAGATATGGTATGTAAGAGTAGAGGGCTGCTTAATGAAAGTCTGAATGTTGCTGCATAACACTGTTCTGTATAGGTGTCAGTATGGCCAACTGGTGTCAATGGTAATCGAACACATGGATCACATTGCTGGACAAGTTTAACATTTGGCAAGGTGACTATGGCTATGTTTTGGTAAATCAACATACATTAATAATTTTCTTTATTTGTCAGTAGAGCCATTTTTTTTTTAATAAAAGTTTTAGATTATTTTTCTTTTTAATATATGATGATGCTTTGCATGCTTTTCAAATTTGCTTGCAGTAAAAGTTAGCAATATCTCTTTAAAAACTAAGCCTTCAAATTTATTGTATAAGAAGTACTATATAAAATTATAGTATACCTGGCCCCAAAAGCATACTTACATTAAAATTATATATAAATTTGTGAATAAATGTAAAATGTGGGGGAAAAATGGTAGGAACATGGAGTCTGACTGAATCTTTTCTTAATCTTTTTAAAATTTTTTTAACAAGCACCACTTATAGAGAAATAATACTTGGAAACTCCTGGAGCTTGTTTAGTTCTTAAGTCTTTTTAGGTAGTATAGATTTTAACATCTGATTTGACTCAACGGTTACAATTTTGCCTTTGTCTTTCTTCATAATGATTTGTGAGGAAACCTTAACAAGAGTTTATGTTTTAATTTTTGTGTATCTGTCATGGGAATTATATTTAAATTTTTTTTTGCATTTGTTTATGTGAGCTTTCAATAATTAGGTGGCTTCTGTCGTGACAGCACCTTTTAACTCACATACTACATGGTAGGCTAATTTATTTGCAAAGAATATCACCAGAAGTAATCTCTTGGAGAAACCAAGACTTGAAAACTTGAATCCTAGATCTTGGAGTGTCTTATAGTCCCTGTAGAAGTTAGTACCTGTTATTACTAATTCTGAGTCTAATGAATTTTTATCTTTAAATACTCCCATGCATTCATTTATTGTTTTCTTCCAAAGCTTATGAGCATGGACAAGCAAATTACAATTTGGGGTTTTTTTTGTTGTTTTTTTTTTCCTTCCCCTTTTCTCTTTTAATCGCTTAGTTTGTACTGCCCTAGCTTGGTATCTCATTGCTTGCCTCTTTGTGTGGCTGCCAAGGTTTCTTGCATAATTTTCTTGACAAATGGCTTACTCATTAATATTTCAGCCCCGTTCCTACCAACCTCAGAGAAGTGGTATGCCCCAGGCAGGGAAATGCAGTTCATTCCTTAGGAGCCTTCTAATCTTTTCCTTAAACGCTTTGTCAGAGCCTGTGACAGATAAATGAAGACGGTGCAGTTCAAACTAGAGATGACTTCTTTGTACACGCGTGATCATACATTTTCTAACTGCGAGGTGCTGGACTGCAGTGGAGTCTCTGCTGCAAACGTCTACATTTTCTCTTCTTTATCGATACTGAAGTCCGTGAGACTTATTGACTCTGAAGTAAAATCCGCAGAGAAATTTGTCTCTGTCTTTCTTTTTTTGATTGGCTGTTGAAATATACATAGTCCTGGTAAAGGCTCTGTCTGTTCACAGACTTTCATTATTTCTGTAATAGAGACAGACCAAGGCACGATACCGCAGCTGAGTTAGAGTTTGAGTTGAGATCAAGTTCACATTGTAGATAGTTCTGAGATCTGGATCTCTGGTGATATTTTAGCTCAAGATAATAGCAAATATGTGAAACTGATCTCTTTAGAGCTTGGTCGAACAGAAAATTGGTATGACACAAAACTTATAATACCCCCACCATCACTTAAGGTTGAAACATGAGAAGAAAGGCTAGCTTGATTTAAACATTGATTACATACATATTACAACCATGAAATAACTCCTTGGTTTAAAATATTCATTATATTTATTATTTCATATTTAGATTATTCTTTTAAACTACAGCATGAGGTCTAGGGTATTACTAAGGAGGACATCTGGAGATCTATGGTCAGTGGTGGATTTCCCCAGTTCTCAAGAACGGAAGGGGATGGCGGGAATCAGAGTACTATTGGGAGATAGCAGGTAAAGCTGAAGACTTATTCTAGTTTGTGGATGAACTGAATGATTCGTGTTATCCACCTCCTTTGGCATGACCCATCTAAGTCATTTGGTTTTCTTAGTATTGGGTGGGCTGGGTTTGTTTCTCAAGTTCAATTTTTCATTGTGACACATGAGGTGTCTAAAACTTGGGTATCTGGACATGTTTTTTCAGGTGAAGGTTAAATGTAGCCCATTATGTAGCATGTGTGTTGAATTTTGTATGTAAGATGTTGCTGTGTTTCTTTCTGCCTTTTCCCTGGAGGAGACAGGCAGTCATTATTTGATTAGTGAATGATGCCTTCTGAGTTGAAGGATATCTTTGTCTACCCCAGGCACCTCCAGAGGGCTGGGCTGCTCCTGTCGCTGCCGTTGTCAGGGAGGTGCAGCACTTCCCCAAAAGGGGGACTGCAGTTTTGCTGGTGGCCCACCAGGAGAATCCAGCACTTCTGGTGGCTGCAGTTGAGCTATTCTGCCTTAAATTGTAAAAATAAAGCATATACCTATAGCTTTATGCTTTTCTTCGGTGTACTGCAGTGTGCATCTTCATCCCACAGAGATCACTGACACATGGCAGTGCACCTATTGGTGACTTTCACTACGTGATAAGCAGTGCTGAAGTTCAGGAGGTTCTGCCATTTCAGGAGTGCAGTGCATACCATATTTATCATCCCCTCACTCTGTGGAGTTGTTGATTTGTGGTGCAGTGTTTTGGATTCATGGAATATCATGGAAATTACTAATACTTAAAATTATTTACTTATACTTCCTCTGCTGTCGATTGTGCTATTACCAAGTCTGCACGTGTCCCATTCTTTGCATTTAATAACTGACTGCAAAAAAAAATTACTACTCCCTCCTCCTGTTAAGGCAGGATGAGGTCTCTCTGGTTTTATTATGTCCAAATGGTGTAGTTAATCAGTGAAAACTATGGATAAATACACATAAATACTGCTAATATCTAATTTCTAAACAAATTAATTTTTACTCAGATAAAACTCCATAGGAGTAAAATTCTTGATGGCATATACCTCTATAGAAAAATACAGAAAATCAAGTTGCATATATTGGTAGAAAAAAGAAGGCAGAAGAAATAATCGTAATCTTGACTGCAGTGAGGATTTTATAGGTGTTTAAAAGTCTCTGTCCCTTTCATCTGACAGTTATTTACAATATGTCTTCTAAGGAAGAAAGCTAGTTGGCAACGTTTTCAAGGTATTGGAAAAAGAATATTCCCTCGGCAGACAAAGGTAGTGTATTTTCAGATTGCATCCCTTGAAAAATTGATGCATTTAAAAGCAGGAGACACATTTGAGAATATTTAAGAATGGTTTCTGCATTGCCTTTTTGCAGTCTGTAATTTGTAATGTAATGCATTCAAAATATGTTTGTGTAATGAGGATTTTCCCTTAAAATATGGAATTGACTATTAGCTGTTTTGTCTCTATTGTGGAGGGAGGGAAGAAGTACGTCAGGTCACAGCTGCTTAATTTTCAGTAGAATTTTGTGTGCCTTAGTCATCGCACACTATTGAAAATTTCCACTAAAGGCTTAATTGACATTTCTTTAGTAAAAAACAAACTCTGTTTTAGTTTGCGAAAAAGAAAATCATGAAATAATTAAGATATAAGTGAAAGAAAATTAGATACTGTTTCTGAGCAGGGATGTTTTCCTTAATTTAATCTACTGTTGTGTAGATATATAAACTTTTTTTTTCTTTTTGCACTGATAGTTTCTTTCCTCTGTATTTGTTTATTTTTTTATTATTTATCTGTTTTTTTCAGTTCAACTAAAAATGATATGGTTGGACTGCTCACCTTAAACTTCTGAATTTTGCATGTTATAGTTTGGTGTCTTTCCATCTTCCAGAACCAGAAGTCTGAATTTATTTGTCATTGGTCTTTAACTTCTAATGCCAACTGTGCTGTATACTCTTCTCTTTTAAAAAAAAAAATAAATTTCTGAATAATTCAGCAATTTGATGTACCTGATAAGCTTGCTGATCACAAATTCCAGTGTGTGGATACTCTACTTCTGAACTGCTTAAAAGAAATTCGCTACAGGTTGTCTTGAAACCTGATTATGTCAATCTGAAAAAGTCTTATACCAGCTAGGCAGCACAGCTACAGAGTTTACAAGTATTTTGACTACTGAAACACATTTTACCTGTCTTGAATCATGTCTTGAGAAGTATTATCCTTCCAATAAGTTGGGAACTTACGGATAAAACTGAACGATCTTGAAGTGACACTATGTATCAGGGGAACTAGTGCCTGTAGCAGCTTTTGGAGGACCACACAGGGAGCTGGAACTTGTTGCAGTGTGATGTGAATACGACATTTGTCATCATTGGCAATATCCAGCCTGAAACTGAATGGCGAGTGGGCTCAAGTGGCGATTCAGAACATTTTAAAACTGGTACTTGCCTAGAGGTCCTTGCAGAAGTGTGTTCCCCTCTCCAAAGTCTTGCTGCCCACTATGACAATCTTAGTCCATCCTGCAGTCCTAAAGAATGGTGAAGGTGGTTGAAGGTGCGCCTCAGAAGCATGGACCACGTTTTCTGTGCTTGCCTTCAGGTGCTCATGTATGTAAGACAGGGCATGAAATACTGGCCTTTGTTCAGACAATCTTCTGGATCACTGAAAAAGGTGCATGGTTGTTAATACCTCTTATTTCCTATTTAAGAGAAAACATGGTCATGCCTTATCCCAGAAAAGGTTTTTTAATTTTCTCTCTCAGTATTGCAAGCCTCAAAATGTTGCCAAAGGCAGCATTATGATTAATGTATCACTATTAGAGAGCAGACAGCAAGCCAGCTTATGACACATTTTTGCTTCAGTTAAGAAAAATAACAAAAAAATAAGTTATTTGGTATGGTTTTTGGAACTCGCTGATGGGTTATTAACTAGATGAACTCCAAGTATACGAGAAAATTAAGAGCCAAATACTTGAAGGCTATGTTATCTTGCCTCGTGCTTTGTAGTTCATGCAGTATTTTGTTCCATTGAGTCTTTAGCCATCATCAGGGACATCTAAAAATGTTCTACTCTTGGAAGATCAGGTTCTAAAATGGATCCATTCAAAGTTGTAAGGCTGTTTTTAGAGGTCTGTGTGAGTAACTTAAATTCAGCATGCTCAATAAGAGTGAAAGTCTGTTCTGGTGTGCAACAATATATCTGCATTTTAAAATGAGCTTGAAAACAAGCTAAGCTCGTTATTAGTATTGCATGCAGAATAACTTCTGATATATCCTATGCAATGTAGATATGGTCATGGCAATACAATGATATTTGCTGCTGTATGCCTACATAGTTTTCAAAACTAAAATTCAATGCTTAGCTAAATTGCTAAGCAGACTGGTAAATGTCCAATTTTAGCAGCCTAGCATATGTTTATAATTTTTGTCTTAACATATGCTATGTTGGTTGAACTCCCCTCCCCACACATACGGTAGATAAAAGCTGTCACATCACAAAATGGTGGCAGCCCAACTTTTCTAACATTTTCCATGGTGCTTCAGAGTCTTGCATTAATTAGCTATTCTTGGATAGGAGACAGACTCTCATCTTTGTAGAATTTTGGTTTCAAACCCGTCATGTACTTCGGTTTATGTATGCAGTAGCCCATCTGTGTTTCTGCAGCCACGAACAGTAAAAAGCACAGGGCATACAGAAAAGCGGTCAGCGAGGGTGAGGGTGCCCTTGCTTTGCAGAGATAAATAGCTAACAAATGGCCCTGAAAGCAGGCCCATTTGGTTCACTCCTGGGCTCTGGTTTGCTTGAGCAAGAGCTTCTTCTCTCTTCTGCTTTTCTAGGAGAGGGGGTGAATAAAACAACACTGGTGCCACAGGCCTTTTTCTTTTCATTGTTAGCTGCTAAGCTACCCCTCTTTTCTCCTCGTTTTTCAAGGCAGGTGTAAGGAGGAGTTCTGCTGAGCCTGATTCTTTCCTGAACCTCAGCGGAGCAGAGGGGACTTGTGACAAATACCACTGCAGCTGTGATAATGCTGTCTTAATCCTTGCTGCACTATAATGTGGAAACCTGGATTTAGACATGAAAGCACATGCCTTAAAACAGTACAGCAATATGATACTTTATCACATCAAACTGCCTTTTGCATGTGCTCCAAAATCACAATATTTTTTGGTATTCTGTCTGCTCTTTCCCTGTTGTTAAGCTCCTGACTGTGGTGTACTTCTGCGTGTGTAATGTCTACTGTGCTGCTGCACAGGGGACGGTTGGTTTTCTGAGAGGGATGAAGGAGCCTTGACCATCAACTGAAACTGCTAAGAAGCGGCACGGGATCTGTAGTAGAAGGCTGACATTGGCAAGTGCTGTCATATTTGCGCCTGGCCTATCAACAACATGGACAGGGTTGTTCTGATGCCTTCATCCTTGGGTGGCATGGGTGCCATCTCCTACCTTGGTCTACCTTGAAGCTGCTCTAAAGCTTATACCCATGTATAAGGCATGGTTCCAAATGTATTGCCAAAACATAATGTACAATATCATCCCTATAAAAGATCTGAGTTCCTGCAGTTGTATTAGACATCTCAGTATGGAGATTGAGGTACAGGGACAGGCCCAAGGAGCTTCAGAGGAGCTGCTGAGGCACCTGGGAATGTGACAGTGGCAGCGTTAAGGTGAGGACCTGTTTAATAGGTGATGGTGGGGGCCTGGTGCTTGCACATCCACCTGCAGTGACTGGGGAAGCCCCACTGGGAGCTGCTGGCAGGGCAGCCTGCTTCCAGAACCCCACATTGGCTCCCACCCGCGAATCAGAGCCGCTGTCCAGCCCAGAGCATGTGATCCACTGGTAATGCTGGTGGAGCGCTTTGCCATCTTTGGATCATAGATGCCAGTGGTGATTGTTCAATGTTTATTTCCCATTTATGTATTTGTTTTCAGCTACAAGACCTACAGCTGCTGTTTGGCTTGCTGTGGTTGTTAGCTGGCTGGCAGTCTTTGCTGTGGGATTCAGGTTTTGTCAGTGTGCGCGGAAACCAGTTTCGTTTCACTGCCAAATAATAAGTATGGTGGAAATGAAGGAAGAAAATGATAAATTTAAACTGTGCTTTTTCAAATCTTTAGATAGATGTCTACTGGAAGTAACCGTCTATTACAAGTGAACATAAATAATTAGTGTATCCTTGACATCAGTTATTTATTGCTAACAGAAAAGTAAAGAGACTTCTTCATTTTCTAGTGTTGCTCTCCACTCTGGTAAACATTTCCTTGATTTGAAGGTTTCTTGTACAGTGTAAAGAGTGTAAACATGGCTTTTCCCTTCCTTCTCTATGGCTTCTCTCCCCAAATGTAATTTATCACCACTTGAGTTGAACTAAGTCCAACTGCATTTTTCTGTAATGATCCTGGAAGTAGCATACATGAGTCTGTGGTGGGACAGGGGAGCAGAAGAGTGTTCCTGAAGGACTTCAATGTTTCTGGCACTCTTGTGTGATATCACATCGGTGGCTCCTTTCCTGCTTGTTTGCCGTTGTTTGCAGTACTCGGACATCAGGTAACTCGCCAGATAACACTGGATAACTAACTTTTTTTTCTTACTGCTCACTGCTTTAGATTAGAATAATAGTGCAGGTAGTAATGCAATTTAACTACTTAAGGCACAACCATAATGTTAGGATGAAAACCCTGATACAAGTTCATCTGTAAGTTTTTCTTTTGTACAAGTTTGTGAGGAGTAAATATTACTTGGTCAGAAAAATTAGCATTTCTGAACTATTAGAAACTGATAGCAGTGTTGCTCATTACAAATACTGAAAAATCATCAGGTAAGGCCTTAGAGATGTATTCTTTAGAGGCTCCCTTAAAAATTCTGTATCTTAAAATAAACAAACAAACATCCCCTCCCCCCCCCCAGTACTTATGTTTCATGTTCTAATTTCTTTTTCCATAAAGTTATAATCATGAGAAGAACTGTTTTTGTGAAAGTTAAACTTCTCATGGCTGTCGCATTCTCGGAGGAATGGTATTTAGGAAAGGAGCAAACATCACGAGAGTCACGATAAAGTCACGAGAGTTTTTCGTACTTTACATTTATGCATAAGTTTTGAATCAATTTTTTTTGAAAAATAAATGTATAGGCAGATGGTGATATTTACTTAAGGGAAGCTGAATTCATTATCTGACTAGAACTGGGTATTTCAAGCAGCTGTTTGAAAATGAGAACTCACTTTCCATGAAGGAGAACGTATGTTTGGGGAAAATGGAGCCTCTTTTCAAAACGTAAGGCTATCCCTCATTTAGTCTATGTCAGAGGGGTTTCTGTTCTGTGTGTGTGAATTCATTTATGGAAGAACCTTATCAGTAATGGCCAAGAACTAATTCGGTGAAATAGTTTTGTAAACTCTTTAAACCAAAAGAAAAAGGGGAAAAAAAAAAGCAGTCCTTAAGTTTCAAAACTAGATAAAAGTTGTAGATGTTCGTTCTTCTTAAGATATTCAGCCAGAAAAAGGATTAAACAAATATTTAGTAATCCTACGCTGCCTTGCCAAATTTAATTTTTGACTACCCGACTTGCCTTTATTTTAATTTATTGAGATACAGTTGCTTCAGAAGGTAGACCTATAGAGAACATCCAGGTGTAAGCCAGAAGAAAGGAAGCCAAATATGAACATACCCATTGTCTTTTACAGATCTGGTTTTTGGGGACTCTGTATTGTAGAATGTGTCTATTCTATTTGCATATATATTTTTGGAGCTCAAGAGTATGAAAAATAATCTTAGCTTGTTTGTTCTTTTTTTACACTTGTGTTTCTCTTATGTTCCCGTGGAAAGCTAGCCAGATACTGTAATCCTAGCGTAAAGATGGAAAGCTGTCACTTGAAGTCTGTGGTCTATTCATTGCTTATGTCCTTTCTTCCCCAATTTCTTTAAGAAGACTTTCATGGGAAAACTCTTTCACCCAGGAAACCTGTGGCCCTGGATTTCTTGGTTCATAGAGAAATACAAACCTGTTTGTTGTTTGGAGAAGATGCCTTTCCCCAGTCACTTAAATTCTAATGCCTCTGTTTTCCTATTCCATAATAAGCAAATTATAATGCTTAGTTATTTTACTGGAACCTATGCTAATATTTGTGAAGCCCAACTATAGATTTTCAAGTGACTTTACATCTCAGAATGGGCTTATGCATTTGGAGTGACTGAAGGGCTCGTGAGCCTCAATCTCTGTTTTTGGAGTTATCTCTTTGAACGCTACAAAGTACTGCAGATGGGTACATGTGAAGCACAAAGCCTGTTTGTAAACAGGGTGGATGTGTAAAGATCACCCTTTGATAGGAAACGAGTTGTTCAGTTCAGACATCTTTCAGAATCTCATCACTTCATTTGCCTTCCTGATATTTGGGGAGCCTCCCAACCTGGTACAGTGGTGTAAGCTATGAAAATAGCCATTCTGGGAACACATTGAAAAGGCGTTTTGTGCTCACCCCAAAATGCTAACATTGGGTCTGAGTCTGTGGAGCCTTTATTGTGAATCTTGTGCAATACTCATATGTGAACTTAATATGCTGTTTATATGTAAATATATGCCTTGTGGTCTGGCCATCTGTTTTTTCACAGTAGTTCAGTGGTTTGAAAGGTTAAACTGGTTTTGTTTGGCATTAAATAAGAATTAATGATGATTGGATGGTGTGTGCCACGTGCATCTGGTTGATGTGGAACGCCTTCCGTAGCTTCTGTTAACGGCGGGAGGTGAAACAACAATAAGTTAATGCTTGAGGTCTTATTATAAGCAAGTCCCTGACTGCTGAAGGGCATTTTTAAATTTCTGAGTTTCTCATAAATAGTATTAAGTTATTGCCTTATATTTTAATTGTATGAAAATTACTGTTTCAAAGAAGGCCTGATGTTTATTCAGCTGTAAAGAGTAGCAGTATCTGGGATGGGGTTAAGGCAAGGTCTAGAGTCATTAATACTGATGCAATGATGCAGAAGACTGATAATTGAATAAGATATCTAGCTGAAATTTGATCGCAAGGATATTTTCCCTCCTCTGAAGTCAAAATAGTGGTTTGTAATGGGAACTGTGGCATAGTAATCAAGCAAACATTCGGATTTCACTTATCCCTGAGATACTAGCAATTCCTGCAGCAAGACTGCAGTTCCTAACTCTCATTTTTTTTTTTTTTTTTTTTTCTTTCCCTAGATCATAAAAGAGTTTGCAATGGCAATGCTCTGGAAATTCATGAGAGTAGCTAAGTATTCTAAAACAGCTTTATCACCAAAAGTAAAGGTAAGAGGAATTCCCATCCATTCAAGGCATTTGTCATCCAAGTCTGTACCTTCAGATTTTGCTGCCAATACACCCTGCTCAAATACTGTGGAACTGCTTGGTAAAGCTTATCCTCAAGATGACTACAGTAATGTCACAGAGAAGATTCTTTCCAAGGTGGGGAAGAACTTGCACAACAAAAAGCATCACCCTTTGTGGCTAATCAAGGAGCAGGTGAAGGACCACTTTTACAAACAATATGTAGGACGCCGTGGGACTCCACTCTTTTCTGTCTATGATGGTCTTTCTCCAGTGGTTACAATACAGCAGAATTTTGATAGTTTGCTTATCCCACAAAACCACGTCAGCAGAAGAAAAGAGGATAACTATTACTTGAATCGTGATCACATGCTAAGAGCACATACATCAGCTCATCAGTGGGACTTGATACACTCTGGGCTAGATGCATTTCTGGCAGTGGGAGATGTCTACCGCCGTGATACAATTGATAACACCCACTACCCAGTCTTCCATCAGATGGAAGGAGTTCGGCTCTTCTCCTGTCATGAGGTAGGAATTCTGTAGGTGGGGTGAAAGAGATTTGGGTAAGTTGCATAATCTTGTATTTGCTGTAAGCAAAGTGCATGCACGTAAATATGTTACAGCAACACATGTGTTATACTGTACATTGATAAAGATCGAGTGATTGATCATGTAGTTATACTTTTAATTTGGGAAAAATATAGGTGGAAAATGTTGAATTTGAAAACAACTGTAAACGTCCCCAGAACAACGTGGACAAAATGGGAAGACAATATTCTTGAAAGCTAGCAAAATAAGAATTATCTGAAATGAAACAGCTTGTTCAGCTAATGATCTGCATAATTCAATTCTAATTCTATCACAGGTCTCTTCTGATGAGGTCACTTTACCAGAAACTTTGTCATATTAATACTTGAAGGACTTATGGATGTAATTTGGGGCAGCTACATCCAGAGTGCAGTTTTTATTATGTCATCTTTTTTCTTTTAATAGCTCCAACCTTCTGTAAATGAACGTCTTCCTTAATGGATTGCTCCATTCTTCTTCTCATCCCAAAGCTGCATTGAAGGATTCATCTGTTGCAGCTGATAGTTATGGGTGTGTAATACACACACAGTAAACTCATCAGAGTCCAGAGGCATCAGCTAAAGAGCTCTAGGTAGATGTCAAGACTTTGAGTTTATATATTTTGTTGGCACAGCTTGCATGTTCTGCAAATGCTTGGGTGTCATTAAGTATTCTGCTGTATCGTTGATGAATGGTAAATATAAGCCAGTTTGTTTTCCAAATAGTAATTGATTTGTATAATTTGTGTATGCTTGTAGCAATACTGCCAAATTCACATTTCTATAACTAAAACTAGCTTATTCTAATAATACTGAGATGTAGACCGTTCTTAATGTGGTTGCCAATGGGTGACAGGAGCTTGGCAGGGAAGCCTGATGGGTTTGGATGCCTGAGGGAAAACTAGGATAATCATAGAGCACTGCTTTTCTCACTGGTAGAAAGGGTTCACGCTGCCTGCACTGGTGTTTCCCACTCCATGCTGTCAGTGCTGCTTCTACTTTGAAAACATACCTGTCTCTGCAGATGTCCTATGAGCTATGTGGTGTTGAATGCAGCTTGCAACCACTTCTTTGGTAATCAGGAAATGGAAATCTTGCAGATTTATCCAGTCTTGTTTGTTTGCTGTTCTTTTCCCATAGGCCTGTTTATGAATGTAATCTGGGTATGTGCAAGAGAAAAATATACAATACTACATTAGGAAAATGCCATTTCTTTATGTTTTATGTTCATGACAAATTTTTTACTTGAGCAGGAGTTCAGGCATTCAGATGGAAAGATTTTATCTGTCACAAAATTATTGCATCGACACTCTTGCAGGATGGAATTTCTGCAAACTTAGGTGTGATTGATCTAATTATTGCAATTATTGTTAATAAATATGCCCCTTAAGAAATTCTGGCCCTAATGACAGAATATTTTTCTCTTCTCTATGAATTTATTAATAGTAATAATAGGATTTTAATGACTGGGAAGAACGTTACAGAAATGTTCACTGGTATCTTCTATCTAGAAATACGCAATGTGTAACAATCTGATTCATTGCATTGTAGATTGCTTGTTTCTTTTTCTCTTCTTTCTGTTTCCCCAAGAAAATGACTGAAATGTTATTGGAGAATGTTAATAGCTGATGAAATTAAGTTGGCTATGTGCGGGAAAACATGTCTGTCTCTCTAAAGGGTGAAAGTTCTGTTGACTTTCTATGCAGATGAAGAAAGAATAGTAGTATGGTTTACAATGTGTAAAGTCTTGTTTATTGGGCAACAAGCATAAATTCTGAACCTGACCAAGATCTAAAGCATTCTTTTTTGCTTCAGTTGCAGATTAAATACTGATAGAGTCTTGTAATATGTAAAACTTCTTACGGTCATCACCACGAGAGCCTTGTGGAAAAAAATTGAATGTGTAATTCTGAAATTTCACTGGGGACTGTTTCTGTATTTTATATTCTGGTTGCCTGTTAAAAATAATCCAAATTTAAATAATTCCAGAAGGAACTGTCTGAGTGGAAGAAAGACTAAATAGAGGTAATACTACATGAGAGATATATTTTTATATTCATTTATTTATGCCCATGTTAAAGTTGTAACCCACTGAGCAGAAATGTGTGAATGTCAGGGCCTGTTACCTTCATCTCAGACTTTTCATTCATAACCAGATGGCAATGTCTGGCCAGAGGAAATTTGCACAGTACTGAGGATAACAATCTTTGGAACCAAGGGAAAAACTGTTAGCTCTTAGCTACAAGCCCTGGGTACATTTCATCTTATGGCCAATACAATAATACTATATGCTATAGTCAGTTTTCTGCTCTACTTTGTTCTTTTGATTTATAAATTTATCATTTTTCATCTGTTCAGTGAAAGTGACCACAGAACTGGTGGGGTTAGAACAAAACCCAAAACCTAGAGTGATTTGATAGGAACTTGAATTTAGAGGAATTTTACATCTCATCTCAGTTTGGGAGGGGGGAAAAAACAGTCAGTTCATCCTCAGCTGAAATTTTAGGCAGGGTAAGAAAGATGTAGAAGATGTAGAAAACTGTCTCTCCTTTATAAATACCAAATTCTGTAGTCAAGTCTAGGTTAAAACTTCTGCCCTGTGACGGAAACTTTTAGTATGATTTGTCTTCATATCAAAGTTAAAATCAATAAATTGGAAGTATGAGCTGGAAAAGCAAATCATAGTTTGGCAGTTTTATGGTGTTTTACTCAGAGATGCTTGTGAACTATTGGCTTCTTTGGCTATACAATTTTTCATGATGGTTGGTTCATTATTTTTGTAAGAGAAAAGTAATCTATGATTAGAAGATGGGCAGATAACTGATGATTTTCTGCAGCTTTGTATGAGTGCAGATATTAAAGTACTAAAGAAATTCCCGTCTTCCAGACTAACTCATTGCTAAAAGTTAGAATCATTCATGCTGAAATTTCCCAGAAACTTTTTAAAAATGTCCTTTGACGTGTTTTCGGTATATTTTAAAATATTTTAGGTAATTATTACCTGAATGTAATATGTAGAAGATTTAGAAACTAACTAATAGAAATAGTTAAAACCAGTGCCAAAATAGCTTCCCAAATCTTCTTCAAAATTCTGGACATAAAATGAACTGTTCTTCTTAAATACTACCCCCAAAAGGTATTTCTTTTGTATTCTCTTCCTCCAGCATGCATGTTTTCCTTCTAAAGGTTGTAGAGATATTTCTTTTTCCTTCTATGGTGTATGGCTTTTTTCTTTTTTTAATCCTTCAAATTTGCAATATTGATACTGCTGTAGTCAGGTTTGAACTGGCAGACTTTCCTGGGTGGATTATAAAATAAATTATTTCTGTGCTATGCCGTGGACTTTAGTGCAGTTCTTTACTTACCACAATTTATGGAAAAGAGGGGGAAAAAAAAACCCCTCAACTAAATTACACTTTGTTCATTTTAGCCAGCAGAGGGAGCCAATATAAACCCAATGGCAATCACAGAACATTTTTCAGTTGACAACAAACAATGTTTACACATTGGAAGGAGACTTCATAAGGTATTTTATAGTCTGTACTGAATATACATAAATTTTAAGGGGAACAGATGTGAAAACATAGGAATTTCTCTTCTAATTTAGTAACCTTTTTCCAATGGAGGCCAATACCAGATTGTTGAGATGGAGAAATGATGCTCTCATCAGGCTCGTTTCTGCAAACATCTGAAAACTATAAATAGGGAGACTGCAAAGAAGTAGTAGAGAGATACTTCTTTATTCTCCATTGAAATGTTTTTGGTGTAAATGGTGACTTTTTTGTTAGGATACGATGGAAAACTGGAAATTTTCCAGTTAAAAATAAGGGCTGCTCCTCCAAAGCAATATATTGCAAAAAATTTCGATATTGTAACTTTATGTTTATATCCTGAAATGGAAAAACTCTTGTCCTAGGTGATCAAAGTGTAGATTTTATTTTATTCATATAAATACATACTCCTTTCCTCATTTGTTCATACTCTGTACCTTAGCCATATTTCTTATGTATTGTTAAAAAAAAAGTTGCTTTTATCCTTTTCCATATGCTTTGGTGTAGGTGTGAACAGCTGATCAGCCTACATCTTTGGTTACACTTTTTTTACCTTTTTTTTTTTTTTTTTTNCAATCAATGTGTGCCATCCTAGGTTCTCACTTGCAAGACTAGTGTCATTAGGTTTGACTTCTCCAAAATCCCATATGTTACTGCAGCTTTGGACACTCTGCTTCTGTTCTAACATTGTATCAAAGGAAAGCTCCTGTCTTCAGTCACTTTTTTTCTCCTCACGTGTAAAGGAGTTTAAAAATACAGTGTTCCAGGTATCAGCCTATTATATAGAGTGGAGCATTATATATATTATATATTTGGAGCATTTACAGTATGTGCGAGAATATTTGTGTACGTAACTGGGAGTCACAATAGCAATGTTCAGCTGGGCGCCGAGGAACAAATATTTGAAAAGGCTGAAGTGGCCTAGGGGAAGGTTCTCTTCTCAGCCCTCTGCAACCTGAGGATAGGGAGAGGTTCGTCCTGGGGTGACAGAAGACCCTGAAATCAGCCCCTGGAAATCGCCTTTTCTGTGTGCTTGTTCTGATTTGGACGATGCTCTTCAGTGCCTCAGCCAGCGAGGATTAAGGCTTGTGTAAGAAAGAGTCAGTGACTCTGTAGCCAGATGAGGTGGATGTGGAGAGTCCCTCTGACTGAGGGCATTTATCTCCTATCGTGTAATAGCGTATGTGAGAGGGAATTTGGGATTTCCTGGATGCTTTGAGGTAATAATATTGAAGTGGAGATCCATGCAGCTTTCTTCTGTAGGTGGCAAATGATTAAATAGATTTTTTTTTTTTTGGTGTGTGTTGTTGTCTTACTTATGATGGGCATCTACCACGTCTCTCCGTACACGAATGGATCCACGCTTGTGCCATCTCTTGATGATACCACTGCGTGCCAGCAGTTGCTGTACCTGCATCTTAAGCACATCCCAGCTCAATAAGTGGTGTGCATCACATCAAGTTTCAGGTGCCGTTGCCTCTGGGATGGCGTTTGAGATGTTGGTTGTGAGCAATGCATCAGTCCCAAGGAGCTTGAGAGATGTCTCTCCTTCTCTCAGGGAGCAGGGAGGAGCGTACAGGAGCAGGGACACCTGAATTAGATCCACCACGTTAAGAAAAAGAAGCGCAGTGCTACTTTGCTACAATATTCTGAGGCAAAATTATTCCTGAAGCTGCAGTTTGGCTGAGTGGTAGGAATAAAGGGCCTGGCTAGTTCAGGTGGAACTGACTTCACTCTTGCGGATGTCTACCCTAGTTGTGAATGTTGTATTATTCAGTATTTTCCAAGTTGTGGTGTATAAATCATGCCTTAATAAATAGAGTTTCACTGATCCGAGGACCCACATTGTATTCTTTATTATCTTTAGTTGAAAATTTGACAGCGAAGGGCATCAGAAGGTCTGTGAGATTTTCATAGTGGTCCATGGTCTAGAAAGTTTGTAAGCTTCTAGTGCATCTTTTATTGCAAAGACTTTACATAAAATAGTTTTTCAAACTTTGTCTTGCTTTGTCTCATCCAGCTAAAAAAAAAATCCAACAATGCTTTTCAGAGTAAAGCAATTAAATCTATTCAATGCTGTATTTAAATTGTGCAGGGCAAAAAAAGAGCAAAATGTCTACAAGTCTATTTTGGAAGTCTAGGGTGCTTAAAAATAAAGGAATTTCTATCGCCACAGGAACAGAAGTCTGAGCCCTATCACATATGTCTCATTAACTGATATCTGATATCTGTGTATAACTGGTATCTGTGTAGCAGTGTTGCTTTTTCTTTGCTGTTCAAAAACATCTATGTTTTTTCCCTTAAGCATGGTGATGATTTGGGGTTTTTTTTTCAGAAGCATTTTGATGAGGTTAAAAAAAAAAAGGCAAACAAAAATAATCTTTCTTCACTGTAACTGGAGGACTGAATATGGAAGGATCCTGAAATTAAGGTGACCAACTGCAAGCTTGTTGCTTGGAGTGATTTTTGCCGTTTTCTCCCCAAAAAAATGCTTATTGATGTGCAGTAAAGAGCATTCTGTCATGTGGACGATGGACTGTGTATCTCTTTGGCACCCAAAACTGCCTGGATGGGGGTGCAGGTTTACAAGTTTCATCACCTTGGGGGCTGATTGGGACTGGCGTTAGGTTTTGGTTTTGATGAGCCATCTTCAAGTGGCGTCATCTTCATCATTCCTGATCCATCAGTTGAGTGTTAGAGCACATTTAAAATGTTGTGGAAATGGTTTGCTATTTGTAAGTGGATTTAGAGTGCAGCTGTTTGTTTATTTATAGGGATATTCATCAGGGCCAGAGAGTTAAAATGTATTCGGTGTGGCAAGGTTGAGTGTTGCCACATGCAGATCCTCATGTAGAGCTAGTCTTAAGTGCTGGTTTGTCTGTGAGTATAAGTACATAAGCATTGTGTATTCATTATCTTAATTGCTGGTGTATGCATGACTGGCAGGAGAAATACACAACTGCATTGTGGAAAGACAGGATGTAGTTACAGATCTTTCTGATCTGAAACCTACTATGAATGCCGTCCTGTAAAGAGACACTTAATCTTGGACTGAATCCTAAGCGTATAGATAATGAAGTGATGTGAGTTTAAAAAAAAGACTGTGAAGTGACTGAAGAAATGTTGGGGCCTGTGTTGAAATCGCACATGTGATTTCTGCCCTCAATGCCAGGCTGAGAAATATCGTGAAGTGCTTTTAAAGGAGCATAGCTTCATTTGTATTTGTCCAATTAAACCCCAGTATCTTCTGGCCACTACATGTTACCAAATTTGACTTTATTCTTATTATGAGCTAGATTGTGAGTAAATTTCATGCCAGATAGTAAGGTCACTTTGATTCCTTTCTGTCTTCTCCTTTGTAATGCAGCATCAGTCAGATATGTTGATAAATCCTGGTAATTATTAATTTTTTGGACTTCTGCATGATGACACAATAGTCAATGTTTTGCATGCCATCACTTAAAGAAAAATCTTCTTGTCCTTACACTAGACAGATACATAGGTGCTCGATTTATGGCTACAGGAAATTTCTTTTCTGGTAGTAGTAATGACTGATCATATCCAATACAATAAAATAGCGCATTTTATTTTAGTCTGCACTGAAGGAATAAATGTACATGAAATTGTGGCATCTTGGATGTGTCAGTGTTTTATGCAAGACTGTTAGATTTATTTTTTTTTCCATTTGCTCAGGTATGTGCTTGAGAAGAATTGACATCAAAAAGGAGCAGCTGTAGGTGATTCTTCATTTTATTCAAGCTTTAACTTTTCCAGCTTTAAGTATACAGAAATGTTGAAGTGTTTCTAATCCAAGACATGTACTTAGCACAGTTTAATCATTGTAATAGTGAAATTGGTGTATCAGTTTAAAGCTGCTCATATTGACATAGCAATGTTGGTGAATGAAAAGAAGGGAATAAATATTAATACAACTCTAAGGCATCTTTTTTTTTTCCTTAGTATAACCCCGTCCACAGCTGTGCTGGAGTTGACAGGAGCTGACTGAGCCTCTGTGGAGAGTACCAAAGCACCGACTGTAGGGGCTGTTCCCTTGCCACTACCTTTCTTTCGGGGACTCCCCTGAGGCTGTGTGTTCACAGTCTGTGCGAACTGGAGTAGATTCATGCCTGTGCTAAAAGTGTCCCAGCCCCATCCCACATGCCAGCATGTCTCTTGGTGCTGCCCGTAGGCTGATAATTGATTACTGAACTGAATTGGCCATTTTAACAACCCTCAGTTTCCTTCCTCCTCCTGGGTTACTCCTTATCCAGATCCACCTCCCCGGCTCAGCGCACCGCCGCACGGACACTTGTCCTGGCATGGCGAAGGAGACGGTGCATATGGCTGGTTTGGCAGGATGAAGAGGGTGGCAGGTTAGAGGGCCGGGGCATGACTGAATGGATTTACTCTAATGGTTCTTGCACATATTTTATTGCTACATCTGATATAATCTACTAAAATAGAATTTTGCTTCAGACAGTAATTGCAATATCAACATTTCAGGAATAATACCGTGGTAAGGAAAAGTACTTCTATGTAATTGTTGATACAAATGCTGTATTTTAAAGGAAGTTTACAGACTCTATGTTCCTTGCAGCAGTCTGAGGAACCAGTTTTAAGCTGGAGACTGATGGGAGGAATGAAGGGGAAAAGGAAGAAGAAAGTTTCACGTCCTAAAATACTGCCGATGACAAAAATAACAAATATATCTCCTAATGTGTAAATATAGTATATTCTAGTCCAAAGGGGTGGAAACCTCTGTGGCCTGAAGGGTATTTCTGGCTTATTGAGGGTAGTCTGTTCAGTCAATAGGAAGGAAAAAATAGCTACCAGTAGAAGGTAGTTCAGAGCAGGAACCTGATTTAGCCACTCCAGGTTCCTGTGGGAGGGAGCCCGTGTCTGTCCATTGACCACCCAGTGAGCCGGAGAGAGTTAACCTCCCTAGACTAATGCTGGCCTCTGTGAATAACCCCTGGCTTTCAAAACCACGTGCTGGACGGCTGATCTGACCTGCTGACAGTGAATTAGTTATAGGGTGGGTATCATCTGCTTCTTCCAGGCAGTGCAAAAATAATGCCAATAGGAAGAAAGGGGTTTAATCTTTCAGGTGAGCACTTGAATAAAGAATCTGTTATTTAAAAGTGTAATACCTAGTTTTGCCAAGCTGCTGCCTTTTGATTAGTAAGGGCATTTTTGTTAGACTGATGGATAATCGTTTTATTTGGTATTTCTCTTTTTCCTTTTTTATTTGGTATTTTTCTGCAGCTCTCTAAGGAGATTGACTTAAAAGGTGTTTTCTCAATTTTTCAGCCAAGTCTCCTTCTGACTAGCAATACACAGTTAAATGCTGCTGATGGGATTTTTTTTATTCCCTCAATCTATTTTGCTGCTAGTTTGCATGCTATCTAAACTCTGACTCCTTCTGCATGCATTGTGTCTATATGAAACATGCTAGAAGCTAGGCTTAATGAATTGTGCCCAGCACTTGTAGGCTACCAGAGGTTCACCTGAACTTTTTAAAAAGCATTTAGTGCACTGAAGGCATCAAACTGCAATTAAAACAACTTTTGTGGGCATCTGTGAGTTCTTAAAGTTGCACACTGTTTGTGGCATCTCCTGAGTAGGAGCTAGTTATGCTGGGAGGCTTGATGTGAAGAAATCTCAATGCGTGTTTTTTCCCCTCTTTGTGTGCTTGCTTGACTGTGGGAAGGTGGAGGAGGAACGGTAGGAAGGGGCACTAGAAACACTTTCACAATTAGCTCTCCTTGCCCTCCAGACTTAATAGAGTTGTTTTGTGTACAACTGTAAGGATTTCCAACAAAAATCCTCTTTACAGTATAAAAATGTCTGCTCGTCTCCCCAAGACACAGACCCTCCAACAACGTGGATTAGCAAGAATGTTTCATTGGTCTCTCTGAGAGGATGTAGAATTGTTGGTATGTATCTGTCTGGGATCGCCTGGCCAGAAACCTATGGGGATGTACAGGAAATCAGAAATCTTCAGCTTGCAGCCCATGTGGTGGAGAGTGGCCTCTGCATAAAGAGCAAGTCTGTCATATCCCAAATACAGCCTGCCCCTGTGCTGTGTAATTTATCTGGAAACCCCAGACCAAGACCATGAATCCGTAAATGCTCCCCAAAGGCAAAATTCCTGTGCACAGAAAGGTGCTGTGTGGGGGGAAAATGCAGGAAGATGCTAGTCCTTAAATGAACAAACTGTACGCAAGATTAATCAAATATAAGTAGCTTAAGGTCTCATTAAACTGCCAGGGATTTTTTTTTTTATTTTTTTTTTAAAGTTCATTTGATTACAGCTTTTAAAAAGTGTTGGGTTTCTTGGTGTTTCTTTTACATCATTCAATTACTAAAAAAAGTTGAAGCTGTGATAAATGCCATTATGTATTGTAGTTTTTGGGATGTAATTTACATATACTGTACAGTGCGCTTTGTTCTGCATGATAACTTTCGAAGTAACTGGATCAGAAAAAAAGAGATGCTTCCTTTATAAATTGATATTTTCCTGTAGCTAATCATATTATTTGAAAATATGGTACAGAAATAAAACAAATCTTATTGCATTTATATTTCTGTTCTCGTGATGATTTATCTCTGTTTAGTGAACAGAACTTGTATAAAATCAGTATTTACGTTTGTTTTTCATGGTGCAGACTTAGCAGGTAAGATTCCTACTTAAATCAATAAAACTTCATTCTCTGTTTTCGTTCAGAGAGTCGTTGATGCAAAACACTGGTGTTTTTTTGTGGTTTTGTTCTAGTTGTTCTCCAACATTAAAGATGGTGAAGGCTTACAGTTGTTTGAGCAAGGTCATCGCACTGCACACAAGCAAGAGTGTCACACCATGGAGGCGGTGAGGCTGGTAGAGTTCAACCTGAAGCAAGTGCTCACAAAGCTCATGACTCACATCTTTGGTGACGGTAGGTCCTTGCACCTTTTTTCCTTATGGCTGCAGGCATCCAGACTTTTGAGAAACATTTTGCTGCATGATAAAAACAGGAGGCTTAGGGGTGATGTTGACAGCTGATATACTGGAACGGCCACGTGGTTTTTTGTTCTAAAGAGAGTTACAGTAATTTTAGGAGTCCTCATTCATATTCGTTACTATTACATTTTTGTCTTAAGTTTGGTCAGAGTACCATCCCAGTGTTTTTCATGTCAGAGTAACTGACTATTGATTGACCCCTCAGCTGTAACCTGTATTTAGATGCTACTGTTCTTTAATACTATTATATCCGCACCTTTTAAAATTATTGAGTCCAAGAGGCCACACACTGTCTTGGTTTCCCTAAATACCGGTGCACACAATGCTGTGTTGAATCATCAGGTTTTTGTGAAGAGGTTTTGGTATGCAGTGTGTCAGGGTAACGTAGTGGGCATGAATATAGGTCGGGACATTGCCAGACCCAACTACAGGCACTCGTGTGGCAGAAGCCATGTGTTAAACTAAACACAGTGTACCTGTCAGTGTGGGTCCTGTGAAGAGAGGTACCTCCAGCTCCACCGCAGGGCTTCATTCTTATGGGCCTTCCGTGTCCCCAGAGGGACAGACCGTGGCTGCGGCATTGCACCTGGGGCTGCATCAGAGCCGGGCGCCGCTGGAGAGCGTGTGGGGCAATGATCACACCTCCCACTGGCAGCGTGGAGCTTGGCAGGAGAAGGGGTACGTACGTGCATGTGCTGCTTTGCTGCGTACACACTCAAAGTGCCGTGAGTGTTTTCCTCATGCAAAAAAATTATACCTTGCAGCTGAGGGGAGATGATGTTTGCCAAGTTTGCAGCAAGCTGAAAAATAATTGTTGTTTGGTACTTAGAGTGGAATGAGGAAGGGTAATGAATGTCTGTGTATAGGAATGAAATATCCTCTCCATGGAAATACCTGCTTTCGGTTTCAGGAGTTGAATTTATAAATGGCCTGAGTTAAAATTGCTACATTAATGCTATTTCCTGGCAAGGAGGCTTCTTTTCTGAACTGATTCATTTTTCAGTTGAGGAACTACTGTGTAGTATTAGAATGCACAGGATAGACTGGCTACTTTCAAAGCTCTTTTAAGATGCCCACTGAATTTAGAGCAGTAGTTCCAAGAGAGGATCGATTATGGTAGCAAGTCCTATATATGACTGCTTGAATATTTGGCTGAAATTCTCAAGTTTAATTTACAGCAAGCAGAACTTTTACCAGTTTTCATTCTATCCCACCTGGACAAACATTTCTTAAGTTCCCAAGTTCAGTTTTTCTTGTGGTTGTATTTTACTTAACAGCAGTCTTTTGAAACATACAAAATTAGGATCAAAGTGAGTAATAGTAAGAATAATATTTTTTGATCAGCCTCAGATGCTGAGGATGTTGTTTAAAGTGAGCAATTTCTGGGAGTTATTAGTGATAGCTGAGACTACGGTGACATCATTCTCTAACTGTTGACAGATGCTGCACTTTAAGCTTAAGTATGTTGGCTATATTAGTTCTTCTACAGTCCACACAGTAGCTAGAAAGACATTAAAAAAATATTATTAAATGATTGTAAACCTACAGACTGAAAGTAGGTGCTTCCTTCTTACTGTAGGGATTTTCTGTTTCTATGCCCTGGATATTTTTCCCGAAATACAAGATATAGATAGTGATTTAAACATAATTATCTCTTTTTTTCTTCTCTCCTTTTTTTCCATTCATGGAAATGTGAAGTTCTCTCCCCTTCACCTTCTTGATCTTCTTGTAAGCTGTCAATACAAACTGGAAGGTAATATTCAAAGAAGCAAACTTCATGCTAGACACTAGACATATGAGCTGGGTGCAATGCAAGTGACCAGGGGCACACATAATTAAATTTGTCTTTTGACAGCTGCCATCTTTTCATTTTCATTTTACTCTCTATTTTACACAATATTTTTGGTTACTTTTGTGTCTCAACTCCCTTAGATTTTAACTTAAAATTTAAATGTATTTTACTGTATTTATTGCTCTTGGAAAAATTCTATATTTTTTCTTCTTGTGAATATTCCAGAAGGCCCCATGTCCTGTTAAAAGCAAAAATTTCATTCCTTTTATAATTTGCATCAGTTGTATTCTTTACAGCCTGTGCTGTCAGCAGAATATTGCAGTGAAGTTGCGTATCTTTTCTGGCAGGATAGCATGATCATAGCTGCAGTGAGCTACTGAAATGTTGCATTGTCATACAGTCAACTGTTTTTCATAAGCAGATTGTTTGGATTGCAGATTAAGGCTACCATGCAAGTTAGTTTTGCATAAACTAGTTTAGGCCTGAAGTCCTTGGACAGGTGTGCTTCTGCAGTGCTTCTCTGGCAATTTACTAGCTCAGGTTGATGATAGATTGAGGATCTCTGCAGAAAGGTCAGATCACTGACCTCCTTCCTTGTTTGGGTTTTTTTTTTGTGTGTGTGTGTGTTTGTTTGGGTGGGGTTTTTTTGTTTGGTTGTGGTTTTTTTTGTTTCTGTTTTGTTTGGGGTTTTTTTTGTTTGATGGTTTTGGGTTGGTTTTTTTTTTGCAATGTTCTAGTTTTCATAATATTTAGTGAGACAGTTTTGCTTTACCTGACTCATCTCACACTATCTAGATACTTTAGTGTTGACTGTACATGCCAGTAAACAATATAACAAAAGTTGCTTAAAGGTCACAACGTTGTCATGAGGAGGGTCAAAGACTTCATGAAAATCTGTGCCTACTTTTATTCCAAAGGTTTGTCTTTTTATTTCTTTCTGGCTTTGCCAACAGGGAAAGGAACAGCAGACATTAGAGGGGGGGAAAGATCTGGAGCATGCAATCAATTCTCTTAAATACTTTACAATGTAAGATAGTTCTTTTTATGTCATTTTCTAGTGGTGTGCCATGTCTGCGTTTGCATTCGACAAGTGATGGTCTTTCAGTTTCTTTCATGAGATTTTGCTGTCAGGAAGCTATTTCAAATATTACACCTAGAGATTACTTTTCTTAGTTTTTCTCTGTTACCTCCAGATACAGTGCACACTTAAAATCCACCAATTTACCTTACACCTCCATCTCCACATGCAGATCTGTCAGTGTAGGAAGTCTCTTCTGTCTCGTTGTAGTTACCTTGTAACGAGGCTTTCCAAGACTAGCTGTCTTAGGTTTCCTCATTAAGTTGACCTGTCTTTCCCAACTCCAGCTCTTTTCTCTAACCCTTCTGTAGTTTGCCAAAAGCTTTCTGGATGCCAAGAGACTCAGAAGTAACCTTACTACAGCAAATGGAAAGGAATGGCTGTGTGCTGGCTCTGTGATTTGTTGCTTTACATTAAATGGCCCAAAATTCACTGCTGTCCCATATTTATCTCCCCAGTTCCTAGGCACTGGTAAGAGAAGGCGGGAGGGTGAGTAATGCTGTGCTTCGACTGATGGTTCTGCCGCTGCTCGTTCTCACTGAACAGCCACTGGATGTCTTTTAACTCAAACACGTTGTTCTGCTCTTTCTTCTTAACTCTGTTGTACTGATACCTCGTTCGAGTGCACGGAGATCTATGAGTGTAAGGAGCTTACAAAAAAATAAAATAATCATTTATTGAGGATGTAATGGTCTGGCTAATAATAACGTGAGCTGACACAGGTTCATGGGCAGCCAGCTCCTGTCTGCTGCAAGTGAGATGAATTAGCTGAAGCAATGAGGTGCAGAGTACTTAGAAATCAACATACCCTTCAAGTGGCCGCAGCTCCATACCTTCTGTGCTCCACAGCACCCCCCCGCCCGCCTCCCCTTTTTCTCCAATAGACTCCTTCTCTAAAAATAATCCTCAGCAACAAAGAGAATTTCTGGTCAGTGAAGACCATCTGGGTCTCTGGCTTTGTTGCTTCTGTGCTGTAGCGTATCAATAGGCTTCTTTAATGTGTTGGGTTTTTTTTTTTTTCTTTTCTTTCTTTTTTGGTGCCTTTGGTAAAGCCTTTTTCATTATGAGTCTCAATTAGCCTAGCACTGACAGATTGTTTAGCTTAATATCTGATAACACCATTACTTTTGAGTGCAGGCTATGACCAATTCCTTACCTGGATTCAGTACGCAGAAATAACAGTAACTATTCACTTTTTCCTTACTCATTGGAGATGTGACATGTAAGTTACTAACGGATGTGTACCCACTGGAAGGAAACCCGTGAACACTGCGAAACGAGCAGGTGTCCTCTGCTAATATAAATCATCTCTCTGAACTAGGGAAATTACTGAGTTTGTGTCTAGTGGTCGGTCTTTGGATAGAATTTAGCGTTGTGCTCTTTTAAGTGCCTCTGTGTTTTAAGATGGGTATGCATCTCTTGGCCTCCTAAAATTTCTAGAAAAGATAATTTTTTGCCAGCATTTTAATAGGCTCTATGTGAAGAAATAAATTAGGCCTAATCAGGTAAATTATATAGTACTACAGAAAGCCTAATCTTCGTAATCCTTTTAAGTCTTTAGTGGTTTAATTTGCGGAGTGTGGGCAACACCCTTTATTCCTTGGGAATATATTGAGCACCAAGACAATATTTTGTATCTAAATAATAAATGTACCCATTTATTCTGTGACAGTCTATAGAAATGCAGTTAGAAGGCTTAATCTTGTTGGAAGCTGAGGACCCTCTGCTTTTCAGTAAAGTCTTCCAGAGCCAAAAGTCTGAAAGAACACTTGAATGTAAACTACAGAGGTATTCCCAATTGTTCTGGCTACTGTATGAATGAAATTATTGCGTTATATAGGATTAACTATTAATTTAGAGAGCAGAGTGAAGGTGAGAATTGTTTCTTCGTTGTGAATTTGTTTTGTTTTATTGAAATTTTTCTTTATTTGCTTATTTGCATTTAAAACAAATGCCTCTTAAGTACTAATATGCATTAAAATTCACAATGAAAAGAGCTTTAGGGGTTTTTTTAACCTTTTAAAATTTATTTAAATGAAGAACAAAAAGCAGAGAAATCCTTTTTTTTTTTCCCAGAGCTTCATTTTTGAAGTAATCGGAGGATTAAAAAGAAACCATTATCCAAATGTTGTTACTGAACACAAGACTACTTGAATATTCAATGTAATTCCTGCTGCAGTTGCAAATTTTGCAAGCTAAATGAAGATATTTTATATGTGCATGGCTTTACAGTGAATGTAGAGTTGTACAGCCCTAGAATTAAAAATGCATTTGTATCAAGATCAGGAAATTAAAAAAATGTCTTCTGCACACCATACTGACGTACCCACTTGACTTTTTTCATCTATGTATTTTTTTTATTGTTATGCAGACAAAAAAGCAATGAAGTGATTGCTGTAAGTCACAGTACACTTATGAATGGTATCATTCCTAATAGTTAAATTTTTCTGAGTTCTTTGTATAAAATTATCAAAACGCTTTTTTATCATTCATATAACTTCCTGAGGTTGATTTTTAAGAGAGAAAAGAAAATCTTTCAGTACCAATGTGTTTGTTTTGAAACCTGCCTCTCTATTTGAAAGTTCAGAGTATCCAGAAAAGGTCTCCCTAACTATTAGGTATTTTGGTTTTTTTGGCTATGTATGTACACTTTTGCTGTAACATTGTTTCAGTTTCTGTAGCCACATTTAATGATTCAGAAGTAATCAAAGAAAATCTAATCCTTAAGGCAACAGAAAATGTTGTAATTTGAAAAACTCTCAGTATAAATCATGCATTTCCATGTTTTAAGTTCATTGCATGAAACAAACCCAAAAAAGCCTGAAAATCAAACCATGGGTGTTAACAGTTACCATCACCCAAACAACCTTTGCTGTGCTCCTTATTTTCAAAACTGGACCTGCCTGGTTGTCAATGATCGTAATGCTGATTACCATTTGGCTTAACTGAAGGGAAAGATGGGCTTGGGTTAAGGCATTAGCCCACAGAATTCGCGGTTCAGTTCTCTTTTGAGTTTTTACAGTTTGTGTTTCCAAGACCTTTTTTTTTCCCCTGACACGCCTAACGGCTAGAAAAAATTCTTTAGCGAAACACAGCTTGTGTAAACGATTACAAGAACTAAAACTAATGAGGGCCTTGACAACACCTCTGTTTTTGGTGGCACTGTAGACCTTGCCCTCTTCTAGCTCCGCTGCTCTGAGATGCCCCGGGTTTCCCAGCTCTGTGCAGTGGTACTTGCAGAGGTGCTGAGCTGGGGAGGAGGGATTGTTACCCAGTGGCGCCTTTCTCTTATGCTTCACGTCCACACAAAGTTAAGCTGTTGTCTCCTGGGTCCATAGTACTCCGTGTGTGTTGGTATATAGCATACCTTAATCATGTACAACTCTGTGTATATTAATTTATATTTATGTGTATTAATATCTATTTTTAATTTTCATATTTAAACATATACAGAAAGAATAGCTTAGTATTTTAAATAGGTTCTGATGACAAAAAATACTTGCCTAGCTGATCCATAAAATACTAAGCAAAAAATTAAAGACTTAGCTTTTCCTCTGAGGAGCGGTTAGTCATTTCCTGGTGCAAAGAATAACAAAATTACTGACTTTCCCCTGATCTTGGCTCATTTTTGTTCCATGCCAGGTGGTTGCTAGAGTTTGACAAATGATTGATTTGGTTTCAAAGGGTGCTTGAATTGCACAAAGCGTTTTTCATATTAGAAAAGACATGGTCATTTTTTCCCACAAGTTTGAAGATTTATCGCCTTGCACCAGTGTTGTAAATTAGTTTGTTTGCTATTTATTTTCTCTGGATTGCTGTAATTGCTGTCATTAGTTGAAGGGCAAGTTTTACAGATGGTTGGAGGGATGGCCTTTTAAGCATACACCCTTCATATTTATTTATTTCTTAAACACTGCTACAGGACTGGAAGTCAGATGGGTAGACTGCTACTTCCCGTTTACTCACCCTTCCTTTGAGATGGAGATCAACTTCCAAGGAGAGTGGATGGAGGTCCTGGGCTGCGGGGTCATGGAGCAACAGCTAGTTAACTCAGGTACTGAAACTCCTTTACTTCATTGACATCTCTATTAGCAAACACTTCCAGCACAATCAGCTTCACAGTCAGAAATGCCCCCTTCTCCCCCGGCGAGCGCAGACATCTCTGTTCGTGGCAGTCGCTGCAAATAGTCCTGAGGTGGAATGCAGCCCCTGCATGCTGTGATTTGAGTGTAGCGACTGAGCCAGCAATCTGGAGCCTGCAAACGGAAAGCTTGCCTTTTATTTTGTGCAGTAAGGAGACAGACAGATGTCAGCTTTAAAAGAGAAGCTGATGAATTAGCGTATGCTTTTTGCTCTCTTCCAAGAGATGCCAGGTGCATTCATATTTATCATTTAAAAGTATCATAAGCAAATAGCATCCCCTAATATTTGGAATATCAGAGTACTCCTGTATTTCTAAAGTGTAGAAAGAGGAATGTGACGTCTTTCATATTGCTATTTGGTTGCTGGGTAAATGGTAGGTTGCTTTTTGGTTTTGTTTTGTTTCTTTTATGCTCAGAATGGTTATTTATGAGGTTTTAAACTGCATTAAGAGCAACATCATTTATTTTAATTGGAAATATTATGGAGCAATGTCACCTGATGATTTTGCATTCTAAAACTTACGTGTAAGTACAAAGGAAAGAGAAGAAAAATTGGTGATTTTCTTCTGATTATTTTCATATTGAGAATTTTACACGCTTGTTCTTTCATTAGCTGAGAAAAACCAATTCTTTGTAAGCACAGGGCAGACTGCATGTGCTCAGACCTCTGTCATTCAGTGTCTTCCAGTACTATTTATTAGGTATGGGAGCCTTTTGGAGTATGATCCATTTAATTCTCACAAGTGTGCTTTCAGGTAGCCAAGTTACACTCAGCTGATTTTTCTGCAGCTTGTTTCCGAAGCTATTGTTGTACTTTAATGTGCTCTAAATTCTTTCTGTTGAAGTCCAAGTGTGATAACTATGAATGACTCAATTTTGGCCCCAGTTACTTGGCACAGCTTGTTTTCTTCAAAGTTTGTGTTTATTTTAATGTGATCATTTTCCTTGTAAAAAGATGAAGCTTCTTGCAGAGTTTCTCCCCAATGGGTTAATGGTTTATGTCAGTGTTCTTTCTTGAGTTATCATGGTCATGGTGTGCTAAATATAATACAGGTTCTGATTAGCCTCAGAAGTTAACTACTGTGTGATATTATTTCCATGAGATGTAACACACTAATGGTCAGGCTTTCTTCCTGAAAAAGTTTTATGTTGCTCATTCATTATGTTTAGGTTCCTTCAGTGCGTGTGAGAGGAGCTAAACTGTGGCCTCGAAACAATTACTTTATATATGTGTGTGTGTATGTGAATGAATGTGCGTGAAACACCAATGGACAGGTTTCTACATCAGTCAAAATTTTCAAAATAATCTGCCTCAGCTCTTTTTCACCTTTCTGAATTACGGTCTTCAAAATTATATCCTTTCTGCACCAAAACTCTCCCAACTATTTATAGTAATTCTAATCTTGCAAGAATTTATGAATTTAGTAACTCAGGTCTAGCTTTTGAATGACCTTTAGTCTTGTATTATTAATTAAAACGAACAAGCAAAAAGAGATTCTTTCACTTTATTAGCAAGATATTTTAGAGGGTTCAAAGTCTGTTATGGAAGCGCCAATCATTTTTTCACTTTATTTACAGAGAATTGCACTTTACATAGCCGTGGTTTGGTTTTTCTGCTTCCTGTGGTAGCTCTGCAAAAACACTTTGCTACAAAACCTGAGTCTAATGTATCTCAGCGTGATTTTATTGAAGCATTGGAATTTGTTTACCAAAAATGAGGAAAAAAATATGCTCATAATTTGTGTTGTCTAGCAATTAGCTTATTTGGTTTAAAGTAACAATGAGGAGAAGGTAGTTCACGTTTTCAGTCAGGTGAGGAGTTAAACACCAGTCTTCCTTACCTACTGCTGCTCTGGGTATTCTTTTCTTTAATCCTCTTTTGCAATGATTTAAAACCCCAGTAGGTTCCTGGCATGCCAACCTGCATCTATTTACGGTGAAGCCAAGTTTCCTATTACTAGCCCATAGTTTTGTGTTTTTTAAGGTGTGTTATGGCAGCAAGCTGCCTTTGCCCAAAATTGAAAATCCACGAGTCCAGAAAGGAAATTCTCTGTGGAGAAGGATGAAGGTGAAAATTTTCTTTCCTAGCTCCTTCATCTTTTTTTGCTAGCAGAACTCAAGTGCCTTCTAAAGCCATCCCACATTTGAACAGCAGTAGTTTTTTAATAGTTTCTTTTGTGTTTGTGTTTTTTTGTTTTTCTTGGGGTTTTGTTTGGGTTTTGTTTGTTTTGTTTGTTTTTTTTTTAAATCTTTAGAATATCCTTAATGCCTCCAGTATCCACGATCAATGGATATTACTTATTACTCTGGTCCTGTGCCCCTAAATCCCCTTGAAACACCAAAGTTTTAGTTTTAAAGCATTCAATTATAAATGAGTGCAGATCAGCAAGGAATAGGATCTTCATCAGACTTGGGAAGGAGACTTGTGACTTCCCAATAGCTCTATCCTTGCACCTTTTGTTCTGAATACTGCCTGTTCGTTTTTATTGGAGGTTGTGTTATTTTCAGTTAGTGGAGATTTCCAAGCAAAAGAAACTGAGGTGAACTACTTGGAAAAACACTAGGCTGTGGGATTTGGGGAGTTTTGTTTGGTTGGTTTTTGGTTGTGTTGTTTTCCTTAATCCCCATCATTTGTTCGCGGATAAAATTCTTTAACTATGGATCCGATTGCTCAACATGAAAGCATCAGACCTTAGAGCCCTGACTCACACCACAGACCCACAGACCTACTTCCTCTGAAGAGAACCAAAATACTGGTGCCTAAACCTAGATGCTCTGTCTCTCTCCTTTGTCAGGTGTCTAGAATAGGCACTGTAAATTTCTCATTCCTGTCTCAGTCTCTTCAAGGGCTCTACCAAAACCAAGTCAGTAGGACTGAATAAAAAAGAGAAGCGTTACTCATTTTTTGGCTTGCTAAGCTGGTGCTGAAGGAATATTTCACTCTTGGTGTGCCAGTTCACCAGGCAAATGCAGATCTTTTCATGGTGTACTGCACAGCTTGCTGATTAAAAACTGGAGAAGAAGCTGAGGAGTTTGCAGACATTGTAATTTTTTTTAATATGGTCTGCAGCATTTCTAGCATCTTCCAGATTTGGATTTTTGTTTTATGGGTATTCTTGCTTGATATTGACTATTAAAATACATATTTCTGAAATGTAATGTTTGCTGACAAGCATTGCTTTTGCTTCCATAAGAAAATATGTTCCTAAGGGGAAGGATGAGAGCTTTTACCTTCAAAATCCTCAAGTCCTTTTGTTTTGTGTGTTATTGGTTGAGTACAAAAGCCTGGTTTGTAAGGCAATTGGAAACACTCACTCAAAGCAGATGTTGGATGTGCCTGGTCACCTATGATGGTTATAATTTAAACAGTCAGGATGCTTCAGCACCAATGTGGAAGAACTGAAGAAACCTTGTGGAGGGTTGAAAAGACAAGGTCTGTGCCGCAAAGTGGCCAGGACATTAGCCCTAAATAGCTGTTTCTTTACATTGGCAGAAGTTTCTATTGGACTTCCCACCCGGAGTAACCTCATTATATCTCCTTGGAGGTTAACCTCCTCATGCAGCCGATTTTGATGGTATTGACAGATCAAATTAAGATTTCTTTTAGTCTTCAGTGAAGAATTCTATTGTAGCTTTAATGCCACATTCAATCAGCATTAAATTTGTTAAGTTGTTATGATAATATCCCATTGAATTTTTCTGATGCCTTCTGATGTTTTGGAAGGAGCCTTTCTTTGATTTCAACCACTTTTAAACAGAATGGGGTACAGGTATTTAGTACACCTAAACAGAAATATATTTGCTATATGGAAAAATTGTCAAATCTGCTCAAGTATATTGGTAGTACTCATCATCACTTGCTTTCTTACTCTGCTCTTTTTCCCTTTTGAGGTCTCTGAAGAGTCTCTGTAGCCCTTTTTTTTTCTTTTTTTTTTCCCCTGCATGCTTCTTAGCAAACTATGTTTCCAGTTTCTGACATGAATCTACACAGCACAGGTGTGATCAAGAGTGCAGATAACAAGAGGCAACAGAACAGAACAGCACTTTTTGTTGCAACTCATTGCTTTATCGTGCGTGGACTTCCATAGCGCTGTATCTCACCCTTGAAATTTCACATTTTTAAAATGTTAAACCAGATCAGGATTTGCCCAGGGAGGGACAGCCAGCCTCATTCTTAGTCATTCACTGGGAAGCAGGGATGATCCAGTCTTTGGAACCGCTCAGATTGTCTGTGTTAACCACAAGCAAGGTTTCTGTTGTCTTGGTGTGTGGATAAGAAAATACAGTTTGATAAAGGCTGTAAGTACCATTTCCATTAAAGCCAATCCAGCCTTTGAGTATTTTGAGAGTTGTTTGCATTTGGGAGTCTCCTGCTACTAACAAAATGGAGAATATGGTGTTATTTACTATTTTCTAATAGTGATAGTTGCTATTTTTAAAAGAAAAACATATACCCTGTGACAGTGGTGTTATGTAATACTTGAAAAAATATGTACTACTGCAAAGATGCACAGAATGGTAAGGAGTGATGTTACATGTTCCCCTAAGGCTGATGGTGATAAACTAATTATTTACTGCAATGTGAACATAGAAGATCACTGTTATAATCTAATGTTCAATAAGATGTATAAAAGCTAACTTATTGTACTATTTAAGTTTTCATTTTTGTGTGCTTTGTTTTTCATCTTAAACTGTACCTGAATACATAACTTTAACAAGAATGTTATATATGAATTTTGATACAAAGAAAAGTTATTTTTATTCTGGTTAATACTGGGGAAAATATAAAAACTTTACAGTACAGTAGCAAGTACTCTCGGTTTTAGGTCCATGATAAGGATATGGGGAAATTTTATGGTTCAGCAGAGCTAATATCAATTAACAGCACGTAAGGTATTCATTCCTGTGCTTCAAGAGTTTGTTATCCAAGATTGGCAAAGGTGGTGTTCATTGGTAGGTGCCGAAGTTGTATGGAGTTGTACGATTCAAACCTTTGAATACAGGACATTGCTTACTCAGAGGCTGCAGTCGCATAGTGTTGCTTAGTACCTGTGAAATTGGAAGCAGTTAGGGTGTGATTCTTTGCTGATTGAAATCAATGGCAATGTTCTCAGTGCTCAGTGTTGCAGAATATGTTAGCTGGGGATGGAAGCATGAAAATAGGACTAAAGTTTACTCCAAACCCAAGAGACTAAAACCCCCAATCATTTAAAAACAAACCAAACCAAACAAACAAAAAAACCCCAAACAAACACACACACACACACACAGCCAAAACCCACAAACAAAACAAAACAAAAAACTATAAAAGATAGTGCCATAATTTTTTTGTGAGACTTCCCATGATGTTTTTGAACTCCTGAGATATGCAAGAAAATAACCTAAGGGTGGCACACCAGATCAAACCAAAGTCCAGGGCATCCCTGTATCATGATGGTATCCCAATCAGGTGCCTAAAGATGAGCAGAACAGTCATGGTTATGCTGATCCTTCCTTGATATGTTCCTGCAGCTGTCCGTTTCCTGAGCTGAAAATTGTACATTTGTTTTCAGTCATCATTGTGGAATTTTCTTCCATTCATTTGTTGAAGTCTTTTTGAGTCCCTGTAAACCTTTACAATTTGCAGTGTCTTGTAGCAAGAAATTGCATAACTTAACTTGCATGAGGAATCACTTCCTTTTTGTTTTGACCAACATGTTACAGTTAGAGCTCCTCTCTCACGCAAGGAGACACAGTGAGTAGCTGTTTCTTTTTCCTTGTTTAAGGCACGCAGGATTTGTTTAAATCTCAGTTGTAACTCTTGCCACTGACTTCTTCCCAGGCTAAAGGGTCCTGGTCAGACAGTCGCTCTCTATGATTTTGTACACTGGCATAAAGACTTTGCCTTCTCATTTCCTTTTCTGATAATTCTTATTATTCATTTTGCTGTGTTGACCTTTAATGAGCCTCGAGTTGAAAAATGAAGGGAGGTTTTGGTACGATGACTGCCGGAGATGACTGTTTTTGATCACTGGCTGGTGGTTTGAAACATCCTGGCACACAGCCACCCATTCAGGTCTGGGTGGGAGCTTAGGTTGAGGTCTCATGTCCTAAGATGATGAATCATGAAGGCAGATGTATTTAGGCTACCAGTAACAGGAGCTGCTAAGACTTGCCTGCTGTATGTAGATTTTTCTACCTTCCACATCAGAAAGCAACACTTGTACTGTCCTTGGAAGAGGAAATGTCAGCTTTCCTGCATGAGTAGTAGGAGATTGTCATGGTGATAGCAAGGAAATGAGCAGGCACTGGGCTTTCAGTAAGGCTACAGAGGGAACTTTTTGTCAATAGGTTGCATACAATTATAGTTTTAAAAGTTGCTGGGCAGTCTTGATCCTCCAGTTGTGTGTGGTATCCTGACTTTATAGCAAAGGTGGTTTTCCTAGTACTATATTTCTTGTTAATTTTGTGTGTACTTCTAATGAAGAAAAAGTTGGTAACCTTGTCTAAACATCTTCATGAGTACTGTTGAACGTGAAAGGAGTTTGTCATAACTTCTGCAAATCATTGCTTTTGTTTTAAAAGGTGGAAGCTTATTTGTCATGGGTCTACACTCCTTGGTGAAGCTTCCTTCTTGAAGTGTAAGTCTTTCCTATTTGGAAGCCCTTTTACAGATGAGTTGCAGGACTGACTTCCAAAATTTAAATAGTACTTGGCCCAGGGCTGCCACCTTCAGCCAAATACAAGTCTTAACATTTAGAACTTTCTTGGCTTCAATGCTGCAGTAAATAAATCTTTCTTTACTCATTTATTGAAGATTGTCAAAGCTGTTTGAGGGGATGTAACAATTTTAAGTTCTTAACCTGTCCACTCATTTTTGTTTTGTTTTTGGCAAAAGGGTTATCAGTTTGGACAGTTCTCCATGGGCAGCAAATTAGTAGTTAACAGAAAAATTATGTCAATGTTACCTTGCAGACTCAGGACTTTTTTTTTTTTTAATTTTTGAATATGTTCTTAAATCAGATTTTAGTTATGGGTGAGCTAGGTTCATATATCAAGCAGCAGGGGGTGTTTTGGGGAAAGGGAAATTTAATATCTTTCATCTAGCAGGTTTTTTTTCCTGCTCAGCTCTTGCCTGGTAAATTACATTAAAATGTTGGAGCAGATGGTGCATGTGGCTTAAATAGTATGCAGACCCATGTTCTGTCTATGCTAACAGCTCTCTGTGGGGACCTTGAAATAGTTAACGCTGTATGCGTCTATATGGATATACTGTATAAGGGTAAATATAATGCATTTAAAATACTTTTCTGCAACTCTTCAAGGTGAAATTAAAGTTACAGAGGTATTGGTGTCTTGAGCTCCTGGGGCCTCCCAAGAACACAAGGTAAAACTGTTGGATGGGCTGGTTCTTCCCACGCAGTACATGCAAAGCGATTCAAGTCTGCTGTGTAAGCTTCGCAGCTCCCCATCACAAACCTCTCAAGGGTTAAAATCTGTTCTTTTTAGGTCACAGTCTGCCTCCTGTATGACCACACCACTGAAGTACCTTGACATCTCCCAGCCTTTCCTGCGCTTATTCTCCTGAAACTGTTATGAGATAGTGAAGCGTTGTCATTCCTCCTTTATGGACTGGAACTGAAGTGCACAGGAGGCTGACACACATACACACGCACACTGCAGACAAAGACTTTAGCTGCCTTCGTTAAAGTTAGCTTTCCTACAGTTCTTATATACTCAACAGAGAAAGAAGGTCTTCCAGTGTGTTTTGAATGTATGGAGCTTGTTTTCTGGATCAGTCTGCTGGGCCTCTTTCTATGACCGGCTGCAGGGGGAGCCTGGTCTCCTAATTTAGGCAGGTACCTGAAGGTTAAGTGAATATCCCACAAAGAGACAATGTCTCAGATTAAATGAAATTAATGGGAAATAGGAAGCATCTGAGTTTGAGTGACTTCCCAAGGGTCTCAGAATTTGCCTGTGGCAGAAACTGGAGTTGAATTCAAGCTTTGTATCTCGGCTCCTGGGTCACCTTTGTCTCAGTTCATCTTAGTGATTTACATTTGTACGTACACACATATGCATATACGTGTGTGTATATGTATAAAGTGTGTGTATAAAAGTAAACACAGAGTGAGACAAATAAATCAGTGACCAAATAAATACAGAGTGAGACAAATTTCGCCTATTTTTGTTTGTGTGTGTGTGGTTTTCTCCACACTACCTCCNTGAGCTGGCAGACACTGAAATTTTGCTTTGGCCAGTCAAACATGGGGCTGATGTGGAGTTGTATGCTTTTAGAGAAAGACGTGATTGAGTTTTTATCTATATTCTCCAGCATTTCCTATAGATTCCCACAAATGTATGTACATGGCACATCCAGAGAAGTATGTACCTAAGTCAATGCTGACCAGTTTAAAAGGGAACAATTAATAGGGCAGAGGACCTGATTTTCCCTAAAAATCTGTGGTGATCCAGCCTGTCTGTACAAGGAGAAGAGCTGTGATTGTAGTCACCTGGGTCGCTACCAGCAAAACAGTTAAGCATGTGCTTGACTTTTAACCTTTGAATAGTTCATATAAAGGCCTAGACATGTAAGTTGAGGGATGGCGGGGCAGGGAGGGGGGGCAACTAGTTGCCCTTAGTTGACTACCACATCTCTTGGCTGTAAAGGAATTGCCCATAGCTGGTGACAGCAGAAATATCAGCTGCTTTCTCAGCATCTTCAGACTAACAGTGCCAGCCTCCTTCGTGACTACAAACCTAAGGGATGGTTTGCTAGGTATCCCAGTCCAGCAAAGGGAATAGATACAGCACTGCTATATATTTACACGTGAGCTGGGCCGTAGCTTGTGCTTTAAGTTTTGGCAGGATTAGATCTGGACTGTCAGGACTTTGGAGGTTCAAGTTTCTAAAGAGCATGTATTTTTAAATCGGGGTCACTCTTATATATAAAAGGTATTTCTTCTATTTCCTTTCATCCCACTCGAAGAAGAAATTGGGGAGTTCATTTCCTGCATTTGGATGAAGATTGCCTTTTGGGTTTGATTTTTGCTTTGGTTTCTTTTGAACTGACTGGAAGGAAGTCTTGGTATTGCCTTGATAAGTAAGCCAAAACACAGAAATGAGTTGCACAGAGGTGATGCTCCAGTCAATCAAAGGGCACATTGTTTTATTTCTTATTTGTTTCTCTTGTTCTGTTGCCAGTGGCTACACCACCAGGTATGATGCATGTGTTGTGTTATAAAGTTATACCTTTTCTCCACCCTTCCCTTTGCCTTGTCAACATAATTTGCCTGTTGTCTCCTGCTTCATTTACAGCTCTATTTTTAAAACTAGTTTTCATCAAGTTTTTCATCCAGAAGGAACCCATAAAATTTTTGAAATGTTGCTTTCTCTGATTTTATTACCTTTGACAGATTCATTATGTATGTTAGAGTTGGTGTTCTTCAGAAGAATTAATAGAAGCTTACTCCCAATCTGCGTGTGTTTGTGTAGAATGTACAAATACCGTATTCCATTTTATGACAATTCTATTACACTTATTTCTGGGAAATCTGTTATTTATTTACAGGGGTATTTTGTGGGAGAGTAAGCATAGGATTCAATCTTGAAGTAAGTAGTTATTACAGGATTTGGATGGCCATTTGAGGTTGTAGCTCCATATGATTTTGCCTGCTGAGTGTGAAGAGTAGTACTGTCAATGGATTTAGAAGATAATTTCCTTTTTGTGGTGCAAGGATACATTTTTAGTTGGAAAATATGTTCCCCATCTTCACAATTTAGGAAACGACTTTTTCTTCATGCTTCATTTTCTCCTGCACAAAAACATCTGTGAAAAAGTGTTAACTCAGTCTAACGCTAACCTTGAAACCAGCAAGAGTGGTTATTTGACTGACTGGTACATGGTATGTCTTTCTATCCAGTGAATGAAAGCTTCTCCCTAGCATAAACAAGTCTGATTTTAGTCCATTTGGAATCTAAAAAAGAAAAAAAAGTTGCATCTTCCAAAGTTTCTGTTGCCTTTGAAGCAGTTTTCCCATGTGTATGTATTGCCTCTCCTTCCCTTCAGTTTTTTTTAATCAAAAGTAAATTAAAGGTTTAGTAATTCACTATGATTTGTCACCTTGGGATCCAGCAGGAGGACCAGAGCACCACACACAAGAGAAGGCTAAATAATGATGGATGTAGTTTATTAAGCAGCTCCCAAGTAAAAGAAATGCTACTCTCGAAAACCTTGAAGAGCAACAATTTATAGCACAGAGAAGGTGTTTCCCTTGGCTTTATTTATACAAGTGAAAATACAGCTAAATAATACTATTGAATTACTACACTGTTACGTGATGAATGCTGAATGTTTTTAATCAGCCACGAGTTGGTCCAATGAGCCTAATATAATTCCTGATCAGGCTAGGATACCCTGCGTTTTTTTTTTTGTTGTGTCGCAATATTCATTTTTTGCCCTTCCCAGGACATTTATCAGGACTACCCAGCTGAGAGTGGAGGCACGTCTCTAACTATTCCGGACTCTGCTAAGTTGAGATAGTTTCAGTTCAGCTGAGATTAGATCAAGCATCTTAGGAAGTATTCCTCTTCACTAGATCTCAAATACAAACTGGATTTCTCATTTCTGGAGGGGGAGGTTTTGGTTAGGATGTTTCTATCGTGCATCATTTCTTGTCTTTCAGATTGCGAGTTGGTGAGAGGAATGGGTGAATGCAGGTCTCCTGCGTGATGGCTGGAGGCTGAACACACGCCTCTCCCCTGCTCCGCTGTTGTATTAAGAAAATAACAAACTAATGGTAGTGTATGGGTGGTCAGCCTTCCAGGGTCCATACCATTTATCAGAGTCTATGGCTGAGTCATGAAAGACGTATCTTTAGAGGGCCATGAGTGGGGAAGGGAAACCTGAGCGTGTCGCATAGTTGAGGAGAGCAGCAGCTTTCCAGTGATGGTGGCCCAGTTGTGGCAGCAGTCCAGGCTGACTGAGCCAGTGGCACCAGCCTCTCACGGCTCATTTCGGCCGGAGGCTGAGGAGATCGGATTGCCCAGCTGTCTGTGTGCCAGTGCGTAGTGATCCACCGCTGACCACACGGGCGAGCCTTGGCTGGGGACCTTTGTTTGAATTGCGTGTAAGCAAACACAGAACAGCTCAAGAGCTGGAGTTTGGCCACTGCTTCTCTGTCGTTACTGCCTGCCAACAGAATAACCTTTCATGTTATTATAAACACTAGCTTTGTAAAAGTATATGTCAGCTCCACTGGTGCTGTTTTGGCTTGTATTACAATGAACAACTTAGCTTCAGTTTTGCTTGGGCTTCATCTTCAGATACCCAGATTTGTTTTCCTGTTAGCATTCATAAAGAGGCAGTGTCTACAAGCAGTAAAGGGGATAAAACCTACAACACACAAATAAAAAGGTGTTAAGAAGGAGGTGATTATGCTGTGAAGGATAATCGTGTTTCCAGAAGGAAGGAAAGAGTCTAGAACAGGTTTGGCACCTCTGCGCTGCTGGAAGGCATCCGCAGCCCAGCTACAGAGAGGAGGCAGCCTGTTCCAGGCAGCGTACCAGCCAGTTTTGAACGGGATCTGCTGCTGCACCTGAAACGAACCAGGGAAAAATGCCAGTCTTTATTAACACTTTTCCCCCATGTAAATAACTGTGACAGATTACTAATAGATATTAAAGCAATGTCTCCTTTTTCCTGAACAGAACGGATGCCATAAATTATGTAGTTTGATGACTATGCGGTGAGCATCAGTAATAACTTTGATCTTAAATATTCTGGCAGAGTCCCAGGAAACTTTTGTATGTATCAACAAATAGAATTTAAAAGGTAACTGCAGAAGTCATCTTGTACCTATTTTCTTTTCGGCCAAATGAAGAGTGGAGGGGGGAAAGGGCTTGTTTGTTTCCTTGCTTTTTAAGGAATTTGGATTATTTAAAAACTTTAGCTGAATATTTGAAAATCTTGGCAAGTTCCGTATTCTCTGGGTTAAAATGTTGGCTTTATCAAGAAAAAAGAAGAAAAAAAATCCCAACACAAAGCCCATAAGTTGGTGGGTACAGTTTTAGACCTCTTGAGCTCCTCACCCTGGAATGGGCAATAACTTTTCTCTCTTCTATATCTTAAAATTGTGAGAAGACAGGAAAAAGTAACAGAAGAATGTTTCTTCCAGCCCTGAAGTTTGAGTTGCTTACTCAAAAGTACCAGTCGTGTTTGTGCTAATGACAGAGATTGTCACTGACATTGTAGTTCAGAGCTTTTTCTGTTTTGTTTTGGTTTTTTTTTTTTTTTAATAGTCAAAGGGGATTTACTGAGTTTCTTTTAGAACAGTGATTGATGCAAAATAGCGGTGGGGATTATAATAGAAGAAAAGTTAGTAGGATCCATTTAAATAAGGCAAGAGGCTCCAGTTAGGACATAATCTTTGACTGTACGGGTTGAAAAGTATTCAGCTAATGAATTATTCCAAAAGAAGTAGTACAGTGAGGGGATTCCTTTTCTCATGTTAGTTTAGACTTGCTTAGCATATTTCAAAAGTGACTGTCAAAGGTAAACTCCTGACTTGGACTCCTTTTTTTATCTCAGGGAAATATATTCTTCATACAATACTACTGCATGGCTCAAAGCAGAAACTGTGATTGCCGAGATATCTCTGCTACTGTATTAGAAACCATTGTATCACAATCAAGATGGGCAGAATTACTTACTTCTACAAGTGCTAAATTGCTTTCTATTATTATTGAATAAAAGCTGGTGATCTTAGAAAGGAAAACTGTGCTCTACCTGTATTGGCACTTGCAGTGCTATTTTTCTTTATTTAGTAAGAGCTGGCAGTTCACCTTAACAAGGAGAGGCTGTTTTCACTAGGCCTCTCTGCTCACGAGGGGCAGATTGTCCTGTGTCTGCCCTCTTGTGGTTATTTATTTATTTGTATGGTTCCTTGCCATCTGAGGTTCTGCTCATGTTCAGAGGAAGTTTAATAACTTAACTGGGTTGCAGCTCTAGCACATCATAGGCACACGAGCCATAGGAACAAAGAAAATGGACATTTACTAGAGCCACTCCAGAACGGAAAGCAGGAGTTCACTTAAGCCATCTGAAGATGCACTTAATTATACAGTAGTTTCAAACAAAATTATTTTCCTATGTTACTATCAGCTTTTGCTCATTGATAGTGAAGTGGAGCAGACTGTGCATAAGCATTTGCCATGTTCTGCATATGGCTGATTGGAGGCAAACAGTAGACAAACATTGTAGCATCCTCTGTAGATTTCCTAAGTTGTTCTACACCATGTAATGTGGGGTTTTGGTTTTATAATAGTACCCAGGTGATGAGTGTGATGCACTGGTGAGTATCTGGGTTTCTTTAAATGTGACCCTATGAGCTGCTGTCCTAGTGGGACAAGAAACAAGCTGCTGCTTTGTTTTGGCAGCATGTGATGCTAAGCAGAGTTGCTTCGAGCTCAAAAAGGTATAATTTGTGCTGCTTCTGCTTCTCTGTTGTTAATCAATACGAAATAATCTCAGTAGAAGCAAACCTGTACATCCTGGGATGGACAGAAAGAAGCACTCAATATTATATGACTGTAATTCTCTGAAAAGCAAATAAAGTTATTTTTGTGGTGGCCCATCATTAGTTCTGTGTTTGTCATCTTTGTGGCTGTCACAGAAGCCCTCAGTCTTAAAAAGAGGGGAGGGGGAGGGTAGGGGAGTATGAAAGATCATCAGTGGACCTAATTTTTACATACACATGACTGGTAACTAGGTGTTTTGGGGTTTTTTTATTGTTACATTACAGATCATTCATAAACACAGGCATCGCCCTGGAATTTTCTACTGGATACTTTTAAGAAAATTGTATCTAAAACCAAGAGGGAGTGCAATTAGAAGATAGGACAGATGGAAACTCAGGTCATCCTAAACCAAACTTAGGAGCAGTTGCAGGAGTAGTGCAACCCGTCATTTCCTATAGATCTCTGTGGGCTTTCTGATATTGGACAGAGAATGGTCTCACGTTCTTGCCTCCTCTTCATGTGTCAATAACTAGATCAAACTTTTTTAACAGCCATCAGAGACTTTTCCCCCTTCTGGTGTTCTTCATTAAATTGGTCATTGGGTTTTAAAGTTTTCAGAGGAAGGAAAGGAACAGCAGCCACTTGCAACAGGCATGACCAGAGCATGAGATCAGCTTGGCATTGCTTTCGTAGACTAAATTAACATAATCGTTCTTAGAGGTGGAAACACAGTTGCAAAAAGAATATGCAGATCCTTTACTTCACTTATTTTCAACAGGCAGCCTCTTACCTTCTGTGCTTTCCACCACACCTGCCGGTGTGATACTCAGCAGTAAGAGAAAATCATTAATTCTTTCCTTGAAAGGCTCAACTTTGAAAAAACCAGTGTTCCCCTACGATGACCTTCTTGCTGCCTTATGGTACTCTGCAGGAAGAGAAAATCAGCAACTCTTTCCTTGAAAGGCTCAAATTTGAAAAGCTAGAGTTCCCCCTACAGTGACCTTTTTGCTGCTTTACTCCCATCTCCCTTTCATTATCTCTCTTCTCATGGGGCTTGAAGAAAAATGCGTACACCTTAAGTTAGGGGAAAGCTCTGTGACTGTACAATTCACAGGTGGAGTTTAAGGAAGGTGAACTAAGGGGCACTGAATCTGTAATTTCTTTTATGTGTTCCGCACGCTTGTGCAATACAGAGCTGGTAGGGCCTTCCCAGGATCCCTGGAGACACCCAAAAGGCTTCATAGCAGAAGGGAGTAATTGCAGCAAGTATGCTGGCAGCTGAAGGACAACCCCAAAATGATTTTCAAACCACAGCTGAGGAAACTATATCAAGGAAGTATGACAGCAAGGGAGATGCCTGCATGAGCTCATCAGCTCTCTTCTCCACTACCTGTGGACGTCTTGTGCAAGACACTGAATTTGGAGGGCTAGGATTTGTCCAAGGCATTGCTTTACTCTTGGTTCTGGACACATGCCTTGAACAGGAACGGTGTTTGACAAGTGACTGAAGGCCTCTGTTGAGGGCCTGTGACCTGCTACACTGACTTTGATTTTCTTGCTCAACTCCCAGCCTGTTCTTGTAGAATAACAGTTTTGCTTTGGATAAGCTGGTGTATGGACTTGCTTGCCATGTCTGCAGAGGTGTGAAATGGAAGCTGAAGTCTTCCTCTGGGAGAGCAGAAAAGCACGATGAGGAGTCATGATGAGGCTAAAGGTGGGATTTGAGTAAAAAATGATGTATTAGGAATAAGTATGAGGAGTTGGGCACTGGTGAAAAAGGGGAATAAAAAAAGAGCAGCTGTTTCTTAAAAGCTGAAGTTTAAGACACAGTAGCAGCTGGAACTGAAACAGAGGAAAGGTCTGAGGAATCACACTGTCTTTTTTATTTTTGTTTGGGGTTTTTTTTTTTACAAAATGAAATTGATGGGGTTTTGGCTTTGTATTTTTAAAGACATGTCAACTGAAAAACCTTAAGGTAAGCTGTAAAGTCTGATGGCTTAAAAGAGGGTATATGAAAGACCAATGTTTTCCCAAGACCTTGCATTCCTCTTCCACTGTTCCTTAGCCTTACTCGACTTCAGGCTTCCTGCAGTGGAGTCCTACCTTACTCAAAAACTCCTCACTCACTGTTGGCCATCATGCAAATACCCTTGATATGTGATGCTTTGGTACCGATCCAGACTTGGATCGCTTGCTGTAGGTGCCATAGCTTTGAGAAAGTATTGATGTATTGATATGCTAGCACTGTGTACTTTCAGCTGCTGAAGTGCATCCATCCGAAACCTCTGTTTGATGGACCCATTGGGGTTTTTTTTTGATGGTGGGTGGTTGTTTTTTTGTGTTTTTTTTTTCTTTGCTTTTTAAGACATGTGGAGAAAAGATAATTGAGAGGAACACTGCCTCTGGCTGTCCTCAGTGAAAGAAACGTGGCCAAACTTTGATGTTCTGCTTAGATGCCCTCTGTTGGATGATAATAAAAACAGTGCTGCTATGTAGCACTTTTCAGCAGCATGCCTTAATAGTTTTTATAAAAGCTGTATTATTAGACATGTTTTACAGAAGGGAAAACTGTGACACAACTCAATGAAGTGTCTTGTCCCATTGCACCTTACCATCCACTTGGAGGGACACTCTCTGGTTGTTTGGCCTCAGTAAGGGCAGCATTACTGCTACCTTGTCACCTTCCACTTGGAAGGTAACTCTTTGCTTCATGTGTTTCTTTTTATGTGCCTTTTCATTACAACATCCTTTTCTGAATATTTTAAGCTTGTTCTCTGGCTCAGAAAGTCTGCTGGTGCTAGGCTTTTCTTTTGTTTTTCTTTTTACCTGAGAAGCTTTAAGCTGGAAGAAGAGAAACAAGTATGTTCCAAGCAAAAAAAGTATGTTCCGATGTTATGTGAGAAGTCCCTGAGATTTACAAGGCTTTTTTTAATAGCCACAAATTTTATTTTTGCAAGGGTTGTGTCCTGGCTTGAGGTAAAACAGAACCAATTTTTTGTTCAGTAATTTTACTTTGAAGCTAAGCCTCTTCTAACTATTTGAACTCTCTGAAATTAATTGTTTTCCTTTTCTTTAGCATGTGATTGGCTTGGTGCACTTGGACTGATGCATTAGAAGAGATTTGGAAAACCCTCAAAAATTGCATGTTAACAATGTCTCTGGAATTCTATGGTACTCAAATTCCACATGCTACATTATAGTTACTATGATTAGATGCTCTCAAACGTGGCAAGATTAAAATGTACATGGGCTATGAGTCCTAATGTGTGAAGATGATCAGTGCCTGCCCGAGTTGTAGCTGCTGAAACATCACCTGTAGCCATGTTATTGCATAATTATAGCTTCTGTTTTCTGTATCTAGCAAGATACCAAAGCAGTCAGATCATTAGGGCTGATCCTATTGTAGAAGATTACTATATATGATAAAATTGCTAGCTTTTCAAATCAGTTCTCAAACGTTTGGATTTTTTCTAAATATCTTTGTAGTCTTGGTTCTATCTGCAGAATGGTATGCAATTTCATATAGTAGTATGTCATTTGTCTCTGTCCTGGCGATTAGTAATCGTGTGCGTACAGTATGTAACACTTTTTCTGCATTGAATAAGATTAGAGCACAGGCATGTTGAGTGCTAAAAATTGTTTTATTTGATTTGGTGTTTGCTTTCTGCACAAAAGTTGCATAGTTAACTGCATGGAAGGACTGATATTAAAACTATTCAATAGGATTTGCTTGAACTTAACATCTTTGTTGCCTTCACAGTCTCCTTCAATTTACTTCAGTACAAAATGGAGATAATAACCTATTGAATTTTCACTGTTGTTTCAGGCTTGATTAGTAGTTGCAAAATGCTGTCACACCTACCGAGATGGAAGTCAGTCAGATGGAAGTGCAAAGTAGCCTGGGAGTTAGTAAGTTGATAGAACCAGAGTTGCCCGGCCTTGAATTTTAGTGAGGAGTAAGCACCCCATGGCATGGGTGCCAGCGGTGGCTTGTAAGCAGATGCCAAATGATGTGCCGTAGGGCTGGCATAATGTTCGGAGTACGGACTTCTGAGAGAGGAACAGCATCTGACTCCTGGGAAATGCAAAACCAAGCAGGCCATAGGAAGAGCTGTCTGATGTAGAGGCGAGATGTTGATGAGAGGGTTATTGACAGCATCTTGTCTCTTTGAAAGGTAGCATCATCTGGCCTCAGCTGAATACCTACCAGCATGCTTAGTTTGGGATGGAAAAATACAAATTGGTATGCTGCCCTTCTTAAGTGGACAGCCTTGCTTAGTCCAGGTGTCCTGGTTTGAGGAGCTTGATACAGTTTTGTATATATTTCATTATTTCCTTTTATTTTATTATTAATATTTCATTAAAGTACTTTAGTTCCTTCTAAACTCGTAAGTTTCTTTTTCCCTCCTCTGCCTGTCTCTTTGAAGAGGGGTAGGGGGGAGCATCTGTTGGTCCCATCTGGGGTTCCCTCACATCCCCAGTAGCCCATTCGGCCTAAACCCCGACACCAGGTATTGGCGATAGCTGATAGAGCTGCTCCTCCAGCAAAAAGGGTTAGTAGATGCTCTGCTTCCAGAGGAAGAGCACCTGTGCTGTGAGGCTGTGGGGTTTTGTAGTTAATGCTATTAATTGCGTCGGTGCTAGGAGCTCCCAAAAAGGGATTACTGTTCTTGAGCATACACTGAGCAAATAAAAAGTATAAAAGAATCCCCACTGCACAACTCACAAAAACTAGCACTGATCTGGCAAGTAATGAGCAAACAAACTAGCAAATGTAGGAAAAATGGATGTAGGTTGTCACCTTGGGCTTCCTAACTAAGCTAGTAGCCTTCTGAGTGTTACTGGTCACAGTGCTGTCAGACTGCCCACAGTAATGTCCCTGCTTCAGTGCTACCCAAGGTCTGCACCGCAACCACACAAATGAGACCTTTGCTGGGCATTATTTTACTAGTACATTTTTGTATTATTCTTTGTACTGACTTGAAGATAAAGATATATGCTGACAAGGCTCATGCTGAAGAGTTCTGCTTTAGCTCTCTGATCAAAATTTAGGACCGTTGTCTACCGTACAAACTCATTTTGAGAGGTATCCAACTTGAACAGTTCCAGAATCCATTTGTCATTGTTGCTTAGAAGCATTTGATGTTTTTGATGCATTTTCAATCACTGCTTATAGCACTCTGTAATGTTTTCAGGGCACTTGGCTTGGTGGCTGCGGTCCTTTGCTGCATAGGTGTTTGTTTTGTTTTTTTTTATTCTGCTTAAAACACTCTGCTTGCAGCAGCTGTGACTTGTGCCCATCAAGGTAAAAAGAGAGCGTTTTTATTGCTGCTGCAAATCTTTCTGCACTGGGTGCTTATAGGTACCTAGCGATACAGCAGCCTCAAAGCCAGCAACACTGGTTGCAAAGACTCTGTGGGGGCAAAGTGAGACTAATGCCTATTTCCAGCCCCTCTGGTGAGAACTGCTCGGAGCAGAGAAAACCCCCTCTGTCCTCCCCAGCACGTCAAAATCCGGCAGCTAGCTGCTAATTGCCTTTACAGTGATTCACATGCCATCTGCCATTGCTGGGATCTTTTGTCGGCTATGGTAGGCTCTAGGCGGTTCCATAAACTTCATGTGGTTCTTCTGTCAGTGACACCGACTCGATGCAGCATGGTAATAACAGTGACACTGCTACATGCAGAAATTAATTAAGAAACTATTTACATGTTGTCACCCTTTCTTTTGGCTTTGAGAGGACAGCATTCTCTGGGATAAGGAGGGGGGAAAAAAAGCACGAAGGATTATTTCAGTTCCGTGCCACCAAGGGCTCCCCCACCCTCACAGAAAGCAACTCGCGGATGGTGGGAGAGAGCTTTCACAAATAATAAAAGTGCAAAGGATTATTATGTATATGTGTATCACACCTCTTATGCGACCCAGGGGCGAGCAAGAGGAGACTGTGCCCTCCCTGCGCAGTGGCTGGGGAGGCAGCAGGAGCCCTGCTTGCCGGGAGCCCAGGCAGGGAGAGGTGAAGGTGCTGGTCCTGTCACAACTTATGTAAGGGTTGCATAAGAGAGCCGGTGCCGTGACTGTCAGAAACAGGCGGGAAGGACAGGATTTTTCCTTCCCTCTGCTTCCTTATGGCTTGAATCAGAAGCTGAGTCTGAGGCGTTGTGGTTAACTCCTCTGTGTAGCGTGAGATTCTCTCTCCCCCCAGCTCCAAGGGAACAGGGGGACTCCTGCTTTTGTTTAATCCTGCCTTGTTTTGCTTTTAGTTCTTATTTCTCTTCTTTCTTTTTTCTCCTTTGCCTGCATTTGCATTTCGATACTCACTATTGCTGCTACCAGGGCTTGCAATAATTAAATGTTTTATCAGCGTTTTCTAAAGCACCTGGATGATTGCTGAAATGCCACCTTGTTTTAAAGTGGTCCCTTCAAAGCAGAGATGCTGCAGAATCTCATCTGTTTTTTTTCTTTCCCCCCATTCAAGCCTTCTTTGAGGATGCTGACATGCATCATCTATAAGCAGGCGCATAAAAGCTTAATGTGTTAACGTGTTACGAAATGGGGTGGTGAGGGAGGGCGAGAGCATGACATTATCCCATTGGTCCACTCAAAGCTGCAAACCGAATACTGTTTTTCCAGGCACCCAGGTGTACACCATTGGAGGGTGTTGTACCCCTTAGTCAGTGCAGGCTGCCTTGCGTGCCGGTGAATAAATTAATCTGGGAGCAAGAAGTCAGGAAGGTGACAGGGACGCCGGTGGCCTCATTGCCCAGTCGAGCTTTTTTTGTGGGCTGAGCTGGGGGGGTCAGTTAGTTCATTTAGGTTGGACGACCAATAGCGCTTTTGTATAATTCTCATGGCTCCCTCCAAACCACTGTGGCGCTGATCCTTTCTGCTGCAATTTGTTTGGGTTTTTTGTTTGTTTGTTTGTTTGTTTGTTTGGAGGTTGGTTTTTTGGTTTTTTGTTTTGTTTTGTTTTTGTTTTATTTGTGTTGGTTTGTTGTTTTTTTTTTTTTNAGCTTTTGCCTCGCTTTTCTTATTTCTTTGTTAAATGCGTGTAATTATCGGAGTCCGGACAAGCGAATGGGTTTCTATGACCTGGTTCGCTGGTGTTGACGAGGTGATTAGAGGATTCCCCCCCCCACCCAGGGGCAGGCCGTGTCCCACCGGCGTGTCCTGCCCGGCGCGGGTGGGGAGGGGGGAGCGGGGCTGCAGCCCGCTGCGGCAGATGAGGACCGGCCGTTGCCATGGAGACGGCTGATACAGCTGAAACGCGGAGAAAAGGGCACTCACTGCGTGCAGCACCACCAGCTCGATGGAGACCGAAGGGAGAACAAGCCGCCCGGAGGACAAGACCTCCCCCCCATCAGCCATCCCAGATGGAGTTTTAATTTCCCTCTTGTCCCCCCGCCAACCCCTTTCGCAGCGCTCCTTCCTTAGAGGCAGTCACAGCAAGCCCCTGAGCTGATGGTGCCCAGCCAGCTCTGCCTCCCTCCTCCCCTCCCAAAGGCCAGGGGCAGCATATTGATGGCTGCCTAATGGGGAAGGGGAGGGGGGGGACACGGGGCACGAGGCTTTTATGAAGGAGTGTGCGCCACTTGCCGCTGGGGTGTTAGTGGGTGTCATGGGATTTGTTTGCAGCATATGCGATGCTGTTAATGATTGAAAAATTACCACAACAATTAGTCATGGATCGCTGATGGCAAAGCCCCCAAACGCTGTGGACAATATGATTAAATCCATGTATGTGACAATTAACTCTCCTGCAGGTTTATCCACCAAGGAGATGGGAAGAAGATGGACAAAAAAAAAAAAATGACAGGCGAGAATAATGCGGCAGAATGGACCCGATACAGCTGGCACTATCAATTTTAATCTGACACTGAATTAATCACACTTGGATTAATCCTGTTCTTATTGCACCATTCTGGTTGCCTGTTTATTTATATTCTTCTTCCTTTGTGTGCTACATGGAGGCATGACGGATTAATTCCTGTCCGTTCCATGTTTTTAAATTTAAAAGGCAAATCCTTCAGTCATGCCATGTTTGAGGTAGTCCATGGTGCAATTATCTCATAAAAAATGAGCGGAGTCCAGATGCACCATGCCATGAATCCCATTCTGTATCACAGCTGAGTAACTCTCAATAAATATTTGTTCATCCAGTATTCTCACTGGGTAGATCTAGTACTGCCTGTCTGTCCAACCAGACAGACATGCAGACACAGAAGTAATGCTTTGGTTGTGCATTTATGTTGCCATGAGGTAAAACTTGATGCATGTTTGTTGGTGATTCTCGTGCTCATGATTTTACTTTGAGGGACCGAAAGCGACCCTTTTGTAATACTTAGATGTTGTGTTACAAAGAAGATTCAGACTGGAAATGTAAGAAGGTGCAGGAACCAGAGAGTGCAGATATAGATGATCTGGCATAAAACTTTTAAAAAGATTAAGATCTTTTAAAGGAAAAGAAGCACTAGTGTTTGCCAGACACTGCCAAAGTCTTGGAAGAGAAACAGTGTCTATCAGTAGACAATCTGCTCCAAATTAGCCAACTGTTTGCTCTTTCTAGCACAGTAAAGGTAGTTTGCTTACCACACTGTTGCTGTGCTTGCTCCCTGACAAGTCTCTTGTTCACCAAGTGGCAAGTGCAGTGTCATGGACTGATCTAGCCACAACTGAATTTCACCTGTAGCTACTGCAGACCTCTCTCTTCGCTCTTCTCTTCCCATCCTTTCTTTCATGTTTTTATTTTGTAATCTCTAAAGAAGATGTTTTTAACTTTGAATTCAAGTTGACTCAAGAGATGTATCTAGGCATGCTGTAAAGATTGTTTTACTGTGACGTATTACTACTGCAGTCTGCAGTGCTTAACATTGTTTTAAGCGTTCAGATTGCTGGTCAATGTGTCATACCTTTCCTGGCTTTTAAAATCGCAGTGAAAATATTGCAGATATTCAACTGTGTTCTTAAACAAGGTGAATTAAAGGTGTGTTTCCATTGAAAAGACTAGTAAAATCCCTGCTGGTTTAAAATGTGAAGGTTTTTATCCAGAGTCAACCATGGGTCCTCTATTTATGTATCAGTAACTTGAAAACACAAAACGAAGCATAGCTGAACCATCTTCTTTTAGAGTAATAGTTCTTGTCCTCATGTTGCCAGAGAACACAATCTGTGTTCCTGCTCTGGCCTGTGGGCTTAATCACAAAGAAATGAGCAAGTCCTGTGAAGTCAGGGGGTAATAAAGATATCAACGACCTTGATATGTAATTGAGTGCCCAAAGGAACATTGTCTTTCTGTTGACAACGTGGCTTTCAAAAGGTGGTTGAGGATAGCCCAAACAAAGCCAAACTTGAGTCCCAACTGCTTCTTTCATTAGGTCTTTCAGTTGGGATAGGTTTCAGGGAGGGTTTAAAGCCATGTGTCCCCAAATGCTGATGCTGGCTTCTGAAAGATGTGTAGCACATAATGGACATTTGGGCTGATCTGGCGATAGTTTGATTCTCAAAATGTCCAAAGCAATAGAAGAAGTGTTTCTTTGGGGTTTTTTTTTTGGTGGCAGTGGTTTGAGTATTTTTATTTCTGTGGCGAGATCAGTTGTAGGTTCTGATCCTCTCGTTTATCTTCTGGCAGCTCAGAAGAGGAGTTGAGTGTATTATAAACTTGTAGCAGAGGATTGCTAGCTCTGCTGGGCAGCAGGGATAAAATTGACTTTACATCAATATCAAAATACTGTCTGTACAGGTGACGTGAAATGCTAACAATATGAATTTAATTTCTTCTCTTATCTTCTTCCTGCTCCCCCATTCCCCTGATATAGTCTGGTGTTTCGCAGTTGTATTTACCGCTGCTGTTTGATGGATAGCAAATACTTGCTGATTACGTAACTAATTGACAACTATGGAAGTTACTTCTTTATTAAGCAATTTATCAAGTGATTAGGAGACCATTTATGTAGACTCTATTAACATAACACCAATAGTTGAGCACATTAGCTGAAAGAAAGTATGAGATGGTTTGAGATGCATTTTTTAAGCAAACTTTGTTTCATTTCCTCTGAGATTTCAAACCACAGGGGTATGATGCATTAAAACATTATTGCTTGGGGCTCCTTACACTCGATGGTCCATTGGCCAAGTGCGCATTACATTTTACACCAATCAAAGTTTATTTAAATTTAATTAAGATTCATCAGACTGATTTGCTGTGCCTGCATTATAAATAGAGCGAGAGTGACTTGGCTTAAGTTTGGTTAACAAGAATTGAGCTTCATTTTGCAGTTGCAACATCAGTAAGCGCTATTGGCACACATAAAGTTACAAGTGGATGCTTTGCACGTGACAGTGCTTGCAGCCCCTGTCAAACCTGTGAACAAGAGTGTCATTAAGCATTTTGTGCGTGTGGGTCAAGGAGCCGGGTGGAGTGTGTGCATACATTGATTGCTTGGATCAATGTACGAATCAAAAACATGTTTGCTCACTGGCAGAGGAGACGAGCTTGAAATGGAGATGAGGTAAGAGGCCTGCCAACAGGAGAGTAAATGTTTTGAGTACACAGAACTTGAGGGTGATGTGGGGAACTCCCTGGTACCCAAACCTCAACCACTGAGGTGCTTCTACTGATATTTCCAGTGAGGATGTTTCCTCCCTAGACCACATTTCAGCCATGGTCCGCAAAGAGAACAATTCAGTTTTTTTTCATTTCCCCCTCGCCCCAACATGTGTTTTTAATTTCCCATTGCATACACGGAACTGGATGGGAACAACACAACACCCCAAGTGCCAAAAATATCTCAGTGTGGCTGTGAGAATAGAGTTACTTAAGGTACTTCAGTGTCAAAGCGAATATATTAATACAAGCATCCTTCTGAATCAGCATGAGGGGAAGCAGTGCACAAGGAAAAAGGCCCCAAAACTTTGGAATTAGAACTGCCAATAGAGCATTCACATTCTGCCTTTTCCCCCCTCCCCTCCTAACTGAACCAAAATTTTCCTTTTTCATTTTTTCTTTTTGTGTTTTGGCAACAAAACACTACCTGGGTCCCCACCTGGATGCTAAATATTCTTCTCAGAGAGTCAAATGAAAGTAAAGTGACGAGAATAAGCACTGGATTGAATGTGTGGGGAAAATACCATGCTTTGGTTGGTGCAGAGTTAATAGTTCTTGTATGCAATATATGCATAAGAATTGAAAAGGCTCTTTTGCATTATTGACGTACCTCTAGCTTGGCCATCGCATGAAGAAGTAATAGAGAGGATTGTATATATTGACCCAAATATGGCTGCTTGCATTTGACAGTGGTGTGTTAGCTTTGGCTGTGCACTCACTGGTAGTTGCAAGCCAACTCCAGTCTGGAAGCTGGTAAGACATATTTGCATTTGGCAGTGCCTCTGCCAGTAAGTTGTATCTTTCTGGATTTGGGGTTGCTGGAGTATTGTTATTAATTTGAGGAGAATTTGAGCTGGGGAAGAAGTAGGAGGCATAGGAGGTTTCTCTTTTTGGAAAAGGTTGCTTTTTTATCTTCTTTTGGGCAAGAAGTTTGTGGTAATGAAAGCAAATTTTTTTCCACGTGAAACAAAGACTAAAAGATGATAATGTTATTCCTTGGGGCAGTGCAAAACAATTTCGTATGGTCTTTATTTTATTTGAGTTCTATTTGTAAGAGTTTAGACTGTCACTTGAAAAGGTTTAATGATTTGTGGACACTACTGTATCTACAAGTGTAGAATATGATCTACAAGGGTGGAGATGGGGTGAACGAAAAGGCAGAGTATCACGTTTTACTCCATGGTTTCATGGTACTTTCAGGATGTAGTAAGCCAATGAAGAGGTAAAGGACCAAGCTCTCAGCTAGTGACTTTCATAAAGTTCTCTTTTCTTTAGCCAACAGAGAAAGAGCAGATTCTGAACAGAACAGCCAAAACCTGCTTTCTCTTTCAGTCATGATGCTACTCAGGAAAACTGAGAGCAAAGTTATTGGTTTTTATTCCTCTGAACCAGTTGCAAAACAAGCAGACAGTATATAACAAGTATGTAACTATGTGTTTGTTTATGTGTGTCTATATATGTTTATATATTTGAATACATACAAACACACACACACAAATTCTTCCAATTTTTTGAAGTACCAGAAATGTTTTCTACAGCTAAAATCCAAGTAAAGGCTGTGGGCGTCAGTACTTAGCCTTTCTTAAAATGCGTATGTGGAATCAGATGACTAACAAAGTAGAGAGGAACTAAAAATGATTTACTGAAAGCTAGCTCTTTGTTTTTACTTGCTTACGTCAATGTACATGACCAACTAATGGATTAGATTGAAAAGCCTTGCTTATTCATATGTGGTGTTATTACAGACAAAGTGCAATTATTACATTTTCTAGGAGCATATAATATAAAAGTCAGTATATACTTTTGATTCTTAAGTTGTATATGCTACAACTTTCTGAAGACGTTGATAAATAGGATGCAGGTTTGGGGGAGATAACACTATTTGATAGACGTACTTTTGTTGTGCTTTCTGTCACATCGAGGATGAGCTAGTCAATTTTGTGTTGGTATGAATTGTTTATTACAGGCAAAGAAAATATAGGTGTTGTGCTTGTTTATATATTGCCTAGTAGGAATCCTAGAAGAAACAGATCTGCCTCTACAGCTTTTGCTGGTAGCAGCAGCGTTATGTAGTACCAGTGAGGACTAGGTAATTCACCTGCATGCTTCTGTACTAGCTGCGTATCTCCATAATTACTCCCCACCTTGGCTTTAAAAGAACCCGAGTACTACAGCCTTGAAAAAGGTGCCAGGCGTGTATATATTTAAGGTGTAACAGATTACGGTTTCTCATCCAGTTCAGACATTTGTATAGGACCAGTGCTTGTGTACTCGGTCCCAAAACAGCCTGATACACGGAGTGCGTGCACTTACGATGTTTCCTCACAGCGCATGGAACTATTTAGCGCTCAGAAAATGGAAGTATATTAAAAATACTTTTAACATTTGCCCTTCACCACTCATAGCTGGCTTACAAACATCCACCCTTCCTAAGCAGAAGTAAATTCTTTGTCCGGCTGATTAGCTAGGAAAAAAAAAAATCTCCTGGAGACCTTTGCGAGGTCATTAGTGAAGCTTTCTTTTCAGAACGTGAATACGCCACCTGCCTTTCACAGCCCGGGGGAGCCTGGGCACACCGCAGAATAGCATCTGCATACTGCCAGACTGGTCTGCTAATAGCCAAGGGAAAGAGAGAATTGATGCCAGGGGTGAAGAGAAATGCTGAAACCTTGCAAAGTGTTAAGCAGCGCTCACCTATTTATTAGACAGTTAATGCTGCCTGTAGCGTTACCAGTGGAGGATAAAAGAAGTGGGGCATGTTGCAGATTGTTAATTGGTCTTAGAGCTGCATGTTGTAATTACTAGCTCACTTTCTTCTCTACAAAGGAAAAAAAATTCCCAGAAGGGACCAAAGCTGAGACAGTCTTCATCTGCTAAAAGTCATGTTACGTTTTAAATATTTCTATTATTTTTTGCCGAAGAAAGAGAAAAATCATTTTGCTATCAGACTGATAACCTGCAAGCAGGCCCCTACCTGATTTTGACACCTTAATTGATCATCCTTTGTAGGTGGTGGGGTAGAAACTGGTGATTTTCTCTGTACTTTGAAATCGGTTGTGGGGCATGTATTTGTCCCTGGGAGAATGAGGAAGGTCATTTCAACAGCCTCTGGTTTTGCTTTGCATGATAAATTGAGAGTTATGTCTCTGTGTACAGACATTGTGTAGGCTTGAAGAGTGTGCAGATGTGTTGGTAAGACCAATGGACAGAACTGCACCGACAGAAGAGTGGGAGAGATGAATGACAGAGCCATGGGTGAAAGTACATGATGTTTTTATATTACATGGTAACATGCAATACATATTACATTATGTATATGCTGCATCTGCAAGTTTATAACTTGTGTTCTGCCCCTTAGTTCCATCTCTGCTGAAACTTTATTTACATCACCTACCCTAGGAATTATCTGGCAGCTTTTTTTTAATCTCTGTGTAAAGCTGCTGTATGAGAAGCATCTGGGGTTTTTTGCTGTCCCTTGTAGATTTTCCCCTCAAGGTTGTGTTACTCAGAGATCTAATACTTCATCTCCAGTCAGTGAAAACTTTCCAGACTGAAATGTCACAACCTGTCATATCTGACAAGAAGATGCAGATGTCATTCATCTCCTCCGTTACCCTGTCTTGCGCAAGGCAAATGTTTAAAGGATGTATAAATGTGTGGGGAGAGATCTTCAGTTGGTGCAGATTGTCATGAACCCAGCTGACATGTTGCACAAGCTGAATGCCTGCCTTTTTATTTGCTCTCCTCTCAGCATTTTGCAATGTCTAAGCATATACAAACACACCCTATCCAACACTATCCCTAGTTGACTGAACAAGTGAGTTATGTTTTTCTGTTGCAGTGGAATACGGAGCATGCGACAATACCAGTGTTGTTTGTATCTGTCCTGGTATAAGTGCAAATGACATTTTTCAAATGTTTTGCAGGGAACACTGGTTACGTATGTGTAACGTGGTGATGTTTTAAAAATACTTCCACAAGGAAGTTGTTTAAAGTCAACTTGCTGGAAATACACAAGGTAATCAGGGCTTTTTTGTGTGTGTGTGTGATTTTTATTCAGGATGGGCAATTTTCAGTTGACTGTTAATTGACTTTTAAAATCTTAACCTTTCTGTAGGAATAAGTTCTTTCTCTTTCCTCTGAGAGCTTCCATTTCATCATTATGGCCTTGCAGTTTGGTCCTCTCTGAGTATCCAGTTTGTGCAAACTATAGATTCTTTGTCCAGGCACACTTTCGCAGTTGTGCTCCCATTTACTGCATGCCTTGCAGGCTAAAGACAAAAATGATTGCAATGTTAAATAGATTAAATTGCTAACTCTTTTATTTGACTCCTTATTCTTGGGAAATGTCCACTCCAATAAATTGATTCACAATAGTAAGAAGGACAACGGTTGGTATTTCTGCTATCTGCCAGTTAACACAATATTTTGCCAGGTATCGTCTAGGTAAAGATTTCACTCTTAGTTTAAATGAGAAGTAGTTTATTTCCTTTTTCAGGCCTGTCTGCTTGCTGCAGATTGATTGTAACAGGTTGGCAAGCAGTTGTTCTAAAACTAGATTCCTTGATGCTGATGGACATATTTAGGGAGGACAGGGGGGGAGATAAAAAGGGCATGACTATCTCATCCCCATTGGTACCATTAAGAGCAGTATGCATTCTCGTCACATGAAGGGGGAGTTGGTTTGTAGCCCTCCCTCCTCATGATGATTGTTTCTTCCAGCCCTGATTTGTGCCTGCAATATGGAAAAGACATATCTAGCCTACACCTCTGCTTTTTCCCCCATCTATCCCTGCTCTTTGTGTTTTCCCGGCAGGCACAAGGACCTCCTCCATCAGCCCCAGCTCAGCTTTCCCCCCCACCGCTGGTGGAGCAGATTCACCTCCCACACCAGCAGCAACTTTGGCTTCCCCTCCAGCTTTGTTGGCATTTAGGGTAGAGGCGGATAGAACATATTGAAATAAACTTTTGGCTCAGTTTAATGGTAGTGTCACATTACGGCCCTTATGGCTGTATTATATGGCCTTATAGCAGCTTCAAGGGGAAAACATTCTTTCTATTATGTGTTTTTTTTTCATATCTAGAAATAAATGCAGCTGTATGTTGGAATGAGTTCTTCCTTCGTAAGAAGGCTTGTCTGCATCTAAGGACTCGGTGCATAAATACTTCTTGCTTGCCTTGAAAATAATTTATTTGGAATTTCCTTCCTAGCTTATCTGACAACTTAGCATGGTAGCGTTTGGTTGCTAGAACGCACGCTTCGCTAAGAGGCAGGACAAGCTTCCAACTGTGCATGCAGAAAGCATTTGAATTTGAATTTCAATTAATTCACGTACAGCATGAAATAAAAATGTCATGTTTGGAGGAGGGTTATTGTTGTTTATGCAGTTTTGCTGGAAGACTCGCAGAATAAATGATTGGCTTGTACTACAGCGCGGTATTAGAACAAGAAGTGATTGCATTATTAGCTGACAAGTCATGAGTGGCCTGGATGCTTTAGTTTGCTCCCATGTAAAACTGCTTTGAAGATTACGGGTCTGTCTGTTATGTCTCTCATCCTTTTTAACATCATATTCAGGTAGCTGTTACAACATTACTTGCCCTGTGATAATTCATTGAGCTATCAGCTACAAATATTTGTTCAGCCTAAGGAGGCCAGGCAGGCGTAAGAGAAAAAAGGTCAGATCATGAGGGAGAATATTCTGTGGCCTGAGTTTTTGAGTAAATTAGTATTTTACTTTTGTTCGTAAAGGAATTGCAGTCGGAGCTGTATCGATTAGTCTGTGTCTGGGTGCACGTGCTCTTGATTGCTCGGCAGCCAGACTCTGCTTTGATTTTTGGATTGGCAGAAGTAATAATGCCGGAAGGCCCAAGTACAAGAGAATAAGTGGCCCCCAAAGGGCTTTGCTGCTACTAAACATCAGCAGAAACAGCTATGCATCCAGGCACGCACAGCTTGCTCTAAGTGAAAATGCTCGTTGACAGCACAAGGTATAAGACTGATAAGGGATTTTCTCATTAAAATGTTGTTGCTTTGTGTTTTGAGCTGAAAAAGTTATCTTTATTCAAAACTGAAACCTGTAAAAAGAGCCTGGTCAATTTCTGAGAAAATTTTTATGATAAATTGCTCCAGAAATGTCTGGTTTATCCATCTTGATGCTTTTTGACATGAAATGTTTTGATTTTTTTCAGTGTTAGCCATACTGAGGGGTAAAATATCACATTTCTAAAACATCCGGAAAAAAAAAAATTAAAACCTAACTTTATTATGAATTGAAGGACATATTTTATGCCACTCTTTGGAGGACCAGCACAAGAGAAGTAGTAGTATTTCAGTACTTATATGGTTGGACTAGATGACCTTTTGAGCTCCCGTCCATCCTGAATGACTTTATCATCCTATATGAGAGCATATGAGGACAAGGCTTCTTTTCTGCTCCTGTGCATTCTTGGATCTTACTGGGACGGTCTCAAGGAGTTGCTGTAAAATACTGTCATCTGACTCAGAGTACTGTAACATTATACCAAAGCATCAGATGCTTTGATGTAAAAGAGCAAACAAAAGAGCTGGGCAGCAGAAAAGAGAATTCTGTCAAACTCCAATGAGGGAGGGAGGACATGCTTTGAGACTTCAGGTGTATTGTGTATTAATGACTTTGGGAAGATTCACATCTATCTGCTTGGGGGCTGAAGTTCCTAGACAAAAGAGATGAGGTGCAGGTATTAGAGAAGATTTAGCTCTGCAGCTGAGCCCTTTGTAAGATGTGAATGAATCAAAAGAGCTGCACTTAATATCTTTAAAGATGGAAAAGAATCGTAGCTTTAAAAAAAAAAAGAGTGGAAAGTAAAAATTGCTGTTTGCAGATCAGTTAATTGAGAATAATAGGGTGTTCGGTTTCTGCGTCTAGCACATCCTTATTTGATTGATTTGACTAAACCATCATTACTTATGAAATACAGCAGTGCTGTCCCATATTCTGACTGGATTTCCCACTGACTACGCCATAGAATTGTACATACAGGAATTGCCCAAGGGTCTTCCCTTCTCATTGCACCAGCACACTGGAAATATTGTTTAGTTTTGCTTTTTACCTCAGTTTTCAAAAGTCCATTTGAGGCCTTTGTTTTCACTGGTGACCTATGTAATTTAAAATCCCCCCGGTTCCAAACTTATAAGAGTTGGAGGCTGTTTGGCTCTTAAGGAGCAGGAAAGCCAGCAATTTTTGTAATGATATGATAGTATTAGTGAAAAATATCCAGAGATCGGTGAATCCCTGATGTGTATGGTCTCACTTAAACCACTTGTAACTCTTCCTCCCTTTGGGTTAGATGATCTCTATATTTTGTTAGGTTAGGGTTGGGTTTTTTTTGATCACCCATTCAGTTAGGTGATCTGCAAGGATACTGCCTTGTCAATCTGTTTGCTCCTCCATGGACCAAAAATGTTTGTAAAAATTGAACTTAACAGGGGTGAGGGTGGGGGAAATGTTCTTTTTTGCCTGACGAAAGAATGTGTGAAGTTTATCTCCAGAGCTTTCACATGGAGGAAAATTGGTGTATCCTTTCTGGGTTCATCCTTGAGATGTCCTTTTAAAAGGAGCGGATGTTCTAAAATCCATTGATACTGCTGGCAGCTGAAAACTTAATAAAAAAAGATTTAGTGATTTTTAATTGAACTAAATGCATTGTCCTACACACAAGATGTTATTTGAACTTGTAGAAGCAAGGACAATAAATAATGACAGTGATGCATAATGACACATTAGTAAATTTATGGTGGCACCCACTCCTTGCTAGGCGCTTACCACACAGTCTCAAATGACAATCAGATTCTCTGAAGACCTTGCAGTATAAAAATAGATATATGAGCAATCTACTAACAGGATGCCATCCTCTAAAAAAATTCCAGAAAACTAGCCCTTAGTGGCCGACATGTATATTTATACATGTTGAGAGTGCATCTTTGGTAGTTTTTGGAGCCAAGGCATGTAAGCCTTCATTATGAGAAAAAAAATAAGAAAGATATGAGCAGTAAATTGAGGTACACCAAACTGGCCATAAGAAAGCCTGTCCAAACTAATCTTCCCATATATCTGCATTTCACCTCAGGCTTTGCTTCTGGCATTCAACATCAGCTAGGCAAAGTCTTTGGTCACATTAATTTTTCAAACCTTTTAGTTGGTTGGGCAAGTTGAGGAATGGAAAGGAAATCTTCAAAAGCTTGGGTAAAAGCAGTACTGAAGGAGTTCCTGTTAAATATATTGTCTTTGATTCTTGGTTTGTCCGTGAGCTTTTTCTTTCACAGAGAAAATGTCTACAGAGGAGGGCTTCTGTCACACCAATAGTCAGTTGGGCTGGAGGCTCCGGCTGCAGGGGATAGGGGGGATTGAAGATAGGAAATATTGGGGGATTTTAGCAATTCTCATAGAACAGGAAAGCCATTTTTTCTAATTTACCAAAGTTATGTTCAAGTGTCTTAATTTGACTTTGCATAGAGTATAATATTAAACATGTGCTATTTTAAGCATGATTTAAAACCATTCATCAAACTGGGGAAAAAAAATTAGCTGAAAACATGGATTTATAATAATGGCATATTGGACCAAGACCATGCAGTCTGTAAGACGCGAGGAGTACATGCTTTCAAGAGCAGCAGCACTGAAAATATTGGGTGAGGATTAAAATATATCTTCCTGATCTTCTGTTATGTTGCCTGAATAGGTTCATATCCCTTTGAGGGAATGTACTGTAATTCCAATAAATACTGTGTAATCTTTGGGTAGTGTCTTAGTGATTTCTTTTTCCTAAAACCCGTCAATACTTATAATGAAAAGGGAGGAGGGAGAGGGATCATCTTCTGTTGCTAAAAGACCCATGTGAGAGCTGGGCCCTACATGCCGCCTTGGCACAGGACCAAGGTGATTCCTGCCCTGAGAGTTTCAGGAATGTTTCAGCCAAAGGCTCCGGTGATACGTCCTTCTCTGAGGCCGAGTTGTGCTAGCTAAAATGGTCCCTGACCCAGCAGTTTGTTTTCTTTCCTTGCAAGGCTTTTCCTTTCCTTCAAGCCAGTCCCTGGCCTGGCCTGGCCTGGCTGGAATGTGTGTGTCAATAGGTTTACACTTTGTCAGCTAGCCCAAGCTGGTGGAGCTGAGTTAAGGTCCAGACACGCACAAACTTGTGCTGGCAGACCCAGGAGGAAAAGCAGGAGGTACCCTGTGCTTGAAGCACCTGCAGGGGGAAGGCCGAGCTTTGCCTTGGAACTAATAAGAATTACATGATCTTGACTTTTTTTTTTTTTGTAGGTTATTGTATGGTTGCCCTGACCTTTTCTCTCTGTACTGGCACACAGTAGTATGACATGACAGACCCGCAACCAGCCTGGTTTCTAGAACTACTTGCCACAGCTTCTGCTAGTGCTTTATCTTCTGTGCACATCACTAAATGCTCTGCTTTTGCATCCAAAGATGTCTTAGAGCTTTGGCAATCTTATGTTAACCTTCATTTTGGGGGGGGGGGGGGGGGTTTAAAAAAAANTTTGTAGTTACAGTGGGACTTCCTTTTAAGAAAGCTTCCAAATTCACCATACATAAGTGTATAGCTTTTGTGCATCTCTGCTGCCACTCCCTGCTCTTCAGAATTGGCCTGTGACTTTGCTCCTCTGTCCTTGATTTTTTTTTATCTCGTTTTTTCTAATGGCAGTTGTTCCTGATTCTTCTGCGCCAGAAAGTTGAGAAGACTGATCTTCTGCGGCGCTATAATGCTTGTCAGCTCTTTGCAATCCTGAGTTTTAATGAACAGTTTAGTTCCTTGCCTTTGAGCTTCTGCCTCTGCTGTTTTGCTGCTGTGCTGGAGCTTTCCCTGTATGAGCAAGGGAGTGCCTGGCAGAAAGACAGGATTTCTGTCTTTCCTGCCTGAATAATTCCCTGCATTTCTGACTGCGTTTATCCAGCCCCCTCCTTGTCATACTTTCTTTGCCTTCTTAAAAAAGCTAAAGAGAAATGCCACATCCCTAGGCCCCTTTATACTCGTTTGTGTATCTGTATTATAACAGCAGTGCTTAGCACTTGCATAATCTTGCTCCCCTGCATCATCACTGTAATCATTTATGCATCTGTTTTATAACAGGAGTGGGTCAGATTCTGAGATGGAGCAGAGCAGTTCTGGCTCGCCACTGCTTTTGCTGGTTTGGCTACCACTCGTCATCACTCTTCGGTGTTTATTGTATGTAGCGTTTTATGTGTCAAAACACTGGGAACCAAAGTCTTGCAGATTTGAAGACTCCCTTTTGTTCCTTTGATTTTTGCGGAGTCAGTGCAAAATGTGGAATCAGCAGAAAAGGTTGCCCATCTTCGGGAAGGGGCAGCACAGCTGGATTTAGGTTTATTCTCTCTCTAATAATTTTAGGCAAGGTGAGCAGGTGGTGTTTATACTCAGGAACGAGGAAAGCTGAGACCTAGTGCTGAAATTACCTTGCTGAGCCACAGATTGTGGGGTGACTCGAGACCTGACGAGTTCCTGACTGTCCTCTGCTCACCTCTCCAGACTCCTGCTGCACTGCAGATAAGCCTGGGAAACTTGAAGGCCTTCCTTCCTAATCTGATGGTTGACAAACTACTGGCAGAGGGAGCATTTCCTCACAGGTTTCTGTATTAGGGAGCCATTTGGATGCTAGCTGCAGCAAGCAGAGATTCTACGGAGACAGTGTGAGAAATGTCTGTGTTAAAGAGGTCAAAGAGCTGCATCATCTGTAGTCATTACTGCACAGCGCTGTGCGGGGAGTGCAGCGCCAAAGCTGGCACCCTGGAGGAGCATCTCTGGGTGGAGCTCTCTTCCTCCTACATCACTCTCTGCTTTTTCTCAGTGTTGACCTAGTTTATTAGTGTTAATTTTATTAGTGCATCTGCTTCATTTTTGTGGTTATTAAATGCTTTTGGGGCTTCATAATTTGATTATTTCAGTGCCTTTCTTGATATAATTGAAGCCCAAATGAATGTAGCCTGAAAACATACTTTATTCTAACTTGATAAATCTTGTACAGCTAAACCAATTTATGTTAACACTTTTTTTCTTTTTTGCAACCTTGTGCTTATGTAATTTGTTTAGTGGTGAAATATTTTTTTTTTCTTTTTTACCCAGAGTGCTTGAAACTGTGGCATATCTCTCTACTAGGTCTCTTTCCGTCTTAAAGTTTTAAACACTTCATGTTTAGGGCCTTATATAAAATATCCCATCTCTGTAATAGGAGGTTGACATTCCAATTAGACATCCGTTGATTGTCCCCATCCATTCATTTGCATCGTTGCCTCCTGCTGTGCTAGCTTCTCTTACAGTACCTTTTTATGTCTGCCCTTTCACGTTATTGCTAGTTCATCTCATCTCAGGTGCTATGATACTTTCCTCGTTCCCTGTTTGTGCCACAACTTTCAGAGCCTTTCATTTTCTGCTGCGTTTTTTTTTCTTTATCTTTCATGGCTGGTCTGAACTAGAATTGCTTTCCCGTAGTACTGGGGGAAAGTTTCCAGTGCCAGAAAGGAGAAGCTTCAGACCCACCTCCCCACAAAAAAATGATCTGAACTCCTCACGCTCTTGTGCAGGTCATTTTGGTGCCTTGCTTAGCTTGTTTGCTCTGAGATGAGTCTGAGAAGTGTAGCAAGACTCTACTTTTCTACCTAACAAGAGTCATATATGCTCACTGTGTGGGTGGGGAAGTAAGAGGACTAACGCATCATTTACCTCCTGTAGGGTGCTGGCAATGTGCGGGCAATGCTCATCTCAAGAAGAGAGCTTTGACTTCCACTTTCTTTGAACAGGAGGGAAGTGAAAATGAGGTTGGGTTGGCGAGCACCTCCCCATGGAGGTCTGGGGGTCCTGCCAGAATCCACTGTGAGCCCCAGGGGATCAGGACCTCCTGGGTTAAAAGGCATGAAGTTGTTGCTGGTTCACCATGAGGCAACTGACAAGTTCTTTGGACCCTTGAGCAAAGTCTTGCTGTAGATTTAGTCCTAAAAATGTAATGGCTCATTTTCCTAAGCCTACATCTCTAATAGTGGTTTTGTGGTAGTTTAACTGGCTTGTCATAGGTATATAGCATATCTCTTCATAGATTGTTGGAATAATTCTATTGCAATTGGGAAGGATTTAAATCACTGCTCAGCTGAGGGCCTATTTTGATATCCTCCATGGTAGCTTGCAGAGTTTTATAGCGCTCTGACTTGGCAGAATAATGTAGATTACTCTAGAATGTGCTGTAGACCTTCCATCAGGAAACTGGGAAAACCTGACATCTGGTTGGACAAGGAGTAGCATAGGTGGTAGAAGTGAAGAACTCCAATGCCCCAGAGAATTTCCATTACTACTTTGGATCCAGTGCAATGTACAAAACTACAGCATCCAGTCGTCTGTGGTGTGGCATTTGTAATCTGCGTAATCAAAAGTCACAGACTCGATTATATTTGTTTTCTTTCCTCGGTGTGAATTCAAGCACTGGAGGAGTAACAGTTTGTTATGGCGCAAAAAAGGCTTGAAACCTTGCCAGAGATATTCTGTAATTAAAAATGGAATTGGAAATATCAATACCTTTTCTGTTTGTTGTACTGATGCCTCTCAATTTTCGGATAAATATCAGGGTTATGACAAATAAGGAGCCAGGGGAGTCAGTGGCTCAGGGGATTAGGAATTGGGTCCAGGGCCTTTCACCTTCAGGTCACATTCTGCATCTGGCCCAGATTGGTAGTGACCAAAAATCACTGTCTGGTTTCGCACAGGTCACTGAGCAGCAATGGATTTGTATTTCCAGGCTAGGTATATCACCAGCCCCCCTGGGAACAATTTGCAGTAATTGATACCCTTGGTGTTTTCCTTAGGGAGGCCAAAACCAAATCAAGCCTTTGCTTGTAGAAGTAGCACCCCAAGAACAGAGTGATGCCAGAAGCTCTCGTCGTGCCTGTCTCAGGTGCTCTCTGCAATATGCAAGTGGTCTTGGTGAAGGGAATTTGTCAGTGGAGTACCTTTTATTAATAATATTGGTACATTTGAAATATGTTCAGAAACAATCTGATGCAGAAAAATTAGAAAACGTTCCACATCAAGCTTCAACAAGTAGGAAACTTTCATCATGTCCTTACTTATTATGCTCTAAAACTTCAAGGAAAAAAAAATTTAGAAATATTCTAGTATTAAAATAGTATAGTGCACAGGTGGGTAGGTTATACAAATGTTTAATGCACAAATGTTCTAAAGTTGTCTGGATTGATGTTTTTAATTTTAAGATATGGCTACTGAAATTTCAGTTTGAATGAACCCGTGTTAGTTCTCTCCTGAAGTACTTGCCAAACATCTTTGTGAAATTAAGTGATTGTACTTGCAGGACAAGGAAAGATGTTTCTTTTTCAGTTTAAGAAAGCGTTTGGCATAAAACGCTTCAAGCATTCACTACATGGTATGTGTACTGAGTTGCACCTACAAAACAAGTAGGGGAAAACGTTATTTTTGGTCACATGAAGAAAGGAAGCAATTTATATAGTGGTTTCTGTATAGTGTTTTCTGTATAGTGGTTTCTCTTCATGGCAGAGATGTTGCAGACAGTTGGCAGAGATGATAGGTTGCCTAGAGTAAAATGGAGCATTCTGTCCACGTTGGCAAAGTAGATGGTGGTCGTGTCTTATGGAGATGCTACTTGTGGTTTCACATTTTGCAAGAGGTTTTATAAGGCAGTAAGAGCGAGTCACACAAGAGAAGTGGAGACTGGATCCAGTCATATTACATAGATCAGGTTTTGAAAGATCAGTGGACTTTTTACCTGGTAGGAATTGAACCCTCTAATTCCAGTGGAGAAGGTTAGACTTGTTGTTTTGTATAGCTTGAGCTTCCTATACGGTCAGTAAACCGTAACAGTGATATACAGTATTTGTGGTTGTCCTGGTTTGAGCAACACAGGACTAATTTCTCTTCCAATGCTTGGGAAAACTGCACTTTTAGAAGACTTAGTGTCTGAATTTGTTACTTTATAGCCAGCTATGGTGTGTGGGTTTCAAGGCCTCTGTGTTTTTTGAGCTCACCAGGTGCAGGGATGAGGAGGAGTGAGACCTGGGCAATTGACCCAAGCTGGCCAACAGGATTATTTCATACCATGAATGTTACATTCAATATAAATTAGAAAGTTTGCTGTGAAATTCTCTCTGTCTCTTGATGGCGGCGATCCAGAAAGCTTCTTTGCCCCGGTGTTGGACCCCTGAAGCCTTCTCTTCCTCCTGAAGCCATAGCACTGGCAGTGTCCCACATTTGCTATCCACTGCTGGGAGTGCATGGCTTCCTACTGATAAAATTGGCTGAGAATAGTCCCTGTATATCTTATATTGCTATTGGGATCAATATTGGTTCTTTAGTGTTATTACTGTTAATTATGTAGTCTTATTCTATTAAATCTGTTTGTATTTCAATCCCCAGGTTTCCTTGTTTTTTTCTCGATTCCTCTTCCTGGGTGAGGAGGGGTTATTGGGTGATAGAATAATTGTCTAAGCAACAATAAATTGTTGTGGGTTTCTCAAACCATAACAGTGGTTTTGTGCAGAGTGAAAGACAGACAGAACAGGCTGCTCTGGAACATAGCTTTGCAAAGATGGCAAACAGGTTGCACCTGATGCAATGCCCAAGTAGATTTTAGATCCCAATAAATTGGCCTGGAATTTTGCTGCATAGGTGGAAAGAGGAGCAAAAATATCTCCTAATTATCTCCCTGAAATGCAGAGCAAAAATATCTGAGTGATGAGGACAAGGAACTGTGGGGTTTTTTTCTTCATAATGTTAATAATAATGCCATATTGCATTTCTGCCAGTTAAAAGCTTATTAAGCTGCTATCATGGTAAATAGGTTATTAACATTGAAAATGAATGTCACTAGCGTCATTGAAAAGTCTTCAATTCCCTTAATATCTCTTAAATGCTCAGCATAATGTACCAATCTGTCTAAGTTTTGGATCTGAGGAATTATATGTTCTTAAAAAAAAATCCAGAAAACTTTTTTTTTGTCACTACATTGTACGTTTCCCAAGAATAGAGAATTAGTAAACATTTTAATGCAGTATTTAGAGATCTGTCCACCCAGTAATTTATTTCATGATGCTGCGTTTGGAATCAAATTACTTTTCTTCCTTCTATTTCCCTATACGCTGCCAAAGTTGACTCCAATTTAGAAATAATATGCCAAATTACTGCAGCTTGGTTTTCAAAAAACAAATTTGCTATTTTTCTGATTTTTTTTTTCCGGGGTTGTAAGCAGTTAAAACTACTATCAGAATGGCATCCATTCTTGTGTTCTTGATGAAGATGATAGTCATGTTTAGTAACAGAGGGATCAAAGATAATCTTGAATGTACTTATTCAATTTGCATGCATGGAAACCAGCAGTAATTCTATGAAGTTTATGGATTTTAACCCTCAGCAGAAGCAGCTCCAAAGCAACAAACTGAAATGAAAAACACTGAATACTTAACTTTTCAGTTTAGCTTGGTTTTGAAATATTTATTTTAAAATTTTTTTTCTACCTTTCCATGCAGAGAAATCAGCAAAGCTACAGAAATAAGCAAAGAGGTTTTTTGTATAATCCTTTCAGAGGGTGTTTTTTTTCTTAGATTGCTGATTGTGGCTGTGTTTTGGCAGTGTTGAAGCTGTTTAACAGGACATGTCAATGGTGTGGGATAAACACAGAATGACAAAAGAATAAAGTAGAAGGTAATGCTGCAAAAGTGAATTTTTCTTTATACTATCCTGCCTTTTTTTGGAATGCACCATCTTTAAAGGACACAAACAGTACTTTGATTTGTAGCTCATCTAAGTGATGGCATCTTCAACATCCTGTGAACCCTTATTAGATAATATTTAACATATATAGCAAGAGTGAAAAACATTACCTATGAAATAGCACAAAAAACATAGCAGTGTTGTGGGTAGAGAGTCAGGAAGTCTTGGATCTGCGGTTGCCTTCTTGTGTGACTAATGTCTAGGTCATTTAGGGCAAGTTGTCCTGAGGTATGTGAGTGTTGTGTTGCTCTGTGCCTAATGGACTTGGTTCCCTGGAGCTGTGGGAGCCGCTTTGCTCCTGTAAAGGGAGGGAAATTTGGAAAATTCCTAGGCACTTTTTAAAAGCTGAGGATGATGGAGCACCAAGAGATAAATGGTCCTTTGTGGCCTGTCCAGTAGTACATAGGCACATAGAAAGGGCCTGACCGTCTTTGTGGAGCATGTGTTATATTGCTTTATGACTCAATTCTTCATCTGAAAACTGGGATTAAGAATGCTTCTTTCCTCCCATCTATTTAGGCTGTAACCTCCTTGGAGTGCTTAGTGTTTGTTTATGGGAGTGCTCAGGAAGACGGGTCTGCAGTCCCATATGGGACATCTCTTTCAACCAGGCCATTGCGGTAATAAAGACAATAAGAACTGCCTGCAGTATCTAGATTTTCTTGAGTATTTTTTTAGCAAAGTATATGCATTATTTACTTTAGATGGTCTGAGAGTTGGAGCAGCAGGGAAGGTAATGTCTGGGCTCACTTGAGAGCCATTTAGCATTTTCTTGAGACTTGCCTCAAGCAACTACATTGCACTGTCACATATGTGTGCTTAAAGTCCCTTTTCTTGGGAAAAAATTCTGGTGACAGGCCTCTGGATGAGGCAAGGGGCTCTTATTTCAGCCACTTTGTTGAAGTGATGTCTATGGCATGATCTGGAGTAGCTCCACAGCTCTGTGTGTTTCTGTGTATTGCTCTTTGCTCCCCTCTCCATTTGCCAAGTGTGCAATTTAGCCAACTCTAATGTTTTCAAAACCTCCGTGCAGTGCAGAGAACTCTGGCACTGCTAGTTCCTTATTTCAAACCTGAAAAAGCTGAGTGTGTATTTAATACTAAATTTCACATAGCTTCCACATCCTCATTTTTGATCTATGTCAAATGTTTCTGAATTTGCTCACTACTGAAAATTGGTACTGAAAAATTTACTTTTGAATTTTTAGTATTTGGAGGAAACTTGTCAATTGAAGCTTAATGCCTGGGTCATACAGCTGCTTCCAGCTCCTTGCTGTGATTTCGTTCTCACCAGAAACAGCGCTAGTTGTAGTCAAAGACATCACAGATGATGCCAAACATTTTAAAAAAAGATGCTTTAAAATGCTAGGTGTGGGTTTGGGTTTTTTTTTGGTTCTGCTTCTAGGCCATATTTTTACATTGCCACAAGAGTTAAACGTTACTTTTTAAACCTCTGAAAGCTGTATCTTCTCGTGTCAGAGTCTGGGGGATAAGAACCAAACAAGTCTGCTAAATATGGAAAGGCTTGATGAAACTAAGTGAGCTGCCAGCATAGAAAACCATTGTCTTTTTTTCTGGATTAGAGATTTGAAACAGCTTAGTTCTTACTCTACTGAAATGTTTCTAGAACTAGGATCTATTCATCCTAGATCCTCTGCTGCTTAGAAGCAAAGCTCAATCCCAAGAATAAAAGCTGTGAAGGAGTAAAGCCAGAGCCATATACATGAAACTGTGTGTACGTGCTGCACGATGTGTTTTAACTTGTGCCCTGCATCTGAAATTGTCATTCTGAGCTATGGTTACAGTAACAAAGGACAAGGAATGTGTTGTAGGGAGGATTTAACAAGCAGGCTCCATGTAACTTCCCAATATAAAGAAGGTTGCCAGCTCTAGATGGACAGTTTGAGCAGGTAAGAAGTAATGAATTTGCTGAACATAGAGGGGCTATTTCATTTGAAATGATGAATTGTGTCTTTTCAGAGGATTATTTTGATTTTTTTTTCTTCCCATTCTTATTCTCTCCCCTGAGAAATGAAGGGACTGAGGTTTCCTCGTTTGGATCTGCCTGTTCTGGGGTTTTCTTTTTTCTTAACTGAAGAGATTCAAAACTACAAACTGCTACAGAAAGGGATCTTCTTAACTCCTTAATGACTTAGATTTATGTAGCTGTTGAGCAGAGGAGGCTGTGATAGTCTTCTTATCTCTCAGAGAAAGAATGCACAGTAGCTGCTGTTTGTTTGTCTTGCTGTGCTAGATTGGGCTTTGTCTTGGTGATGAGTGAAACTGAGTTTGGGACAGACTGCGCTCTTCATTCCCATTTTTGTAGTTCTTATGAACAGGTCTTTGTCTTTTTGTAGCCCAGAACTCCTGCATGTAATGGTACAAAGTGGTAGGTGCAACTTTCAGTTTTCCGTATGGTGTGCTTTATAAAGCATTGCCACAAGCAAAAGAAGTTACCTTTGTACTGGCAAAGGACTGGAGTTGCAAAGAAACCCCCAGACTGAAGAAAGCCCACATACAGAATTTATATTTTGTAACTAAATTCAGGATATGGTGAAAAGGGAAACTGAGTTCTAATGCCCGTACTTTAATTTTTAAAAAGTTTATGTTAATAAAACTATCAGAACGTGTAACACAAGCTGTTATCCCGCAAACTCTCCCTGAATGTGAATCACAGAGTGATACAACTCAGTTTTTCCTAGCTACTGTTCAGCCAGCTTCTTGAAGAATGGTAAATGAGAAGAGAAGAGTGCTGGAGGAATTAGCACTTCAGGGTCTCCTTTCATTCATCAAAGAGATGTATTTTCAAGCTTAATATAGTTTCACACATGCTGCCATCAGCAAAATCATTACATTAAGAGCTTTCCAAAGTTAGTAGGGAATTAAGGGAGGCATGCTCTGAAACTCCAAAGACAATCATAAAGATGTCAAAGATTTCCTTTGATCTTCTATTTGTTTTCCATAGTTCTTTCAATAAAGGCATAAATCATCGACTATAACCAGAACAAGGCATAGTTTTCCAAAGCAGTGTTCATCAGCAAGAATGCTTGCCAGAATAAGCCCTCAGCTTTAGGAGCACAGGAGAAATCTTGTTCTGACACCAAAAGATGAAGTTGAGTTGCCAGACAGAATTAAGTCTGTTTATTGTTTCACTTATTTGCAATTCTGCATCTTCCTATTCTTGTGTTTCTATGTTTACCTAGACAGCATAGATTATTCTCTTTATTAATCTTTGTATTTTTAGCTCTCCTGATTTCTACATGAATTGACCAAGTAGCAATTCCAAGCGGCTTATTCTTCACAGTGGGCTAGCGTACTTTTGGGATGTCTCCTTGATGCAGCCTAATTTGTGGTGATTTCATGTATTGGTAGACATGCCTTCTGCCAAACTGCTGGGAGCAATTTAGGATGTTAATACGTGATGTCACATTTGTGAAGAAAAAACTCTACCAGTAAGCAATAATCACGCCCTCTTTCTCAAGCTTCATGCTGGAAGAAGACAGCTTCTGGTTTTGAATGTTTCATGCTTGTCACAGGCAGTGTCAAATGCTGACTTTCTTCTTTGTAGCCTGTCTTGCGTTTTCTATGTTGACTATATATTATGAAAAAATAAGTAACCTTGGCAAGTGAGTCTTATGTTACATTCCTGACAGGTGTTGAGTTTAGGAAATATGTGAAACACCCTTTGACTGAAGAACTATCACGAATCTGTCTAGGGTCATCTTTTGGTTTTATGTGACTGCTAGCTCAGTCTCATTATACAAGGAGTGCTATGCCAAGAGCTGTCCCAGGTGATAAGATTAGATATTACAGACCAAAGACCAGGGATATTTCAGGTTGGGTTAATCTAGGAAGGAATAAAAAGTGCCATCTGGCTCCATGTGCAGCAAAATCATCTTGGAGAAACACAGCGCTTCATTTTGTTTGAAATGCACACGAGATCTTTGAGAGAAAGGATGAGGTCAGTTCCAGGACAGACAGGGAAAGATACAGTTTGCATCTTGGGGTGTCTGTTATCCAAAAGTTGGGTGGACAACATGCTGTCTGTGAGCCAGCAATGCACCCTTGCTGCAGAGAAGGCCAACAGCTTCCTGGGCTGCATTGAAAAGGGTTTTGCCAGCAGGTCAAAGTATATGATCCTTGTTCTCTGCTCAGCACTGGTGAGACACACCTGGAGACTTTTGTCCTGTCCTGGGCTCCCTAGTACAAGAGAGAGATGGACATGCTGGTGTGCATCCAGCGAAGGGCAACAGAAGTGATTAAGGACTTGGAGCATCTGTCATATGAAGGGAGGCCCTTGAGAAGAGAGAATGCTCAGGGCGATCTTCTCAGTGTATATAAATACCTGATGGGGAAGAGTAAAGAAGACAGAGCCAGACTTTTCTCAGTAGCGCCCAGTGACAGCAGGAGACACAGTGAGCCCAAACTGAAATACAGGAAATTCCATTTCAACATAAGAAAATCTTTTTTACTGTGAGGGTGGTTGAACACTAGAACGGCTTCCCTGGGGGCGTTGTGATGTCTGCATCCTTGGAGATACTAAAACCCCAACTGTACGACATGGTCCTGAGTATCCTGCTCTAATTGACCCTGGTTTGAGTGGGAAGGGTTGAAACAGACAATTTCCAGAGGTCTCTTCCCACTACAGCTGTTCTGTGAAGGAGACAGTATTGAGGAATAGGGGATACCTGTTTAATACTTTTCACTCGGGAATATCTGCAATAGGAAGGACCCCCAGGACATGGGTGATCTGTCTGCTCACAGAGGGGCTCTTTAGGACTTACTTGAACTCTGACTTTTTCAGCACTCCCAGATTTCTAATTTTTTATTCAGTCAAATTGCATTGTCTTAGTTTCAGGCTCGGAAGTGGGTTGACTGGAAGATGCTTAACCACCATCCTCAATTTTGCAAGATGTATTTCTGGAGGTAAAGGTGGGTGATACTAGCAGGAAAAAAAGTTGATAGTGTCAGGGGGAAAAATGAAAAGAAAAAGGAAGGATGACCCATCTCTCTACTGCCCTTGAAAGAAGAAGCTTAGTGGAGTGCTGGCCCACACTGTGGCAATTAACTTATAGCAACTATTAAGGGTTAAGATTTTAGTACAGGACCAGATAAGGATAGTTGTTCAAAGTAACCTATGACTTTGGCACAGTTTTATTTCATTTTATCTATCTATATAATTAAAAATGGCAGTCATAATCTACAACAGAGTAAATTCTGAGGGCTAGCAGTTCTTTTGCTCCTAAATGATAGTTCCTGGCATTGGGAAGATGTTTCTCCATTAGGTACTGAGGAACACTTAGGCAGACCTGCTGTAGTGCACATAGCTGGCAGTGGGAGTGCAAGGGACCTTCAAATGTGACAGGTCTCATCATTTCTATCCAGTTGACAAGTAATTTAAACAGCATTTTGTCGGGGCTAGAAATTAAGCATTTAGGCAATGTTAATAAGAAAGCATGAAAATGCCTTGGGTATGTTGTTCTCTACTTTCAGAGAAGGCAACACAGCATGGATATTTGGTGGAAAAAGGAGAAAGACGTTATATCTTGATGTTAATTAGCTAATTTTTTTTTATTGTATCTTTCTGTACCTTAGATGGCCATGCCTCTGTATTCAGAATGTTGTTAGTTACATGTTTATGATTATGCATAATTACAAAAACTGTTTCCAACTGATTCTGAAATTGATATTTCTCTATAGGCATTTTTCTTCAGACATCATTGATGGATCAGCTGCACCATTTCTCAGTCAATGCCCAAAATTTACAGAGCTGTTTCTTTTTAATTTTTTATTGTGTCCCCCCACCCCCGTTGTTAGCTAATGCTAATGAAGGCTATTTTTAGTAATTATGTTCCAAAAATGGAACAGACTGCATTTAAAACCCTTTTAGAAGTTAAAAGCAAAATGGTATCAGGAAAGTCAGGCTGTAACAACAAATTATTGGCTGTGCTTTTGGTGCTGAAGAGCAGCTTTGTGGAGTAAGGCCAAGAGGCTAAATGTATATTTAAAGAATGTATGCTTTTGTATTTTTTTCCTACTGAAAAAAGGCTTTGAATTTTCAACAAAGGATTTTATTTTGCAGGCTACACTCTTTAATGGTCTCTGTTCTCTGCCGCTTGAAGTTTCAGATTATCTTAAGAGCTGGTCATCTTTGAAATCTGACCTGGCTAACCTTTTTCTGTAAAATGCAGTAGTACTAACCAGTCAGAACAGAGAGAGGCTTTCAAAATTTGACACTGTTGATTGATTGACAGAATTGGTATCGTATGACAGTTCTACAGGATGCTGAAATAGCAAAATCATTTCTCGAATCCTACCAAAATGGCATTTGTCAGTTTTTCACATAAATATTAGCTGAAATGTGTATAATAAATTAGCTACGTTATAGTCTCGGGGAAAAAAAAGCCCTGAACGTTTCAGAAAGATTTCAATCCTCCTCTTATCAATTCTTTATATACAAAACTTGTGCATGTTCTAATTAAATATATGTGCGCATTCACGTATTCTACTGAACATGCTCAAATTAGTGGATGACTGAATGTATGAATGACCACTGAATCTGGATATTTTTCAGCTGCTGCATTTCTTTCATGGTAAATGCTTCAAAACCAGCATAATTGTGAATAACAGGTTAACAAAAGGACCAAAATGTACTGAACTTTATACTTGGCAGGTAGGGCATATTAGTTCTAAGCTCTGTTCTATGTGTACAGCCACTGCCAAGAAAAGAGCATAGACACTTTCTGTTATACTATTAAGAGCATATTTAATTAAGACAAAATGCATACTTATGCTTTTCAGTGTAGCATAGTTCCTTCCCAGGTGAATCAGAATTTAATGTGATGGTCTCCTTAGGTGTTTGCTGAATACTGTGTTCTCCTCATGATACTTATTCATGCTGTTCCAGAAGCATAACTGCATGCAGTGACACATTCACACATGATGCAAGAACATTGTGCCATAATGAAAAGTTTTGCTCACAGATATTCCCTATTAAATAAAAGAAGTGCAAACCTGATGATCACTTACCTTAGTTGCTTTTTTTTATTTTCTCCTCTAAGTGTATTCTTATGCAGAACAAAACAGTATCTGAAGCTTCAATGTATTTCTTCTAGAGTACTTGGGGAGCAGAGACCCTTGAACGTGTGATCTTTGGGATCCACAAAAGACTGTTTGCAAACACAGTACTTCCTTGTATGATAGCTGCACCCTCCTCTGTGGTCACTGTCCTGAATGAATCTCGGGGACAACACAGGGTTTATGGTACAGAAAAACAGAGTGAGTAAGCTGATGCTTATGAGAGTGTAGACCTTTCTTCTTCTTACCCATGGCATTTGGTCGCAAGAGTAAGATCAAGGTAGACTCCGACTGCCTTGCTTTACTGTCTTCTCTGATTTTTCTGCCCAATATCATTACTATTTCCCAGGGTTTCCCCTCAGCCTCTCTTCTGGTCTGGATTGTTTCATGCCTGACTGTATCTGAAATATTTATACTTAGGCATGTCATCAAATTTTGCTAAAAGCTGATTAAATCATGAGGGAGCATTGAGACAGTTGTGTTTTTACAGCTGATTCCCAAACAAGACTCACAGAAGGAAAAATGAACAGAACCATACATGTTTCCTTCATTTCCAACAGAAGAAACTCATGGAATTACTTGCATTTTGTCTGTTGCATGGTGATAATCTTGAGCAGTGAACAACTGTTGTGGTGGTAATGGCAGTGCAAGCACATTGGACGTTATTGGACGCACGTAACTGGAGCCCTGCGATTACATCTTCCTATGTGCTCTTGATTTCATAGGTATTGCTACTTAGAAGAGGTAGAGATCACTCTTTGATTCCTACTGCTGGTGCCCTTAATGAAAAGATTCTTCTTTCCAAGGGGCCAGATACACAAACTTCCTTGAAAACAATGGGAACAGGAGGTGGTGTATCTTTTTTTGAAATCTGCTTATGTATCTAGATGCTGTAATACATTTTAAAGAGTATACTGCTAAGCTGTATGCACGTTTGTGGGGATAATGCATAATAGAGTGGGTGAAGAAATGTTTGTATATGTTTGAAAATCCTGGAGGTCTCAATAGTTTTCATGTTACATCATCAAAAAGAAGTTAACTATCCATCGCCAATTTCCTCATTGTACCTGTTTGCCAAAGAGCAGAGGGACAAAGCAAAATGAGAAATGTTGATGTATGGCTATCTAACGCTCGTGCTTCCACCGTGTGCTGTTAACAGCCACCACCTCTCTCTAGACAGCAGTTTGGTTTCAGGCAAGGCGGATCCTGACAGAGAAAGTGCGGGAGTCAGCAGAAAGGCAGGTGATGAAATTTCAAAGTGGAAGGGTGTTCAGAGCATAGAAATTCTTTGTGCAGGAGGATTTTTCTCTGCGAGAAGTAGTTGTAGTGGTGAAAAAAAGAGCTTTTCAGCTGTGTGTTGCTAAGATAGAAAATTTAATCTTGTTGAGGAGCTACAGGCTGAGAGGAACTTCTGTGGTATCTGCAACCATAGCAGATGTTGGGTGTCTTTGATGTTGGTCCTGTGTGTTGTAGGAGCATATGCCCCTGCAGCACTCAGGGAGAAATGCTGGCACTGCTTTCTTGCTTTGTAGCGGCTGCAGTTTGTACCTTGAAGGCCTATGGCATGGTCTGGTTAAGCATTCTTTTAGGCCACCAGCAAAAAAGAGGAGGTGCGTGTTGTCTCTCCTCTCTTGGCATTATAATTCATGCTGTTCCTCCCAGCTATTGTACTGTACTGTTATTTTCTAGGCTCTCTCTACTAAGCCTTGCCCTCAAGTGGAAGTTGTGTGTTTCATCAGCATGCTTAGTTCTNGCAAACTTCCTTGAAAACAATGGGAACAGGAGGTGGTGTATCTTTTTTTTGAAATCTGCTTATGTATCTAGATGCTGTAATACATTTTAAAGAGTATACTGCTAAGCTGTATGCACGTTTGTGGGGATAATGCATAATAGAGTGGGTGAAGAAATGTTTGTATATGTTTGAAAATCCTGGAGGTCTCAATAGTTTTCATGTTACATCATCAAAAAGAAGTTAACTATCCATCGCCAATTTCCTCATTGTACCTGTTTGCCAAAGAGCAGAGGGACAAAGCAAAATGAGAAATGTTGATGTATGGCTATCTAACGCTCGTGCTTCCACCGTGTGCTGTTAACAGCCACCACCTCTCTCTAGACAGCAGTTTGGTTTCAGGCAAGGCGGATCCTGACAGAGAAAGTGCGGGAGTCAGCAGAAAGGCAGGTGATGAAATTTCAAAGTGGAAGGGTGTTCAGAGCATAGAAATTCTTTGTGCAGGAGGATTTTTCTCTGCGAGAAGTAGTTGTAGTGGTGAAAAAAAGAGCTTTTCAGCTGTGTGTTGCTAAGATAGAAAATTTAATCTTGTTGAGGAGCTACAGGCTGAGAGGAACTTCTGTGGTATCTGCAACCATAGCAGATGTTGGGTGTCTTTGATGTTGGTCCTGTGTGTTGTAGGAGCATATGCCCCTGCAGCACTCAGGGAGAAATGCTGGCACTGCTTTCTTGCTTTGTAGCGGCTGCAGTTTGTACCTTGAAGGCCTATGGCATGGTCTGGTTAAGCATTCTTTTAGGCCACCAGCAAAAAAGAGGAGGTGCATGTTGTCTCTCCTCTCTTGGCATTATAATTCATGCTGTTCCTCCCAGCTATTGTACTGTACTGTTATTTTCTAGGCTCTCTCTACTAAGCCTTGCCCTCAAGTGGAAGTTGTGTGTTTCATCAGCATGCTTAGTTCTTATCAGCCCGCTGGGCTGAAAAAGCTTTTTCTTTCTAACTCCGAAAATATTATTTCAGAAAGATGGGGTGTCTTTGTGTGGTGTATACACATCTGTCTGTGTTTCTCCATGTAAGTATATAAATGCGCATTGTTATATATATGCAATCACACAGTTAACTGCACTAAGCATAGCAGAGATTCTATTGGTTTGAGGGTTTTTTTACATTAAGAAAGGCCAAATTTTGGAAATACTGTGTTTCTGTGGAGGGGTTTGTTCAGTCTTTGTTATTCTGATGATCTGCCTTTAAATTTGCAATACCGATTCCAGATTCAGCATTGTAATATCGATGATAAAGTGCCCCTATCTATAAACATGCATTTATTAATATGGCAGGAATTAACAGTAATACTTTAGTAACTGTCCTAAGATGTGGCAGAGCAACTTGACTTTCTTGCAAGTGCCCTTAGGAATGCAAGTGGCAACAACTAAGACACATCTACTTAACGATGACTGTTTACACCATAAAAAGAAATTCACTCTTATAATTATATTCAGAATTATAGAAAGCTGTTGCTGCTTTAGATTATTTGATCTCTCTGGGGAAACTTCCATCAAACATAACAGCCTACATTTTTACTTTGTTAATTATAAAGCTGTGAACAAGAAAATGCAAGACAATCTCTACTATTCTTAGTGTAATAGTAACTTCCTAAAATATTACTGCCTTTATGAGTCCCAGTGGAGGATCTTTCTTTGTGAGGAAAAAAACTCACGATCCTATTGCATAAATGAGGAAATACATTCCAGATGTATTAAGCAAATAATCAACATGCATTTATCATGGTCTCTTATAAATTCGTGTACTTAGGTTATCTGCAGGTTGGCTTACGATTCTTTTCTTGGTCTATTCCATCCAAAACAGATGTTGTTTATTCTTTTGAAACATTAGCTTGTGTGTTTTCTGCCAGGACGGACAGATTAAAAATACTCTCTTCTCTTCTTTTGTGTTGATGTGGAAGAGCAGCTGGATGTTGCGTAGAGTAATACTTTGCTTTTGGCTGCTATTGAGGTCTTCCGTAAAGACGAAAATTTCTGTATTGCCCTCCTATTGGTATGTTTTTCAGAGTTCCTAAATAACGAAAGTGTTACAGGCCTTCTTATTGCTTAAAGGATCTTTTCTTAAAGATTAAAATCTTAAGATGTCCGACAGGATCCATGGAGAGGACTGATCACTTTGTCTTGTCCGTCTGGAATCCCAAACAGCTGGAGATCCTTGGAAAGGATTTGAGGCTTTATCCGGCAGTGTTTGTGCATTACTCATGGAAGTCAACTTTCTTGCTTTTTACATTGCCATTCATTATTTTCAAATTGCTTGTTCATTGTGTTTGTTACAATCCAGAACAGTGGCTTTTGTAGATATATTTTCCCATCTCATTTTCACAAGGCAGGAATTGCTCTGAGGCTTATGGTTTTCAATGAGCCTATAAAACGCAGTCTTTTCCAAGGTTTTGAATTTTTTGCCTTATTCACCGTTACTTTAAAAAAGAAAAAAAAAAGGAAGGAAAAGAGAAAAAACAAAAAGGAAGACAAGGTACCTTAGTCAATTCAGCTGAAGATTATTGACCTGTGTCACTCCATCTGTGGAAATACTCAAAACCCAGTTGGACCCAGTCCTGGGCAACTGGCTGTAGCTGGCCCTGCTTGAGCCGGGGGGATTGTACTAGGTGATCTCAAGAGGTCCCTTTCCACCTCAGCCATTCTCTGATTTTGTGTGTTGCAAAAAGGTTCTTCAGAGAATTCTTTCCTTTGGTGCTTTGATATTTGTATGTTCCACTGTGATTAGTTCTGCTATTGTGTGTGATAATTAAATCATTATCCTTCTACTCCTGCAAGGTCTCTGCAGTTCCCCTTCTCCGAGCATCATCAGTTTCAGTGATGCACGGTTGCTGGGCACTTCTAATTGCAGGACTGTAGCTGAGCCAATGCCCAAAAGTAAACATTTGCTGAATTTTGAAACCATCAGGCATATGAAACCAGAGCTGCTGCCATGTGCAGCTGCTTTTTGTTGTGTCTGTGCTCCCCCAAAGCACAGCTGTTGGAAGACACTTTATTGAACAGTAAAATCAAAACTCACAAAATTAGAACCAGGATGGCTCTGGGTGCAGTGTTTACCGTTGGCTTCAGAAGTACCCCCCTAGCACCCTTTTGCTCTGAATTCATCAACAAACCGTTGTTGTCACTCAGGTGAGCTTTTAAGATAGAAGGCCAAAGAAAACTTACAAAATAAAAATTGATTAGTAATGATTTCGTGTATATATGTTCAGGATGTGCCACAGTAACTCAGTCCTTTGAAGCTTGTAAGTGCTTTCTGGATGGTCACTGAGCACCAGATGGATTTGGCTGCTATTGTTGAAATGATCAGACCTGGCTTGTTTTTTGACAGGCACCATTTAACAACCTGAGTGATAGCCTTGCGCCTTTATTTCACCAGTGAAACCTATGCTTATGCTACCTTAAGAGATCACTGTAAGCTTGTGGGATACTTCTAAATGTTTACTGGTAATTTTCACTTGTCTTACTTTTGATTAATCTTTTAGATCAAATTTGTAGAAGTGTTAAAGCGAACCCATCAACTATGGCAAATACAGAGAAGAGCTCCCTAGTGATATTGAGGACCAAGTGTATGTTTCTTGGCTCAATCAAACAGTATCAAACTTGGTGTCATCAGTGCTCTTCCTGCAACATACTATTCTTTTTGCTCTAATCATCTCTCCTAGTACTGTGTTCCTTTTTGGCACATACAGAATCACAGAATAGTTTGGGTTGGCAGAGTAACTTTACAATGCATATGAAACACAGAATTTGTACCTTCTCTTTTCAGTGGTAGCTGGGAGGAATAGGAGATACTGCATGTTGTCTCTTGGAATTTTTTTGTCCAGATTTTACTCTGGTAGCCTTTGGGGTTTTCTGGCAGTCGTCATGGTCATAGAATACAGAGGAGTTCAAGGGCAGAGAACAGTACATCTTAATAATTGTTTGTGTGCATGGCTTGAAGTGCAGTTGTGTAAATTCACCTTCCTTTCTTACTTGAACTATGTGGACTCAAAGAGAGGAAAGATAGAAGAGGCAGACTTTGTAGGGTTCCTATCATAGCATGTCTGTGTGACTATGTGAGTTTTGAGGTCAAAAATTCGCAAGGATCGGTGCGTCATTATGATTCTGTGATAATAGCTGGCAGATTTGCCAATTTAAGCTGGTCTAATAAAACTGATAGTGATGAGTTTATCTTGAGATTAGTGGTAGGAGCAGAAGATTGGGGAATAGCACACCAGTTTTTGGGTCATTGGAAGAGGCAGGTGCGTTCTGCAATCTTGGCAGATGAGTAAATCCTGAAGATATGTTTGCCACAAACAGACTAGCTGTAGCAGAGTTGGCTGGTTTACCTCGCCAAGAAAGAAGTGGGATAAATTGTTCTTCCTGGAGTTTCCTAATGACCTGACTAGACCAGAATTGGCAGCTGAATTAGCTCGTTCAAGAAGTGGCCTGTGTACCTTTAGCCTTTGTACGCCATGTAGACATCCTTGCAGTTTCTCTGGCAGCAAAACAGGGAGAGGAAAGGGCTATTTTGTTAATCTGAAATGATTGTCTAAACATATTGTAAATATTGACTAAAGCTAAAACAAGGAATGAACAACGTGACTAGCAATTTTGCCGAATTCAGCTTGCTCACCATGCTGTGATTAGGTTAATATCAGCTGTCCAGAACTGTGTAATGGCTGGACCCCTCTGTCTGTTGAGAAGTTGGAGAGTGACAAAGCACAGATGCTGGTCCAAACTTTCTTTCCTCTCTCCATGGTAGGGAAGGGGTTGGCACTGGCTTGTTTCTGCTCTTCTTGGTTTGCTCTATGTGCTTACAAGCCTTGAATGTCTTTTCCTTCTTTAAGGGTGAAGTTTTCCAAAGCCAGTCATATGGCTTCTAATGAAAATTACAGCTTGGCAGGAATCCTCCTGCTTTGCTTGGCCTGTCTTTCTGGGGTTTTTAAGAAATCTGAAATAAAGTGAATTTAATCTGGTCTGAGATGTTGTTACAGGATGCTGTTGGATAGCTCAAGCCGATATGCAGTCAATAGATGTTTATGAGCAAACCTGTGGAAACACAATACTTCTGATTCTTCTTCTTATGCTGCGGGAAACTAGGAATAACAACGGTGAAGCCAATGATATATTTTTGTGTGCACATGCATAGAAATTGAAATAAATAAAAACTGAGCCTTTTTTTTTTTTTGCCATTTGGCTAATGACAGCTTAGATCTCATCTGGTCTAAATTGGCACTGCTTCACTGATGTTGGAGGAGCTTTGATGGTAATTCACACCAGCTGAGCTTGTTATGCAGTCCAGTCTGTGCAAATGTGGGTTGGTTTTTTTGCTTTTTACCTCTCATTCTGTTTTCCATCTTGTGCTCTTGTGCTTGGTGATCTTTTGTTCTGCCTCTCATGTGCAAGTTCCAGCTCTGGCCAATTGACTGCACATAAACTACAAGCCTGTTTCAGAGTAGAGCTTCTTTACGTGAATCTAGAAGCCTATTAATTTTGATTCTAGGTTGCACAGATATGTAGAGGATTTATTTCAAATCCAAAATGAGGATATGTACTTTTCTATAGCTTTTTTTTTCCTATGAAAAACACCGATTAATTTTAATAAATGAATACATTTCTGGGTAGGTAAGCCCTATTTATTTCATTTGATTTTTGAGGACTCTAAATGAATATGTACTGAAATCTGCTGCTGATGGTGATTCTTTCTTAGACTTTGGTAGAAGAGCTTCTGTTTCTATTGTGACAACAAAATGTAGGAAGGATTTACATTCATTCAAGCATCACTATGCCTTAGAGCATTTCCTATCTTATCTGACTTGGGGGAATTACATAGGTTTTGTAGAAAGAAAGTTTATGCTAACATATGTGCAAACTTCACGTGATAATTATCCAAGGACACCTTGATTAATCTGGTTGTATTTTAATGGCTGATGACATTTTAAATTGTTCAGGAAAGCAGGCAACCATGATGAAAACAGTGCTCAGAAGCTAAAAACCTCTTATAATTATGTGCAACTGCTGCACAATACATCCTAGGAACTGACAAGGAAAATGAAATTGTGATGATTCTGTGGAGTTTATAATATTTTAATATCAAGGCATGCCTGTGCAACTATAATGATTTTATAGTATTTTGTGGTTTGCATTCTTAGACGTAAACATATTTTAAAAGTATGTTAGTGAAAAAGAGATGGTGAAAGGAAAGTTAGCAAGTTCTATGGTCCAGCTGAGCAGTGGTCCATCTCGCTGTTCTGTCTCATGACCAGTAATATTTGTATCAGAGAAACATGGGGAAAACCTACAGTAGACAAGTGTGATAACTAAATATTGCATGTATGCTAGTATGCTTCAAATTGCATATGTATATATTGCATATAAGCTAGGGTGCTTCAAATTTCCTCATTTCTAAGACAATGTTAATTGTAGCAGTTCCCTAAGGCTTGATGTTTGCAAGAAAATATAAAGCATGGTGCTATAAAATGCTTCATAAACATTAGTCTCTAGGCTGTGGCTGGTTCTTGTCCTCCACTCTGCACTGCTCTATAGGGGTTGGTACTGGGACAGGTGCTGTTTAACATCTTTGTTGGCAACATGAATGTTGGGATGAAGTGCACTCTCAGCAAGTTTGCCGACAACACCAAGCTGTGTGGAGCAGTTGACATGCTGGAGGGGAGGGATGCCATCCAGAGGGACGTGGACAGGCTTAAGAGGTGGGCCTGTACAAACCTCACGAAGTTCAACAAGGCCAAGTGCAAGGTCCTGCACGTGGGCTGGGGCAATCCTATGCACAAATACAGGCTGGTTGGAGAATGGATTGAGAGCAGTCCTGAGGAGAAGGACTTGGGGGTGTTGGTTGATGAGAAACTCAACATGAGCCAGCAATGCGCGCTCGCAGCCCAGAAGGCCAACTGTATCCTAGGCTGCATCAAGAGAAGCATGGCCAGCAGGTGATTCTGCTCCTCTACTCCGCTCTTGTGAGACCCCACCAGCAATACTGTGTCCAGCTCTGGAGCCCTCAACATAAGAAGGACATGGACATGTTGGAGTGGTTCCAGAGGAGGGTCATGAGGATGATCTGAGGGCTGGACTGCCTCTCTGATGGAGACAGGCTGAGAGAGTTGGGGTTGTTGAGCATGGAGAAGAGAAGGCTCCAGGGAGACCATATAGCAGCTTTCCAGTATCTGAAAGGGGCCTACAAGAAGACTGGAGAGGGACTTTTTACAGGGGCATGTAGTGATGGGACGAGGGGGAATGGCTTCAAACTGGAAGAGTATAGATTTAGAATAGATATTGGGAAGAAATTTTTCACTCTGAGGGTGGCGAGGCACTGGAACAGTTTGCCCGGGGAAGGTGTGGATGCCCCATCCCTGGAAGTGTCCAAGGCCAGGCTGGATGGGGCTTTGAGCAACCTGGTCTAGTGGGAGGTGTCCCTGCCCATGGCAGGGTGGTTGGAACTAGATGATCTTCAAGGTCCCTTCCAACCTAAACCATTCTATGATTCTATGATATTTCTTTCTAGCCAGGAATGCTTAGCAGTTGGCTGACAAGTCAAAACTTGATGATGCTTATTTTCCCCATATATACAGTGTACTGCACACTCACGATCATATATTTTATTAAGTGTAGCTTTTTCATATATGGCTAATCTTGAGGTATAGAGTAAGGAAGTTTTTTAGTCTCAGTGTCTTCTGATAAAATGGACTATTTAAGAATTTTAAATGCATGTCCTGGATTCTTACTTGTTTTCAGTTTGTCTTAAATTCATCACAAACAGTATGAGTAGGTAATTGATTAGATGAAGTAAGGTAAAACTGTATAATTAAGATTCTGTTAATGCAGCATCATCATGTAGAATTTAATACGTTTGGAAGTTCAAAAGCTTAATGAAGTTGGAGCAGAGTACAGAAACTTCTGTTGAAGTGTATTTTCATAATTCAGACATCAATTCTAGAAATGAATAATTCTGAGCTGTGTCATTCACTTAATGATTTTGTTTCTTTGAGGAAATGACTAGTATACTTCAAATTTCCTCATTTCTAAGACAATGTTAATTGTAGCAGTTCCCTAAGGCTTGATGTTTGCAAGAAAATATAAAGCATGGTGCTATAAAATGCTTCATAAACATTAGTCTCTAGGCTGTGGCTGGTTCTTGTCCTCCACTCTGCACTGCTGCATCACTGTTGGAAAATTATTATCTTTCATTGTTTAATTCCCTTTGGGTTTGAGATAAGCCAGATGGTGAGGTTGACTTGTTGGGGAGTTTTCTGCTTGGTATTATCAATTTTGCAATCCCTTATTAGTAATGGAGGAGTTGCAGCATGTAATTCCCTTTGGTCTCGCTGGTTTTACATACCTGCGCGTTGATTTGATAATTCCTACTATTTCTTATATTTAACCTCAGTTCGAACTCACTGCACAGTACAGAAATGGCCAGATTCCAAGTAACAAATAGATACTTAAACATGGCATTTCTAATTAGTATCTGGGTACCTTTACAGGCTTTTTTTCTTTTTTCTTACAGACTATAATAACAAGATTATAGAAATGTCAAGGGAATTTAACCACAAAAGCATGCATTACTTGGTCTTTTTTTTTATTTATTTGCTTTTTTTAGTGTATGTTAAGACGTATCCTTTTATGCTTATTTTTTTGGTAGCAGAACTCTAACTCCTGTCAGTGATGTGAGTTGCAGAACTAGAACATTAATGAAATTGTAGCATGAAAGTCAAGTGGTTGCTGAACAACTGAGAGGACCTGGAGTTTTTGTTTGTTTGATTTGAGTGAATGATGATTTATATCAGGATTATGATGTGAAGTACTGTATTCCTGGCAGAGGTTCCTGCTTTCCAAAATATTAAAGTAAAATCCAAATAATTATTTGTAAAGATCTAAAGAAAGAAGGGAAAAAAATACTGTTTAACATTATTTGCAGCGATTGCATAGATTTCATAGAATGTGAAGCTGAGCAGTTCACCATGTTAGCTAATCTTATGCAGTTTAGTGTCTCGTGTAATTGGACATCTTGTATCTTTAGTAACTCGTGGGAACCCCTAAAATCTCACATTTTTATTTTGTTGACTGTAAGCATCCCACTGCAATATTCTTAAAGGGGCGCGCGAGTGCATTTGTGGAGCTTTGTTTTTATTTAAAAAAAACAAACAGACCCTACTGACTGATGGTTTGCAAGACTAAGAGTTCTTTGAATGTGTCATAAATTAATAGTCAGTTTGTAGAACCTGTATGGCAGTAGCTTGTTAGGACTCACAATCCCCCAAAGCCGAGGGGTGGGCACCCAGAAGTCAGGCAGTTCTTCTTAAAGGAGATGTTGGAGCCCTCCACCCACTCATCTGTGAAATGGTGCCATAATCCCAAGAGCTGTGTTAAATATTAACTAGTTTGTCCTCTATGCCTTGAAGTTCTTCTGATTGTGGTTTCATGAAGAAGGTAAGCCAAAGATGCTATTTAAAATGTTGCCATGGAAAAAAAATGCAGGTTATCTACCCAAAATTACATGCTTAACCATTCACTGCAGAAAGAATTGACAGGGAGTTTGCATGTAAATAGCCTCAGAGTGTGTTAGTTTAAAATGTAATCTATTGAGAAAGAATATCACACTGTCATGTTTTACCTCCATTTTTTTGGCAATGTTATGATACAGTCTTCCAGGCTCTTTTTATTTTTAAAGCCCACTGAAATGCTGTGCAGTAGCTATACATGAAGGTTTCTGTTGAGATTAGTGTTTTGGGCTTTTTCCTTAGCAAAGATTGGGCATGATTTTCCTACAAAGAATTATATGTACACACACACACACAAAACCACAATCACAGTTGCACAGGCATGGCTTGGTATTAAAATATTATAAACTCAACAGAATCATCACAATTTCATTTTCCTTGTCAGTTCCTAGGATGTAGCGGGGAGCAGGAACCTCCAGAGGTCTGTGGTCCAATCCCCTGTTCAGAGGAAGTCCAGGCAGAACGGGTTGCCCAGGGCTTTGTTCAGTCAAGTTTTAAATCTCTCCAAAAAAAGCCTGTACCCATCTATTACTCCAGGAAAGCGAGCTGTCCCACCACGTCTGTAATCCCGATGAGGTCATGGCTCTGCAACTGCACTTAGACTTTTAATTTCTCCTGTTTGCTTCCTGTGCTGCCTGCATTTGTGTTCAATCTTCTTTTGCTTTCAGGAGAGTGGCAGCGTATTCCTAGAGCTGGCCACGCCACCGCCACCTTTTAAAATGGCTGTGGGTTTGCATTGTCTTTAATATTAGCAAGACTCCTTGCTCGCTGGAGGGAAAGGTTGACAAGCATATGGTGGTAGAGTGCAGAGTAAGCAACAGCGTTTGGGCTGATTCAATCTTTATCCACAGTTATGCTGATACAACTTGTATTTACAAATACCGTTATTCATTAAGCTCAGTGGGTATATGTAGATAAACTGATTACCTGTGTTCAGATATTTCTTTACAAGATGCACAAATGCACATCAACTGCTGAGAGCTGGCCCCTCTCTGTTTTCATTTGGTTGTGTTTTCTTTTTCCATTTCCTGGGAGAGGGTGAGGATGTGAATGAATTCTTAGGATACTTTGTGCTGGAAAACCTGATGTTATTTGCTGTAAATATGGAATATGTTAGTTGAGATAACAACTTAGAAAACCTCCATTAAAGTAAAATGCAAAGTAAAAAAAAAAAAAACCAACCCAAAACTGCCTTACTTATACTTTCTACCTTAAAAAAAACCCACAAACCACACAAAAAAAAAACAAACCCAAAACAAACCACAACCAAAAAAACCCCATGGAACTGTATGTAGCTGGAAAGGGACTAAGAAATTTCAGATGCCTGTTTAAAAAAATATATTAAAAAGAGGGTGAAGAAAGTCAAGAAGAAACAGTTTCTATTGACTTGTTATTTCTTTTTTAGAAAGGTCACTGAAAATTTACACAGTGACAAAATAACAACCCAATTAGTATCTGTCCTGTAAAACTAAATGTTAATATATTTCAGAGTCTCCTCTATTGACAAGTGGGACTGATATTCAACATGGACTTCTCTAAATGAGTGCAGACCAAAAATTACCAGACAGTTATGAGTTCCTATAGCAATTGCTGTCAACTTTCAAACTGTAAAGGAAACAAGATATAATGAAAAACTATCTGTCGGTTTATATTCTAGGAAGAGACCTCTTTTAATTTTATGTCTGATAGCTATAAGAGACACAATTTGATCGTGAGAGTAAATGTTAGAAGCACAGCAGCCCCTTTATCTAGCACTTTAAAAAATTCCCAGTGGAAAATAGTATTTCATTAATTGAGATTACATAGGAATTATAGAATTAGGGGGTCCAACACTTCTTTTATCATTCATTTCTTTAAGTGTCAGTGGCATTACCTCTCCAAAATTAACTTTGGTGCATAACAACAGAGTAATTACCCATTGTGAAAAAGGAACATTGGTTAGAGAACTAGTGACTTTTTTTTGAGAAAGGAATCTCTTTAATAAGGGGGTTTCAATGGCAGTTTTTCAACTGAACAAATGAAATTATTTTTCTTGATATATTCATTTCTCCAGACAGAAAAGCAGATGAATAGTCTTCTCTTTTAATTCCTTTAAATATTTTAACAGCGAATTAAAATACCATGTAATCAAAGCAGTAACCTTTCATTTATGTTCTATGTATATCAGAATATTTCCATTCATATAGTCCGTGAGGATACAAAACGCACTGAGTGAAGCTCAGATCTTTCCCATTGAGGTACTGTGATTCACTCACACATACCGCCGCCAGTTACACACTTGAGCCCGTCTCTCTTTCCCCACCAAGACAGTGGTCTGTCTTCTGCGCCCCTGCCCTGTGCACGAAACAAGATGGTGTTCAGTAAGAAAGAAACTTTTCCATACCTTACTGAAGCCTGTGTGTTTTGTTGGGTTTTTTTCTCTGTTGTCTTCAGTGGCCTTCGGATTATATACTCCTGTAGTTTTCAGTCAAATTCTAGTCAAGCCTAATGACATTTTTAGCCCACCTTATTTACAGTTTTGACTGCTCATTGAAGCAGGCTGATGTTTTGAGAGGACAAAAAAAAGGCAGACAACTGTATTTAGTACGCAGTACTGTTTTTCTCAGAGGGCTGCACCTGCGAGTAAGGTAAGAGCACTACTTGGGTGAAGGGATCAGACACATTTATCCACGGGAGTTTGTTTAGCTCTGGCTTCCTCTGGGAACTCGCAGTTGGTGTGGGCTCAGTGGTACCATGACTTGCTGTCAGCTGAACTCATCCAGTGTTCACCCTGAGCTGGGCACAGGCTGAGTTGGGCTCTCTGCAATTCAATCCGGGGCTGTAGGCATCCATCAGCACCTTTCCAGGACACAGGAGGCTCGCTCCCTCAAAACCTCCATGCTGTGTCCCAGAGAGAGAGAGAGAGAGAGAGAGAGAGAGAGAGAAACCTTCTTGGTTGGAAAGCCAGAGTCCTGGGGGGAGCAAGGTGGGGGGCAGGGGGTAATTTAGGAGGCAAAGGACATTGCTAAGTTTACATCTTCTCCTGTGAAGGACCGCTATTTGATTCAGTTTCCAGGATGATCATTCCTCTGTGGATGAATTGGGACTGCTGGATGGAGGATGCAAGCCTCTGCCTCACTAGGGCAGTAATTGGAAAGCATGAAATGGGTGTCTAATGACAGCAGGAAAGGACAGTGTGCACTTGCGTGCTGCTCTGCCTGCTCTTCCTTCTGTTCCTAGTTGAGTGGATACTTAAAGGGAGGGTGCCAGGGGGATGGGGACAGTCTTTTTTCAGTGGTGCCCAGTGATAGAACAAGGTATAACGGGCACAAACTTGAACATCGGAAGTTCCACCTGAACACGAGGAGGGACTTCTTTACTTTGAGGGTGGCAGAGCACTGGCACAGGCTGCCCAGAGAGGCTGTGGAGTCTCCCACTCTGTAGACATTCAAAACCCGCCTGGACACCATCCTGTGCAACCTGCTGTAGGTGACCCTGCTGTGGCAGGGGGGTTGGGATAGGTGGTCTCTAGAGGTCCCTTCCAACCCTGGCCATTCTGTGATTCTGTAATTCTGTGAGTGTGGGAACATCTAACTCAAACTTTTCGCATGTGACCCCTAATTGTGTGCTTTTTGTTGTCTCTTGCCTGACTTGGGACTCTGGGGTCTGGTTTGCTGGTAGTGTTGAGTGCTCACAGCTGCAGCTGTAATAATAGGGAGCTGTACTTTGAACATATTAAACACCGTGTAATGCTTGATGCTCAGAAACATCAGGTCCCAGGTATCTCAGATTGGGAGCAAAATTAATAGATGCTTTTGATCTTAAAGTCTCTGTGCCCAAGTTCCCAGTCTGCAATACAGGAGACAGCAATACTTCCTCAACTCACCGAGACATGTGGAAGACGGGGAAAAAAAGTCTTTAATATTTTTCAAGAATTTAAATATTGCGGAACTGAATGCTTCATTGGGAAGCTTATAAAAGAAAGAATTTCTCTTCAGAGCTCTGCTTGAATATTGCTCAGTGCGTAAGGCACTTTGGGTACATATTCAGCAATGCAAAGAACGCAAGCAGGGATCATTAACCATTGCCTCTTTTCTGTGCTGAACAGAACAAAGTCTCGTGGAAAGATTAATACTTGTTTGTCTTATTGAAGACAGCATTGTAATGTATTTCTAAGATGAACACATCTTAGTGTTCCTCAGGCAACCTTAATTCTAGCATTTCAGAATATGTGAAGATTTCATTGAAACAGCAAGTGTTGTATTAAGGCTCACTTTTGTGGGCCATTTCCTGGTTGTTTTAAATTGAAAACTGAAAAATTGAGATATTCTGTTGTATATCATCACATTCTTATGAGTCATCAGTGTAATATAACTACAAGCTTTGTAGAGTAATTCTGTGTGTGTATAACTCTGTAATTATTACACATACAAAATATTAGATATAATTGAGAATTTATATGAACATAGTGAGATAATTATGATTTTTTTCAAGGAGCTATGGAAATTTGAGTGCTTTATGTGACAGTCTTTGCCTTCTTTGAGTATCTTTTCTGAGGAAATTCCCTCCTCCTCCAAAGGTAAATAAAGCTGTTCTGTTTTGTGCTGTTGGTCCCCGTGTAAGGGAGTAAACTGTTCTATACAATACATATACCTAGGGAGCAGGTAGTTACGGGGTTATCCTGCAGCCCATCTTTTTGCAATGAGCATTCCCTTCGTTTCTGGCTGTTTGTGGTATAACTCTACTTGCCAGCTATAACCTACTGTGGGATGCTAACATGTTTACATAAGCTCATGTGTACAGCACCAGCTGGACATCATCAGTGTATCAATGACTTAGTGTACCACATAATCTACTGTAACACACACCTTGTGTGTGGGTGTCACTCCCCAGCCCAGGATAGGAGAGGTTGGACAGTGTAGGTGTGCTGTAGCTGTACTTCATACCAGCAGAACAAACTACTTGCTGCTGAAATTGGGCTGACACAGACCTTCTGCTGATGAAAAGGTGCATCGTTAAGAAGAATCTCTTCAAACTTTCCAAAGCAAACCAAGTTTTACCAGTTCACTCTGTTGGGGACACGTTGCTGTTGTCTAATAAGGTAATATTTCGGTTTTCATTTTAGCAAAGCATATACTTCCCTGGGCATATACTGCCCATCATACCTGGGAAAATGGCCTTTCATGTAAAATGGGACATTTTGCTATTCATACACTTTGCTAGGAAATGTCATTAGAGATAGATAGCATAAAAGGGGGATTTAAAAGTGTATGTTGAACGACTACATATAAACTTAATTTTGTAAGATATAAAATAGCAGTGATATCTTGCCAAGATATTAGTCCCTGATGGAAAAGCAAGTTCTTGCAGGATTCTTTTCCTTTTCTATTGATTTCATTTACTGTAGGGTCGTTGTAGTCACACCATTTTGCTAGAAAGAATTGCAGAGCATAATCTGTTTCACTTGTATATTTTATTTCTTCTGCATCTGTTTCCATCATCTTTTTACGTGCCTTGTCAGCTACATGGCAAGAGAGGGCAAGAAGCCTCTCCACAAATTATTTCAAGTCCCTCAAGCAAAACCTCTCCTTGTGTCTTTTCCTAAGCTCTTCTTGCATAGTTTAAGCGGGACTCCACAATGTTATATTTCTTCCAATTGCAATAGCGTAGAAGCTGCTAATACTGTATTGTGTGAAACTCCTTCAACCACTTTATGCTGAACTGTAATACAATTTGTCACGCTTTAATAAATCATTATTTTTCAGAAATAAACGCACTGCTGCCAGAACTCAGGAATTTCATACAAATTAGAAAGTAGAGGAAACAGTTTGAACTTTAAGGAATAATTACTTCCTCTTCAATATTTTATTTTCACCTGCTTCAAATGGAGTTGGTGGATTAATTTTAAAAATAGTCTCTAACTCGTTCTACTTGTAAGCAAGAAGAGCATGGAGGTCTGGCCATGATCCTGTAGTATTACTGGTGAATAAGATGAGTTGAAATAAATGAAATAAATTATAAATTTTTAAAAAGTGGCTATAGGCACTTTGTGCAGTGCAGGAAGAGGGAGATAAGGACAGGAGAGTACTCAAAATATCATTTCCATTGTATTTGTGTCATATGAGTTCCTAAATCATGAAAGAGGTTACTAGAAATGATGAAACTAATTAAAAGAAAACTGAGAAAGAAATCCAAAAGAGAAATTGATGTGTGGTGATTACTCTGAGATGAAAGATTTTTGTTCTCTTCCTTCTAATTATATAGGAATGCTTATTTCATGATAAAAAATGAAGCTGAAATGGGCACATAGGGTCAAAATCATCTAATCTGATTTACCTGTCTAAAAGATAAGTGTTTTGTCTGTACATGTCTTATGATAGAGTGAATAATTATTTGTGATTGTCTCTCGCCATTTACAGTAGAGCTGAAGGGACTGGCTTAGACCAGATACCTAGCAATGCCTACTGGTGAAGTAGCCAACGGCGTCCCCTAGAATTAGGCTTCTGCACAGCATCTTCTTGCAGATATCTCTGCTTCCACTTGGAAGCCTCCCCAAATCCAAAGAGAATACATTAATAGCCATCAAGCTGATAATCACCAGGTACAATTTCAAAAGATGAACCGAGTAGGAGGGAGAACTCTTTAGCCTTGAGGGAAGACCTTCAGTTACTGCCCCAGAAGAGTGCTGGGCACGGCAGTGCCATTCCATGGGGTCACTGAGCAGGCACAGGTTTAGGCACATCTCAAGTCCTTTTGCGGGTGATGCAGTTCAAAGGGTTGTGGCTGCACAGAAGTGAAGCAGTGCACTACAAGCTAAAGAAACTCATTTGTAAGTTCAGGTTTTGCTCCGTCTTGGTGTTCTTGGGAACATGGGCATGAGAGAGGAATCAGAGATTTTAGGCCCAGGCAGAAAAGCAGGTCATGGATCACAATGCCTTTTGCTGAGATGCAAAACTGAGTTTCCTGAGGTGTCCATTGATGCTACAGCTGCATACTTTCCCTTTTATGCATGCTGTGTGTACAAAACATATCAGGAGACTAGTTGAGAATCCATAGGTATATTATAGATGCAGGTAAAGATATTTGCATGTTGCCAGGTTGACAAGCACCAGCTAGAAACACTATACTCAGGAGCTACATAGAAAGAAATGCAAAAGGGTCCTTTTGTGACATTGTCTGCTTGGTAGTGTCTGATCTCGTATAGTACTTCCTTCCTGTAATTATATATTTAGAACATATCCTTGTCTTTGAATAGCATGAGAGCTATTGACAGAAATTATTTTGCCCAGGAACATGCAATGGTTGAATTTTTTGGATGGGAGATCAGTAAGCAGGCACGGCTTGGAAAGCCAGTCACACTTGGAAGAGCCCTTTGTGAGCAAAAGTGAGAAATGTCCTTCAAACTGTTGTAGCATAGGACTGGTGGGGTAGCTCTCTGGTAAAAAGAAAGGAAAACTGAGGGTAGTGCTTCTGAACAAAGACTTTTCTAGCCTGTGCTATATGACAGTATGTTTAGGTACACCTGGACCTTTTATGCTGTGATTTTTTTGAAATAAATTAATTGTGTGTACCTGGAACTTTGTCAGACCTGCCATGAAACACTGTAGTGGGATTATGTTGGAGTTCATTGTGTTGGACTATATATGCTGCACTTCAGTATGAAATCTTTTTATAGCTTTATCATCAGAATGCTGAACTACTATTGACAGAAAGATTTTGAAATTTCATGTTTTACATTTATTATGTGTCTTACCTGTATCATTCTAGGAAAGGAAGGACTATTATCTCAACCCCAGTTATAAGGCAAGTGATGCCTACGTGATCATGAGGCTTTTTATGAGTTTCTTCCAATTGATGAGTTTGTGGCAGAAGGGTGTAGCTGTTAAATCATAAACCTTATCTGTCTATTTTTTGCCTATATTGTAAAGCCAAGGAATCCCAGTCATGAGCCCAAGGCTTCTTTATGGTAGGTGCTGTAGAAACACAACGTAGTAACCACGAGACTGTGCTGCTATCAGATGAACACAGATTTTAACCTTTTAATATATACAGGTGGTCTGGCCGTTCTGATTTTTGAACAGGAATATCAAACATGCTAATAGCATCTTGTGCTATGATACGTACACTGCTGCCTTTGTATCTTTCGAGGATGTCTTAATCTCTTGACAATTGTATCACATTGTGATGGTCTTTGTGTTCTTGTTCCTTGCTCTGCCTGTTGTTCTTGAAGAAACGACCATTTCATAAGACAGTAAACAGTCGAGTTTGGTATTGGTGAAAGTTTGCCAAAAAAGTAGCACCTGGGGGCAATGAATATATATGGAGTGAATTTGTCCAGCTGTACTTATACCCCTGAAAAAATGAGATTTGTAATTGAATTTTTGAACTGTATTGTAGACTCGGTCTTTCTGCCAAGTGGCAGCCCCTCATGTATTTCTTTATCGCTTTTATTTCTTTCAAATCTACATGGCTTCAATGTCTAGGGAGATTTAACGGTATTAAAAGATATTAAAAGACCCAAAACCTCAAAAATCCAACTTTTTCTGAATGAACAAAACATTATGAAAGGAATCAGAATTTGCTTTTATGTACACAGAACAAAAAGAGCGGTACTGGATCCCACAGGCAGAACCAGGGGAAATAGACCCAAGGAGTCAATCCGTTTTTTGCTCTGTGACATAAATTATGACAGCAAATTGCACTGTCCTCCATGGAGAATGTCCAGTCTTGAGATATGCAAGGGTAAAGGAAAAAAACCTCAAAAACTAAGCAAGCCATTGGTTCTGATATGTGAGCTGAAGAACAGAGGAAAAAGAAGACCATATACCATAAAAGCGTTTGTAGTTAATGACCAATATCTTCTGTTGTGCTTGGGAGCTAAGTGCACACTTTGTCTTACATAACTTGAAAGGTTGAATTATTGCAGCGTATGGTTACGAACTTCGAAAAAATATCTGAAGTTTCAAGTAAGATTCTGTTTAATGGTGGTTTTGTCATTGATTTTGTTGTGAATGCTTAAGAGGGCTTGTGGGAATGGAAGAAGTGGACTCGAGCAAAGATAGGAAGATGGAAAGGAGCGGGGGAGGAGGACCACGGAATTCATAACTTCGGAAGCAGAAAGATAAAAGAATTGGAAACTGAAAGTGTCAGTCTGAGGTGGGAAAAAATAGGGAAAGTTCTTCCTTGTTGTTGCTTTGGTTCGCTCTTTCCTCTTCTTGCTAATTTAGTTTTCCTGTCCTCTGCTGCTCTGGTCATCCATTTCCCCTTATCAGAAATGTTTCTCTCTCAGCTATTTGACCTGGTGAAATATTGGTAATATGGTAGAATCTATGTTAATTACATATTAAAAGGAAGTTGAATCTGGCGGATGGCTTCCCTGGGTAGATTTTTTTTTTTAATAGGCTGTTCCTTTATTATGTACCCAGCTATTCTGATTATGGAACAAAAATAAACATACATATTAAAAACTCAATCAAAGCCTTTAAAGTTACTTTGCTTAGTTTTCAAGTGGAGCAAACAGAACAGATCAGTCTGACCCAGGAGACAAAGCTGTGGTCTCAAAGTGACTATTATTGTTAGAAAATTATTCCACATATGAGATTTAGAAAGATAAGTTCTTTTTCCACAGAATAGGCATAATTGAATGTTTACTTCTTTTCTTGAGTTCTTGAGGAGTAGCTTACTTAGCATGCATAGTCTGAAAGCCAAGTCCTTATTTTAGGAGGTAATTTAAACTGAATTGCACACGGGAGCCTGAATGCATCAATTTAACAGAGTTAGAGAATAATATGACAGTTCTGATTTTTGCTTTCGCTGAAGAGAGCAGTTCAGAAGGAAACTTCAGTAAGCTTTTTGGCCTCAGTTGCATAGCATGCCACCCACCTGACCTTGCACTTTCAGAAGCTCTTCTGTATTAGACTGACACCTTAGTTGGGTTTTTTTCTGTAAAACCTTTCACTCCCAACACATGGGAATTTAATCTGAAGCAGGAAAAAAATTAAAATGGCTTATTTTTAACACAGGTAAACGTGGTTTACCTCATTGCCGTGGCCCTCATGTAGAACATGCATTTCTAACGACAAGTAAATATTTTTTTTGAAGAAGCTGTTTTTCAATGCCACGTTCATAAGCTGTCCATTAATCACATAGAGCTCAAATGTGGGCATAGGTCTTTGTTTCAGGAATTTCTAATGTTTTGTGTCAAGTCACATGTTCATTATGTCTATAACTTACTTTCTACACAGTTTAAAGCGATGATTTGTTTTATAAAACATTATGTGTAGTCTGTGTATCCTTGAGAATCTGCTCACCTCTCTTCCCACCATTCTAGTTCCTGAATTTGCTTCATTAACAGCCATGGCTTGAACTGAAAGCAGGAGATCAAATTCAGTTCTTTCGTTCTGGAACTCATCCCAGCTTTCAGCTACACACACTTCGGGTATATTCATTTTGGGGCCATTTTTTGAAGAACACCTTGTATGCAGACTGTTGTATGCTCCTGACTTTGCCTCAATCCAAGATCAAAATTTAATTTCTTTCACTTCTCAGTAACTGCTGAGTATAACAATTTGAAGACCCAATTTAGGCTCTATTGAAAGAAAGATTTCTTTTTTGGCAGTTTTACAGCAGTAGCGAAAATTGTTAAGTAAAAGCCAGCATAGATAGAAGAGTAAGTGTGACTGAAGTGTATAACAGAAAAGTTTTGTCAACTGGTTCCTACTACTGTGTTGCAAAATATGTCTTAAAAATCTTGTACAGTGCAAAATGTCTTGCCTCACACTCCTTGAGATAGTAAATGTTTCTGTCTGTGGGTATTTCTGAGGATTCAGTGGGACATAATCCGTAAGTTCTGGCAGGTCATTATATATGCCTCAATGAGTAACTATGAAGCTTCCCATCCTGGCTGATCAAATTTAGCTTTCATTTAACAACGTTTTTTGGAGAATAACATGATTGGTCTACATTTACGTGTAAACTGATTCATCTGGGCTGGAAGCTTAAGAGCAGGACAGACAGATATGACTTCTCAAGGAAGACGAGGACTCTTGAGCTCACGTGTAAGACACAGCTGTGATGATGGAAACTTCTGGAGTCAGATTGGACTGTCTCAGCCCCCTGTGTGCGAAGCCAGTCAAACCATTTTATCCTTTCCTTTTCCATCTTTGGCTACCTGACATGCAAAGCTTCCAGCAGTTTTCTTCTGGTGGGTTAGTCAAGTTTTTCACGTGAGGCAGCAAGAGCCTGACAGCCTACAAACCTTTGAGACCCAGTTGGGGAAAGCTCATGTGTCAGGAAAGCTTTATCCATTGGTCTGTGTTATTTCAAGCAGTGATGCTATGATTTCCGCCCCAGGTCCCTGGAGTCTGCCGCTTTGGCCAGGTCTCCTGTCTGAACCTCAACCTGTTTTCTGCCACGTTTAAAGCTATTCTGTGTTCATTCTTTCTGTCATGTTGACTCACCTTCACTTGGCTACTTTGCATACTACTTCCCAAAATTCAGTGTATATAAACATATATACATGCTGTGAAAGGCTTTGGGTTGATCTCTCACTCAACTGGGTGGTTATCTGCATGTTTAACTTCTAAGCCACCTGGTCATTTCCAATCAGAAATATGTTTAGAAGTGTGCTTTAGTCTTGTTGAGTTCCCCAAGGTAGTTCTTCAGATGCTTTAAGTCAATGCTACATTGACTTGGAGCTTTACAAATAGGAAGTTGGAGAAGAGATCAGAGATAAAATAACTGAAGATAAGGAGTGCAGTGGAGATTTGCCAGTGCTGATTTGCGGAGAAATTCTAATTATCTGCATTTTGCTTTTTCTTTTCTTTTTTTTTTTTTTTTTGGGTGGGGGGTGTCTTCTCTTAGTAGAGGGAATTCTTCACTGAACCACTTGACTGTGGACACTTGAGAAGTTTGTGGTCTGAAGGCTGATAATTGTACAAGAATCATCTGAAAGACAAGTTCTGCAGCTAGGTGTTTATTCATAGCTCAGATGACAATGTTCTGAGCTGCTAGGCAGATAGCTGGATTAAGAATTTTTTGTCTGCTACAGAGTACAAAAACCTGTGATGTGTTCCAGTCCTCCTAAAACAACAACAACAAAAAAGCAAACAAAAAAGCACCCAACAAAAAAAATTGCTGGTATAAAATCAAAACATTCATTGCAGAATTAAAGTGCATAGCAAATCAATTAAGTATAAAGTGTGAGGAAAAAAGAGTTACAAGACTTAAAAAAGCACAAATCTTAAATGCAAAGCTCTGCTTATCAGAATATATACTCATTCTGCTCATGTTCTGTCATATCATTTTTTTTTCCCTGTCCAATCTAGCAGTAATCATCAGTAATGTGGGAAAGGAGGATCGTCACCTCCTATCATGCATACTTAAATGAGCATCAGTGAAATAATCAACATTGACGCTTAACCTAGCATCTTTAGGTTTTGGGTTTAATGCCTCTGTTGAGATTAAGCAGTGGCTCTTCAGAACCCTTGTGGATATTGTGCCAGGTGCTCTACTTTACCTCTGGATGAGGGCATGGGTTGTCTTAATCAGTCTTCAGAAATGTGCATATGTGTATGAAAGTGGCACTCTTGAAATGAATAGGAGTTTCACTACTGAGGCAGGAGTTGATGATCTAAGAAAGACAAGCTAGAAGTTTGGGGAAACAACACCATTGCAATGAATTATTTTCCCTTCTTCATAGCCGTAAAAATATAATTACTTTTATATAATGGAGCATGGAGAGAAATAGTATTTTCAGCTTGGAAAAGAAACAGTTTATGGTTTACACTTAAAATCAAAGCTTTCCCAAACACAAATTTCCGTACATTCCATGTAGTCATTATCCTTTCTCTAAAAATAATCAGCAGTAGCGAATAGGGCAGTTCTTCATGTAAGGTGGCATGGATTGTCGGTTTCCAAGGTCAGGTTAGCTCAAAATCTGTTGGTTGGTCTAAGCATACTAGTTTGAGCAGCTCTGCCATGAGGTATCTTTTGAGTCCCAGTCCTCTATTTAGGACTTCCACAATTCAGTTGATAGACTGTCTGCTTTCAAAGTTTAGAAAGTGCAAAATCTTGTCCATGAGCACACAAGAAGGGACAAGGCAGAATATGCAGACTCCTTTGGGTAGTACTGTTATGAAGTTGAAGTTCCCGTGCCACTGCAATACAGCTGAGCTTGCAGATGAGGCATGGAGGGGTTCTGCTGAGGACTTGGTATTTCAGGTAAATAGGCAGGTTCAAATTAATTAAAAGAATCAAAGTGATGACTGAGTCTCTTTTCCTAAGCTTGTTATGCCAGCCTCAATTTAAACAGGACTCTGGACTGTTTTGTCTCAGCATTGAACGTGACAGCATACCTCAGGATGTCATCAACGCCCAAATAACAGGAGCTCTCTCCTTTCTGATTGCAGAGGCTGAGGTCAGAAAGACGACTTCTGCTTCCAGCCTCCTGCATGATGGTGGGGAAGCTGCCGAGTTCAAAGTTTCCAAAAAAATTAGAGTTTAAATTAATACTGGGGGAGGCAGGTATGGCCTTGGTCTAGCTGGATAGCTGTGAGATGTACAGTGACATAATGTGACTCAGGAGCACGCTGCCAGTGCTGATGGTGAAGAGTCAAGTCTGTCACACATGCGTGCATCCTTTCAGCATAAGTGTGTTTATTTCGGCATTTGTTTAAGTTTTAAAAAGCTCTGAGCCTTAGCAAGAGCTGCTGGGCTCCCAGCTTATTTTAAAATCAGTAGGATGATGGCTAAACATGGAGTTGGTTCCTGGTGTTGAAAAAGTCCCTGTTTAATGACTTAATGCTCCTGCCCTGTAAATGAAGGAAAGTATGAATATTTACTTTGCTGACAGAAATGTTGCATCATTAATATCTGTACAGCTCTTCTGTATTAAATATTCTTGTCTTTTTATATTTAGTGCTGCATAAAAGAGACTTGTATACGTGGGAGCAGTGGCTTGTCCCAGGGCAGCAGCCCGGGAGTTCCCTGGTTGGAGGTGTGATGCTAACGCAGCAACACCTCTCATCCCATTGCTCTGTTTCTTCTAGATGCCTCGAAAGAGACAATTTGGATCCTTTTAGATGTTGGTAATGATGTTAATGCTGCATAGGCTTGGCCTGGTCTGTCAGCCCAAGTGAAACATTCTGCACAGGAAATTCATGTTTACATGTCTTATCAAACACAACTGAGTCAGGTATGAAGTGCTCGGCTCTAAGGATAGCAAAGGGAAACAGCGTATAGCGTTATGCAGCATTTCTCAAAGTCTGTCTGAAACACTGGAAACAAATTGCCAAAGGTGTGGCTTTATTACCACTTTTGGTTCCTGGACTCAGTGATATGCCCAGTCTCGCTGCAGTTTTTGATGGAAGTGGGATATGTCCTGTAGCCTTTAGATCTTGCATTTGGCAGTTACTTGTAGGCTTTTCTCTCTTGCCACTTCACCTTTTTTTTTCTTTTTCCCCTTGGTAAATAGGTGAACATTTTATCAGCAATTTTTTCATGTTTTGAAGCTAAGCTCTTGAATTTTTATCTCGTTTGTTTCTTTATTGCAGCTGGTGCGCAGGATAAAATTGGCTGGGCATTTGGCTTGGGTTTGGAGAGGCTGGCCATGATCCTCTACGATATCCCTGACATCCGACTGTTCTGGAGTGAAGATGAACGCTTCTTGAAGCAGTTTATTGTGCCTCACATTTGGCAAAAAATAAAATTCCAGGTAAAATAATATATATGTATATGATAATAATTTCCTGGCAGTAAGAAGTGTGTGTAGCCCTAGAGAATGTCACATAATTAAAATTCTGTGCCATTAACAAATTAGGTTTTAAAGCAACAGCTTTCCAGCTATTATGATTCTCTGATACACTGCAATAAAATCCAGCTTTTGACAATAACATTTTTTCCAGTCAGATAATGTTGTGAGTTGTTGCTGATACCCAGTGAATATCACTGTTCTAAGTAATACTTAAGTATAAATTTAACTTTCAAATTTATTCAGAATAGGGATTGATTTAGGCCTGTGTCTGGTTTGGGTATGTTCTTGAATTGCGTCTCTAATTCTGTTTCATTATAAAAATGCGTTTGATGCTAAGTGTTCAAATATTGTAATACATTCCAAATTTTTTCTCATTGTTTTTGCTCTGCATTCATTGAAGTCAACGTGAGTTGCACTGTCAAACTTTGGCAAAATGCTTTGTGAATGTGCCTCACCATCTTCAGTGTATCAGCTCTTTACTCCAGGTAATAGCTGGGGGGGAGTGCAGGCTCGGCTTGTATTTCTTTTGTAACTTCTCTTTTGAGGTGATTTTTGTAATTGAACTGAGTGGAAATGCTACTTCCATAATATGCTTCAGCATGAGCACAGGAAGGTTCAAGTCAGCTGGTATCATCGCTCTTTGGGAGAGTTCAGCTGGCATAGCTGTGTAGATGCTTGGCAAAGTCTGAAGTACTAAAGCAGCAAAATGCTTTTTGCTGCTGCCTTTTACCATTTCCCTTGCTTTGTTTGTGAACAGTTTGATTATGTTGTTTAAGAATTAAAAATATAAAAGGGGAAATCAACAGTGATAATGCTCAGATGATGTTTGAGCAGTCTCCACATCAAATCAGTAGCAGCATCCATTTTTTAATTCATGGCAATTCTGGCACATCTTCTCTGGTAGAGTTAGAAGTCAAAATGGTGTTTGGATAGGTTTGAGGGGGGATGTTTTTTTTTTGGTTGTGTTGTTTGTGTTTTTTTTTTTATTTTGGTTTTTTGGTTGGGGTTTTTTTTTGGTGATACCAGCATTGAGGTATTCAGATTGCAGTTATCACTTACAGAAAGAAAACAGGTTTTTGCCACTGTTCCTGAAGGTGGGTCTGCCTGTAGATTTCCCTGATCTCCTACAAAAGGTTTGTTATTCTTTTCAATAAAGAGTGCTCAAGTGTCCTTCTTTTCAGCCCATTTCTTTCTGATTGGCATTGCTCCTGAGGAGCATGGATTGTGTCTTGGTTTATAGATTGCAGTCTGATCTCTGCTGGAATTAAGATGAAATTTCTTTCTTGCTTTAAAATTGTGGATCCAAGACTCAAACTGATATTAGCAGTAGATTGGGTTTTTGGGGAAAGGCCCAGATTGTCAGAACGATATGGTCTAATGTTGAAGGTGAGCCAAAGAGAGGGCTGGGTGTCTGGCTTCTCTAAGTTGCATATCATTTTCGTGTTCAGCTGCAGATAAAGTCAGGTGTACTGAACCAATCTGAAGATGACAGCAGCATAGGTTATTGTGGATAGGCTCAGAGGTAAAGACACAGTTTCTAGGAAGCTGAAAGTGAAAGAATTTTTTTTCTTTTTCTTTTTCTTTTGTTTTTTTTAATTGGTGCTGTTTGGTAACCTTAGCTGAGCAGGAGTCACTGGGAGCACATGGTTTTGCACTGTTTTGCTGGGTAACTGTCTGTGTCATCAATAGGAGAGCGGTGACAAGGTCTTGGTAGGTCTTTAAGCATGTCTTCTTGCTGAGCAGCATTGGTTTCAGCTGGCATTGGTTCAACTTGGAACAGGGAGGAAAGTTGTACAACCCAGAACTGATGTTGTAGAGAGATCATGAAGTTGAGGCTTGCTGGCTGAGACACATTTTGAAGTGATAACCTGAATCAGGAGGTATGATGCGATAGGTAGGGGACTTCAAGGAGGAGGAATTGTCAGCTGCCCCTGTGCTCTAACCTGGACCAAAGGGCAACATCAGAATAATATTACTGGGCCATTAACTACTCCTTTATCACATTAATGTGTTGGCAGTTGTTGTACCGCAACAAATAGGCCAATGAAAAGTATGCAGACTGGGAGAATGAGGGGTATGGGAGAGGGCCAGCAGAGGTAGAAAGATGGATAATTTTCAATCTTTTCCTTCTCTCTTCTAAAGCAGGATATGGCCAATGTTTTAGAAACAAATTTTTGCTCTGGTATCAAGCACTTCTTAGGGACATTTTTTCTCCCCCCCCCTTCCCTTTTAACACATACATACACACACACCACTTGGGTGTCCCATCTTCAATTTTAGTAGAATAGTTCTTCCTAACTCTTAGTTTATATTTTTCAACTCTGTCTCCGAATATAAGAGGCTAGAGGCAAGCTTGGTTTTTTGTTTAAAAGGAAGCCTGTATCCAGCTTTCATCTGGTATCTAACATTGAGCTTTTTCAAGCTCAGTACTGTACTTACTTCTAGTACATACAGGCATTGCTTTGTAAAGGGTTAATGACCCTTCAAATGAGAATACTGTCAAATAATCTTTGGTCTACCCATAAGATCTTGGGTGATGGGAGTTAATAAGCCAATTTTTCTTTCTGTTCTATGTTATTTTTCAGGTATGCTGTAAAACCAAGTTAGCAGACCTCCTGCTCCTGTTTACTTTCTAAAGAGTCATAATTAATGAATCATATGGTTTATTCATATCATATTTAAAAGAAAACTTTTAGCCTGTCTTCCAGTGTTGATGTTGTAAGAAATCTCAATGGATATTAAAAAAAGTGTCAGATTTTCTGCATGCAAGGCCATGCAGGACTTTTCGGCCTGACTGAACTGAACCAAGACAGATCAGGTGTTCCGAGAGCCTTTCATTACACAAATTGAATCCGATGGCCTCACAAGGCCTGGGTGAATGTCCATCCTTTATGTGCTTAACTGGGACAAACCTCTCAACCTTTGGATACTCCCCCCATCTATTCTTATAATCTGTATATTATTCACCACCATAAATATTTTCTTTCTGTTCATTAAAATGTTCTTCAAATACATGAAGTCCACACTACATAGCAGTAACCTGTAATAATAGCTGGGCTAAATATACTCCTGTTCAAAAATGGAATTTAATTGGAGCATTTTCTTGGGACTTAGAAGGTTGTATTTTGTGCCTTTTAACAGCCTGAATGCGTCTGAATTTTCCCTGTGTCATCAGTTGCTCAATGTACGCATTCAGGCTTCAGTAGGTCAAAAAGCTGTTGGGAAAAGCTGACAGTGCTTGTACCATTGTGGCCACTCAGCACCGCGGTGTTGGAGTGCTGCTCCCGACAGATCAGATTATTGCATTGATTTGGATTACCAAATCGCTCTAGCTATAATTTGACACGAGTCACAGCAGTGTGGGGGATCAGAGGCCTTCAATCAGTTGTGTAGGGCTTCTGCTCAGGCTGTGAAGTGAAAGGCTGAGGACAGACAGGGCAGGAAAGACTAAGCACCTGCAAGGAGTAACGTAATAAAACAAATGGCTTGGATCCGATATAGTACGCTGTGTTACATCTGTGTTCGTCAGGGCCCTGAGCATAGTTCCGTGTAATCGCTTTCCGGTTCGTGCTGAGCCAGCATTCTTACCAAAAAACCATGTGTCCGTGGGCTGACAACTCTCGAGAAAAGGTACAAAAATGAAATGACATTTAGGGGAGGAAGGCACTCACAGTTCAGATGAAGTGTGGTGTGCCCAGAGGTGTTGATTAAGACGAATGGGCTCTGGCAGCAGGACGGTTCCTGGAACCTCCATCATTTCGCTGCTGCGGCGAGCAAGCGGCATGTCATCTCAATTGACTGCTGGTGCATTCTCTCCTCACAAAGTCACTTTCATTTGGTGCTGCTGGAGGCTGTGGCTGCTGTTGTTTTAAATAATTATTTATTTTGATTGCAGATGAGCCTTGTGGCCCGGACTGAGGTCAACCAGAAGCATGTTTATGCTGTTTTAAGGCAAGCGTTGGTACAGAGGGATTCTGGACCAGATTCCTAGCTAAACTGCAGACTCCCTCTGTGACATTATGGGATTTGCTCTCTTCTTCTTTTCCTCATTTCTGCAATATCTGCAATAAGCCTGGAACACCTACTTTTTACCACCCCTCCCATCATCTCCAGGGGCTGCATCTTCCTTGTGTCTGCTGGCACATGCAGCCTCTCCAAACTCCTTCATAATTCCTTCATAATAACCTGTTAGCTTCAATACTTAAAATAATAGACTTTCTAATCAGAATCATTCTGATGGCACCAGGATAGACAAAGCTCCTAGAGCAGCTCTGCTGGGAGACCTGAGGGGCTAGTAACCTTTGGCAGTGGAGTGAGGAGAGTTGACAAACAGCTTGAATTGACACTGTTCACCTCCCGCACAGCTGTAGCCAGAATGGTGTATGTGGCCCTAACCTAGGAGACTGTCTCTGCTTTGAAAAGCGAACAGTCAAGGTTAGCAGAGATGAGAAAAAAATATATCTTCAGAAAGATGGAGTTGTGTGGAAAGAAGTGATTCATTGTACGGGAAAGGAAATCAAAGTAGGTTTATCTTTCTCTTGTGCAAGAGAGCAAAGGCTGGGCTTCACTCACTCCCATTTGCCTTTGCTCTGTATGTCATAGGAATTAAGCTCCTATTCTAATGACAAAGGATTTATCCAGTAGCCCTGTTTGCTACATATGTGAGCCCTCTTGTTCACACAGTTGCAGAGTACAACTTTTTTACCTTACTGTGCACTTTTCAGTTTTCTGAGACAGTCATCATCCCTGTGCACATACCTGGTTGTTGCTGGGAGACATATAGCTTGTCGTGAAGCTTTAAAAGATGCTGAAAGTAAAATGCCGTGGCAGGTCCAAGGGGAAACTTTTGCAAATTAAACCATCTTAGTCTATATCCTTTATTCCATGCTTGAGAAGGAAAGCATCTAATGTATAAGCCAGCCATTTCAACCAGTTTGATCTTATTACATTCACTGCACAGGGTGGGTCTGTCTGATCCATCATTAGTATGCTACTCTGTATAATTTATATTTATCTTCTTAGTCTGTGATTAGCTTTATTTTCCAATAAAAAGTAAATAGATTCACTGGCTGCTACATTTTGAGATATTTTTCATCAAGATTAGGTAACTCCATGCTTAAATGGTTATTCATTTATTATGTTTACTTTCTAATAGTGCATCTATTAAAGGCAAATACGCAACCATTAGTATGTAAATTTAACTTGGATGTCTGAACAAATGAGGTACAGCCTCAACTGTGATTTATTGTCTAATTACTTTTACTGTAATTGAAGATATATAATGTGTGTATGTATGCATGTGGAGGTACAACAGAATAGATGATGGTGTAGCATAAACATTTTATTGGCATGACTTTGGGAAGGTTGAATTTCTTATGAGTGACTTACGTAGATCATCTTAAACAAATGTCAATAAAGCCTTTACAGTGATGCATGTCATCTCAGGTTTGTCTGTATACTCTGCAGAACGTTGTGAATCTCTTTTTTTAGCGTTGGATAGCCATGGAAAGAAGGCAAAAATATCTTCTTCATTGCGGAGATGCCGCACTAAGCTGCACGATTGGATTAGAAATCACTTGATTGTCAAGTCTTCTCTCATAAGGATGTTGAATTTCATATCGTTTGTAGCCAGTGCTGGTATTGAAGCTTTAGGAACCTGAGCCCTCTGGCCCCAGTCAGGCAAAGTACTGAAGCACATGCTGGGCTTTAAACTTGCGAGTAGTCCCATTTAAATCAATGGGGTGGTTCCTGTGCTCAGTCAAACATAACCTAAATGCCTAAATAGTTTCAGGTCAGAGACCGCTGTACTTCCTCACTGAGAGTGATCAGCGCCTTGCAGGGCTGAAGCAGAGGAAACTTTCAAAATGGCTGTTACAAGCAATAAGAGTTTAATCTGACAAACCACAGACTTCATTTGCAAAACCTTTGATCCAAGCCAGTTTTACTGATCCACACTTGGATAAAGAAAGTCAACAGGCAAGCATCTAGAGAGTAAACAGGACCTGATTTCCCATTCTCAACTAAAGACAATTGGCTGAAAACACAGGAAGAAAAGAAGAAAATAGGGGCTCAGAATGAGGAGAGAGAGTGGATGGACAGTCACATGAGACTGGATACAAGAAAAACAAACCACTGAGTTAAGACAAAGTAAGAGGAAGGTTGAAGAGCAAAGAGCTGTACTTTGGGAATTGGCGGCAATATGAAAAATTCTGGGGGCAAACAGAGAAACTTTAAACAAGATAGGGGGGAGGTGGGGCAGAAGAGGAGAAAGACACAGAAAAGGAGAGTAGGTTTAAGGCAAAAACCTGTTGAGACTGATTCAAAAGACTTTTTCTAAATCAATCAGAAAGTCTTCCCAGACTTTGTACTGTACACATCTACTCTTGATCTCCTTTTGAAAAATCAAGAAGTATGAGTGACCACAAAAATTATGACCATGAGCCATCAAAGCATTTCTGTACTTTAAAGTATTATTATCAGTCTCGGTGTGGGAGGTGGTGTTGAAAGCAAGGAATGTGTTGTCTGAGAGTAATGATTGAAACATTTATAGCAGCTCTCCAAAACTCAGGCATACCTCAAAAACAGGAGTGATGAAAGCTGGTATATCCAATGCTATTCTATCCTAATTTAATTTTGTGGACTTTTAAGTCCAGGTCTAAAAAATAAGCACCTTACATACCAGTGAACTGCAAATGAGTAATATAGTGGCTTTTCCATCATATGATATAGTAAACAGATGCTCAGACACACATGCAATTTCACTGGAGCACAACTGGACCTGTGTGCTCAGCCTTTCAAGGTAATGAATTTTCCAAACACATTTGGTGCTTTCTTTCTCTGCCTATTCTTAGCTTTTTATTTCCCCAAGTAAAACCTGAGTGAGGATACTTACCGCAGCTACGGGTTCTATAGACTGTTTGTCTCTTGTTTAAAAGGGAGATTGCACCTGACACTGTACAGTAATGCAGATATGGGAGGGTGTTGAAGAGTCTTGCCTGTATTAGTTCAGTGTGCTTCGAACAGCAATATGGGAATCAAAGGAGTACCCTGTCTTATCTTCCCACCACCTCTTTACCTTGGCTTTCATTCATCTTCATAGTCTTAGGATCTAAGGCTAATTCAGGTTGGAAGGGACCTCAGGAGATCTCTAGGCCCACCTCCTCCTCAAAGTAGGGTCATCTCTGAGGTCAGGCCAGGTTGCTCAAGACATTATCCATGTGGATCTTGAAAACCTCCAAAGATGGAAACTGCACAAGCTTTTTGGGCTACCTGTTCCACTGCTTGACTGTCCTCATGGTGAAAAAGTTTTTTCTTCTATCCATTCTGAAGTTCTCTTGTTTTGGCTTACATCCATTACTTCTCACCCTCCCACCATGCATGGGAGAGAAAAGCCTGGGTCTGTATTGTTGATGACCTCCTTATACGTACTTGCAGGTTGCTGTTAGGTTCCCCTGAAGCTGTCTCCTCTCCACACTGAACAAACCCAGCTCCCTCAGTCTTTTCTCACAGGCAAATGTTTCAGGCCCCTGATCTTCTTGGTGGCCCATTGCTGAAATTGCTCCAGTTTGTCAATGTCTTTCCCATGCTGGGGAGGGGTGGGGGGGCGGGGCAAAACTAAATGCAGTTCTCTAGATGTGGTCTAACGAGCACTGGGTAAAGAGGGATAGTCTCTCCACTCAATCTGCTGGCTGAGCTCCTGTTGATACAGCCCAAGATGCTCTTGGCCACCTTTGCTGCCAGGGCGCACTCATGCCAGTCACTGTCCACCAGGACCCCTCAGGTCCTTCTCAGCAGAGCTGAGTTCTCCTCTTTGCATGTTTTCTTGTTATCCCTTCTGTAGCTTATCAAGGAGATGTTCACTGTCAGGGCTCGTCATGGCCTCTTCTCACCTAGCAGCTCTTAGTCCTTCTGCAGAAACTGGTGCCTACATCAAACTGGACAGTGATTTCAACATTTCTTCCCACTTGTTAAGTGTCCTTGTGAGCATTTTGGGTTTCCTCTGATACTGCTTCTCACACCGGAGGAGCTCTCTATGATATCCACTTTCCTTTTCTCTTTCAAACCTCTCCTTCACAAACTCCCCATTTCTTGCAATGCCTACCAAAACAGCTGGCTGCAGATGGCTGAGGTGGTGAAGAGCTGAGAGACCTGTCTGTCATTTTTGAGAGTTTCATTTCATGGTTCCAGTGGACTATACCTCCAGCCTTCATCTGCTTGTTGTCATTTCTCATACAGTTAGCACCTCAGTTTTTAGGGGCAGAAACCATCACTGGACTGCACATTTTGATTCTGGATTTGTGAAACACTTAGTGTGCCGGAACCCAGGCCCATGACTAAGGCTGCACTGTGATGATATTACTGAAACTCGTGGTAAAAATAGCCATTGATGAGGGATGTGGTTCCCAGAAATCCAGCTGCTACCCTTTGAGCTAACACCGATGATGCAGTATTTCACGCACACCCTGTTTCCATCCTTCCACCCACCCACTGCAATCTAGTCTTACTGATAGCCTCCCATTGGACCTGAATAAATCAGCAATAGTTTAATTCCCTTCTCCTTTTACTTGGGAAAATGTCAATAGTCCTTTATGCTTAGATTAGCTAGTGTTATTTATCTTACGTAATATCTCCGTCTGTTGTCTGCTGGAGCACCGAAGGGCGAAGCAAATCCATGTCATCCATCTAGCAGCCACCTTGATAATAGTCAGATGTACAGAGAAGCCTATGGTATTAATTAGCAAAACCATAGGTCTTTTCCTCTCCTTCACCTATGTTCCTTGAAAATACTTTAAGTAATTCTAGGTTGTTTTCACAGTCTTCACAGAGTGAAAACTCTCATGTTCACCTCTGTTAAGTTGTCACAGGCCAATAGCAGATTTGGTCTTGCTGGAGATGACTTCAAGCAAAATAGCTGGTTTGAGCTGTTCTTTCTGGATGTTATGAGTTTTCTGCTTTGTACACAACTGTCCCAGTTGGAATTTGTTTAGAGTGGGTGGAGTGTGTGTCTATATATATGTACAAAGAGCAAAATATTTCATCCTTGCTTTCAGTTTTCTATGCTAACACACAGTTAAATCACTAGTAGAATTCTTATGACATGGCAGGTAGTTCTGAAACCTGGATGTAATTATGTATTTCCTCAAATCTTCAGCTATGTGGGAGGTCCAGGGCTTTACTAACAAACCTAGAGAGTGCCACAGGGGGTTTTGGAAGCTTGCGGTGTGAAATACCAGTGTGTCCACCTGGAAGATGTCCTCTCTTTTGACTGCAGGTCCAGTCAGAGACGGCAGCTAAAACTTCCCTCTGTTTGAAGGATTTTGGTGGTTTTGTGACTGCTCTGTACCACTTGTTCTCAGAGTATTAGGATGAGGAGCATAATTTTTTGTTCTTTGCCATGTACCCATGTTCCCATGTACTGTTCTGCTCTGCTGTTCCAGTTGTACTGCAGCATCTACTTATGTGGCTAGACTGTGAGGTGGATCAGGGACCCTTTTTCCTCTATGGTTTCTTAAAGCCATATCAGTTCCCTGATCCACTTCTCAGTGTTGCCCCATGCCCTCAGCACAACTGAGACAGTACTTTTCTTTTTGGAGGCAGGATAAAACCAGAAGTGACTGGGGAAAAAGCCTGTAAGGTGGCTTTGCCACTGGATAGTGTGCCACAGCACTGTGGCCTCCGTGCATAAGTGGCACAAGGGAAAGGTCATGGATCAGTGAGGGAAGTGAGCAGCCTGGGTGGAAAGAGGAGCCTTTGCTAGCTGGGAGTCTTCTCCCTTTTCCTTCCATGTGCCTTGGACATCCAAAACCTCAGTCCTGGAGGAAAGAAGGAAGGAGTTCAGAAGTAATTGAAAGAAAAGTCAAGGACTAGAGAAGAAAGGAGAGAGAAACTCGGATGAAGACATACAGCTGTTCTTGTTGAAAGTTTTTTGTCACTTAGATTCCAATGGTGGCATCCCAAGTGAAACACAGCTGTGCAATGCTCACAAGATCCAAAGGCCACTGAGTCTGTAGATGTGTCCCATGGATTTCAATTGGGATCTCCATGTCTTCCCAAACAGGTGTTTGCTATTGTCCTTCCATGCAATTAATGCAAAAATACTTTCACATAAAAAAAGGAATGTCACCCGTTAAAAAACAAATGAAAGAGTCAAGATCGTATTTCTTTTTTCCTACCTCTCTGTAGTCTGGAAAGTTGGAATAACATGGCAGAAACCCAGCCTCTCACAAGTCTTCAAGAGTCATAACATTCACAGTGTATCCCATGAAAGGCTTTGACACAACCAAAAGAAAAAAAAAATAGTGCCTTAAGAATGTCCATCTCAGGTGTTGCTGAATTTAGAGCATGTTGTTACTTTAGAGAATGATGGGTGAATACAAGAATGTGGTACACCCAGGAGGTGTGTCATCAATACAAGTGAAGGAGATTCCCAGCAACTGGGAACAAACCAGGGACTTCCTTCCAATTTGTTTTAAAACAGAGCAACTATAACCTTGACTGTCTTTTGAGCTCACCCCAACATGATAAAATGAAAAATGAATTTCCAGTTATGAATGCTGCTGCAATGTACAGTTATTGTCAGTAGAATAATTTTCCTGCTGATGTCTTTTTTTTTGGTAGGCAAAAGCCAATGCAACCCAGTCAAAGTACACCTGAAACTGTTTAAATGATTACTTAGCAAAAAGTGCAATAAGCTTCAAAAAGCATGTGTTACTGTGGTTTGCTCTGATCTCTAAACCTCATATATTTGCAGTTTGACTGGTTGAGGCTCTTTAAAACAAATAGCTCACAAATGAGTAATTTTGCTGCTGAATGTATCAACCGATCTTTATTGCATCCCAAATGATGAAGTATAATGCTTATACAAAGTGCTTAAATAAGCCATGGAGCAATTTCCAGCAGTGATATATATGCTGAAACCCACATTAAATTAATATTAGGTGAAGGAGTAAACCTGGAAATCTAAAATAACAATAGATTTCATATTGGTTATGTGAAACTATGAGAACCAGCTGCTGGTGATTTCAACAGGAATCCACACATGTTCAGAGCTTTCAGTCTTACTGTCTACAAAAGTAGGTAGCTAGTAAGGAGGGTAAACCTTACACTTTTGCCAATATTTTTCCAGTATTGGTTTAATTACAGCGTGATGAATAGAATTCTTGCTAGGAGGATGGCACAATAACTATCTTGACTTCAGTCTTTAACCCTGACCTGAGAAGTGACTCAATTTCGCTACTCAAGAATTCTGTTTTCCATGCTGTTTACAGTTGTAGTTATCTTGTACCTCCTGCCTCAGCATGTCTTCTCCAACACTATTGTAGGGCGGAAAGTTCTTCAGGACAGGGGCTATCGTTTTGTGCTCCATCTGCCTAATGGGACCATGGTTTCTGACTGGCAGTCCTAGGTATTTGTCACAATCTGAATATCTGCATGCCTACAGCAGGATTAAATACACCTTTGTGAATGTACATTATGCGTTTGATGTAAGAATAAGCTCCTGTTTAAAACGTCTTCAGAGGTACAGGTATGTACTGGTATGCATACACAACCAGAGAAACATAAAAGGAGTGGTGGAGGTTGGGGGATTGGAGGGAGACATCTTGAAACCAGTAGGAAATACGCTTTAATTCTTTTTACCAGTTTTGGACAAAATGATTGGTTTTGTCATAGATGAGTTTACTTGATAGCTGTTTTAACATCTGTACCAATGTTTTACACGCAAAAGATAACGTCTTGCAAAGAGCTTTTGATAAAGTGTTTCTAAAATCATGCCTAAACCCTTACAGTCATCATCTGCATCATGATTAGCCATTGCAGCTCAGCTGTAGAGCGTCCCTAGGAAACGAGGGCCGGGGAGAACAGTCTGGGTGCATGTGTGCTTATGTGTGAACAGGAGCACCTTTTGAAGTACATGGTGTTAATAAAAAAACCCTGATTTTCAGCTACGACTTCTCTGATCAGAATTTGAATTAGGCTACAGAGAATAGCCAAACAACAGAAGGCACAGTTGGGGAAGAACTGTATTATTCGTATCATACCCGTCCTCAATTTCCTTCATCTTGCTGGTGTGAGAGACAGGTGGACCATAGTACTGACAGCCTAAAACAAAATGTGACAAGTAAGTAATGCTTTGGGGTGCATATGCTGCAGAGGATTTGTTTTTGCAATTTTCTAAAAACTAATAATGGGAAGAAATCACCTCTTTTGAGGGTTGTTTGCATCCTTCTGCTCCTGGACACGTGTTAAATCCAGTTTGCATAATTATTCCCACATGTAGCCTGTTCTCCTAAATCAGCAATAGTGAACCCATTTTCTGTTTCTTGTAAAATAAGGAAAGGCATTAAAGAAATACTTGTTCTGCACAAGGATTCTGCTTGCAGAGATTTAAATGTCTTTATGTTTTGTCATTGCATACTTAAATGCTTAGTGTACTTTTTGAAATGCTTAGTGTACTTTTTGTGCTTTTTGTGCTTGGTCTGTTCTCGGCTTATGGCTTCTCTGTAGTTTTCGGTTTCTAAGTGTTGTTACTCTTTAACAAGAGTATAGCTTTAGGAATACTGAGGGTCTGCCCGAAAGGAAAAATTAAAGGCTTTTCTCCCTCTTCTGAGTATTGGACAAGTAAGCAGAGCCTTTCATTTCTGTTTCTGTCTAGCTTACCTACTGTTCTTTAAAGTTAGATACTGGTTTTAGCTTGCTACACTGCCCTGATGTTTTATTATTGGTTTTGCCCTTTGGAGGTTGTGATTTGTATGAATTTAGTACTTTAAGGGGGGAGGGCGGGAATTAAGTTGACTACTCTGGAAACTAAAGTACTTGATTTCACCAAGAGTCATTGCAACTCGGCCAGTTTCCCCAAGTGAAGAAGCTATTTTAGTGGCACTGGAAATCATGAGGAATATTTCAAAACTACCAGTAATCTGCTTAGGTAAATTTCTGTACGTGGCAGTTAGGATCTTTTAATTTCCTAGGGAGCATAGCTTTTTATGATGCAGTATCTACAGTGGCATCTCCCAGATGATACAGATTAGCTCGTAAGTCTGAGAAGTGTAGAAAGATGAGGACATTCCTTTGTAGTGTAGCAATGTCCAGGGCATTATGTGAAGTTGTACCTGGCCAAGAAATAAGAAGCGTCATTGCCATTGTCTTGGAAATCTCTATGCTTTTTAGGAGGGAGAGAGGAAAAAAAAATACAGCCTGTTAAGTGGGAAGAAGGACTTTTTCAGATGTTGCATATGCCTGTAAGATTTGTGATGCCAGCTTATTTTGGTGTAAGTCATATTCAGGTGTACTGGAGATTCTGCTGTTTAAACAATAACTCTCTGGAATGGTGGATTTAATGAGCAGAAAAGGAAATATAATCAACAGTGCTTTATATGAGATTTTTCGTCTAAGCTGAAATGAAATGTTGCGTGCAATTTGTTTCCATTGTTATGCTATGTATTTGGAAGAAATACATCTTCATATTGCTGCAGTCTCTTTCCAAATACTTGCATTCTTTATTTAAATATAAATCTTTTATATGAATTGTTGATGTGAGCAGAATTTTACCCCACAGGGCTATTCATCTCGGCATTATTACTAAGCATAATGAGAAAACACATACAAACCAAACCATCAGAAAGGAGGAAACCTGACTTGTGAGCGTGGCAAACACTGAATGCCTGCAGCAACCAATGCCTTCTGCAGGAGTTCCGGGTGCTCAGCACTGCTGAAGAAGAAATTCTTAGTATCTGCTGAGAAGTTGGGTTTATGCTGACTTGTACCGGTTTATAGCCTGTTGCTTGCTTGCTTGCAGGCATGATAGATATTCTTTAGAAAAGTGCAGGATTGGTACATACAGACTTTATTCATTGACGGGTTGTTTTCTGAGGTCTGTGTCTTCTCTGCCCTTTTTACCCCTGGTCTGTGTCATCTCTGCCCTTTTTACCCCTGCTTGAAAGAACCCGATAGAGTGATTCTACCTGTGGAGTGGGAGATTTGGGTAGGAAGGACATACAGAATATGGACAGCCTCTGCAAAAGGCAGTCTTAAGTGTTGATTATTAGGTTTGATGTGAGAATCCACTATACCATTTTGGTGATTCCAAATGACTGGATTCCTTCCCCAGGACACAAGCTTGCTTGTTTTCTATAGGCAACACCACAACATGATAAATAGATTGTCCCATCTGTTCCCCTTTATGTCACAACAGTTCTCTGGGAGCAACTCCTCAAATGGAAAAGTGATACCAGAAAAAGCTTTTAGTTGTTTTGCAGTGATACATGTGTGTTTGATATGGGAGAAAATTAGCACCATGAAACCAGCTAGTTCAGTAGACCATCAACTGAGAGGCAGGGGAAGAAGCATGAGGAGAATACATATTTTTCTACAGTAGACCTAGGACTGCTATAGGAACATGTCAGGCTAATCTCTTCTTTACCCCGATGCTCTCAAAAGAGGGTTGTAAGAAGCTGAGATGTGGGAGTGAGAAGTAGAGAGACATCCCTTTTGGTGGTCCTCCATGTGAGTCCTATCTGTTCCATGGGAACGAGAAATTACTTTTGACTAGTCAAGCACAGAGCAGAGAGTCCATCACTGGTATTTGGGAATCATTTATATTTATCTTTTGGTGTTTTTTATAATCAGATCACAAGTGGCAAGGCATATCCAAATGCCCAAGTGCATGGGTATCTGGAAATATGTCTCTGCTGTGTACACTGCAACAACCCTGCTTTTAATAGGTTTAGGTCAATCCTCTCAATTTTTTGTGTCTTTCCTGCACTTTTTAAATTCCGTACTAATCACATAAAAATAACCTTTTCAATGGCAATAGAAGTGATCCTTCTGTGTCTGGAAAGCGTCTCAAAAGCCATGTGTTGTTTCTCATTTTTTTGAGCACAGGTCAGTTTAAAATATATATTTGCACTCAGAGATGTGTATTGTGGCTTTAAACTTGGAGCATTGTCCATGACAAATTTAAGTGAGCTTGATTTTGAAATAAAATGCTTGCAGTTTAAAGTAAAGTTGTGCGTAAGAACACAGTGTCCCTTTTCTGGTAGGACTGCAGAGGCTTAATAACTAGCATTACTTTTGGATTAACATGTTTAATGGCAAGCTTGCTCCTCACTCATTCTGCCACAGCGCCAGTCCTTTTGTGCATTCTTCCGAATGCTTGGAAAAGGTGGAGCAGCTTCTCTAAGAAGTTTAATCTTTTCATTGGCTGTTACCCATCTTAATTTTTCAGTGTCATATTAGGTATTGACTTTCCTTTGTCAGGCAGGCTCCTCTATAATAAGCTGTAACTTCTAGCATGCAAGAAGGGTCGTATTTGTTCTTGTGCATGTGTGTGTGCATTTGTGATGAGTCTTTGGGGTTTTTTTCTATTCAAAGGTGCTTCACTAGCAGTGGAAAAGGTGACTAAATGAGATGATATGAAGAGCTACCAGGTGACCACTTAGGCAGAATATAAGCAATGAAACTCTTGGTTTGCACCTTCAGGGAACCTGTAATATGGCTCAAGAGAGAAAGTCTTATCTTCAACAGGACCCCATAGGGCTTAGCTTAGGTGGGAAGGGGACAGAGCTTGGATGCTGGCGTGCAGCATGCAGCAGAGAGGGATCTGGTCCACAGATTTGGCCAGGCATAAACTGGAGCTTCTGCCAAGGGCTTCATCCCACATTGAAGGCTGAGACTTACCTAGAAAGACAGTCTGTGCCTCATGGCATCTCCCTGCTCAACCTGGATTTAGAACGGGCGTTTCATCTTTGAAAACAGTTTAATTTACTGTGTTGATAACGTTGATTTCTTTCTTGTATTTTCTGCAAGGTACTTCCTGTTTTTTCCACAATTCCTTGATTGTTTTTCCCCAGGCATGAGGGAGGTAAAGGCAAAGAGAGTGCTTTGCCAAGATGAGGAACAGCAGTGACTTGTAACCCAATGCTGTTTTAATTGTGTAGGCTCCTGCTGACAAACAAGCTGGTCTTTCTGCCAAACATACGATTTTCTTCAAAGTATTGATCTCTAGAGGCGAGTCTGACATCTCTCCCCCTTTTTAACCCCCATGAAGGGCTGTGAACTGCATTAGTTGGAGTGGAAACTGGGATATTATTTGATTGATTTGACCTGCAGGTGTGTGTTGGCAAGTTCAGTCAGCTGCAGTATCTGTAGGCAAATGTTCCTTGTGGCTGGTGGTAGCTCATTTCAGCAAAAGAACAGGGTTGGAACCAGGGCTCCTAAACACAACTTAGAAATCAAACATTTCTGTCAACTATGACAAATTAAAACCTTTAGGAATGGAAAGGTACCAGGCCGGTTAGAAAGTAAAATGGGAGGAAAAGGATGATGGCTGTGGGAATGTTTGGGCAATCCTTCCCCCAGCCTTGGAGTCCCTAGAAGACTTGATTGCATAGTACTGCTGCCATGCCTAAGAGGAGTTGTATCTAAGGTGGCGTACATCCAGTTCTCTTCAGTAGCTCAACGTCTTTATGCTGTCCTTCATATTTGCTTTAAGATGAGAAATCACTAAACTAGAAAAAGAAAGGACATTTGGTTTGGTAATATTGTCGTTACCAGAATGCCAAGAAAGAAGTAATTTTCTTAAAGAGAAAAGAGCTGTTACGCTATACCTAACCGTCCAGCTCAAGTATGCTGTCTCCCATGATGACAAACAGCAAGTGCTTGGAGAACAGCAGAACGAGTGTGAAACCGGTGTGATCCTTCTCTACTTTTACTGATCCTGCTTAAAGCCACGAGAGACCTGCTGAACCAAAAATGCAGTCAGATCACTCTATTTAATATTGAACAGAGGATCTGTCCACTATGAATTCGTTGAGTCCCTTTTGGTTCCATGTAACAGGTCCTTAGTTATGGTATGCACAGTGTGGAAGAAATGCACCCTTTAGTTCATTTGAAATCTGATGACTCCCTTGCTCTCTCTCCTCTTTTCCCCTTGCCTCTGTGAGAAATAGTGAAGGACATTCCCCTTTCCACATTGAATGAATTAGTGATTTGAAGCCATTTGGGACACTCAGAGGTGTCCCTGCCTATGGCAGGGGGGTTGGAACTCGATGATCTTCAAGGTCCATTCCAACCTAAACCATTCAATGATTCTATGATATTCAAACCAAGAACAGAGCATCCTCACTCATGCACGAAAAAAACCTTTTCTACTCAAAATGGTCCGTGTACAAGCAGAGTGCCTGAAATGCAGGGAGAACATGATGTTCCCGTGGAGACGTGGTGTTCCCCGTATCTGTATGTGAGCTTGCAGAGGTGAAGAGCTCTGCTGGGGAGAGCAGACTGCCGTCCAAAAAGGACTGATCATACTTGTGTGTTCATTCCCTGGGAAGCTCAGAGTACCACTGGAGGCTAACATCCTTCTGCTGTTCCCTGCAGGAGGACAGAGCAGTGCATCAATCCCAAACTGGTCCATTTGCTTTGTTTTTAAGAGCTTAATCCCAGAATTTATCTGTATATCTGCTTATCAGACTTTATAGAAGTTCTCTGTTGAAATTTCTCCATTTCCTCCTTTGGATATGTGTGTGTGTGTTTACACATAAATGTATATTTGTGTGTATACATGTATGAATATATAGAATTTACTATCTATAACTAAGAAAAAAAATTGATTTGGTGAAGGGAAGGGTAGAAAACTTATCATAATGGAACATTGTGACTGCAAATTTTAAGCCATGACAGCCAAGAAATTCAAAATTATGTTTCCTGCAGCAACCGTAATTTGTCTGTGCTGGTCATAAATACAAAAGTGTAAATCTAGGAACGTACACACTAATACAGGAAACTTCATTACGTGCAAGGGAGCTAAGTTACAGTTGTAAATTTGCAAATTTAAATTTCATGCCTGTTACGTGTTTAAATTTCCTATGATAACACTGAATTAATGTAGTTTCACCATGGAATATATTAAGAAAGGCTTAGCTATTACAGGACTGTAGCTTTCATTTTTGATGAGAATATGACGTTGCATTCAAACTGTATAGTTTATGTACATTTTTCTCCAAAGCATAGGCAAGGCAGGACTGTTAAAGCTTGACAGCCACGATGCTGCTGAGTCTTATCTTTTTCTGACTTAGACTGGGGATGGCAGTAAAGCATGGCTGGCTTTTTAATAGTTTGGCTGCTGTGGAGTTGCTAACCCAGTTTTTGATACATGTCGTCATTAACCTTGTGTTTGTGTCACTGCTGTCAAAATACAAGTACGGCTTTTTCCTCTGCCGTGTTTGCCGCTTGTTCGTTGTGTCCCCACATCTGCAGCTGGCAGCAGGGAGGGAACTGAGTGAACAGCCACAGCACAAAACTTCTTCTGTCCCCTCGACATGTTGTGCTCATGGTTACTGCATCTGGGAAAACGTGGGGTTTGTTTTTCCTAATGCCAAATATTTGTGGAAAGTGCTGCAGTTCATCCTGGTTTTTGGGACTCTGGGTAAAGACAATCTGTGGCCTCCTGCAGGCTTACTCGCTGGCACTGCCTGTGAGTTATCCCCAGCTGCTTTTCCTCCAGAGCTTGTGGGGGCTTCTGCCATGCATTGTATTTTCTGTCATGTGCAGCTGTGAGGTATCTGGATCCAGGCTAGCTGATGATCCTTTGCCACGTGCGAATGAACAGAGACTCTTATGGTGACCACTGCCCAGGCGTCCAAAGTAGTGCCCTGGTATGGCAATGTACGCAGAGCCCAAGTATTTGCTATTTTATGCTGACAGATGAGTTCTGGTGGACCCTGTTGCTGCTTAAGGCAGCTTTCCCCCAATGCCTCAAGCTGCTGCAATACTTCATCCAGCATTTATTAGCATAAACCACTGCAAGAGGCAATCTTCAGCTGGCTACAGCAGGCTGTGAACGGCAGTGGTGGAGGAATAGGCCCGCATTTGTTTTATCAGCTGCTGAAGGCACAGTAATTTCGGACAGGAAGTTGTAGCAGAGGGCTGGGGATGAGGGATGCCCTAAACTGTCACAAACCCATGTAGAAGAGTCACAGCCCTGATTTTTCAGTGAGGCGCTCTGCAGGTACATCTAGGCATGGCCGAGGCAGCCTGGCAGAGCAGAGTACAACACTGGTGTCCAACTACTCGTTTCTACGCTAAAATTAGCATCCTGAGAGAGAAAAGCTTGCGGTTTTATTAAGTACTTGGCTTATTTATTAACCACAGAAGGAAGTGTGACTAATGGCTAGTAAACATGTATCATTGAGGATGGATCATCATAAGCTTCCATTTTATTATTAAAAAAGATGATAGCAATTCAGTACTCCTAAATGCTTTCACCACGGGTGATTGAAAAATGCGATGTCATTATTTGCAATATTCCCTACAACGTGGGCTCAGTGGAGTCCTATAGATAGTGTAATTACTGGGAAAGCACTCCTGTTTTCTGAGGCTGTTGAAAAATGTCAAAGATAGTGTGCTGCAGTATTTGAAATGGAAAGTAAAGAGAACATTTAAAGTAACACTGTGGTGACAAAGCTCTGATGGGACCAAAGAAGTGGTGCAGAGTTGTCTGTCCATCATCAGTGCTGTCTGCCAGGCCTGGCCAGCGCCTCACAGCAGCACTCTGCATGTGGGATGAGTTCTACCTTTTCCTAAACCTCTTTTCAGTTCCCCAAAAACCTAAGGGGGGTGGTCAGGCAGTGGAAGGAGGGATGGCGGGGCTTCCAGGCTTGGGCAGCACTCTGGGAGTTGGCCATCATACAGGCAGCAGAGCCACATGTTGTCCTGTTAGCTTCTCCGAGCATTGTGCTGGAGCACCCCTAAGTTGGTAAGAGGAGCGTAGGTGGAAGTGGTGGCTGGAGGTGACAGCAGAAGAGAAAATGTAGCGGGAAGAACACATTGCTCTCAAGGGGAGCCTCTAAAATGTCTGCAAATTCATAAGGAAACAGTCTTTGGGGCTGCCATTTGCCTTGAACCTGGAAAGGGATCAAAGTCAATGGACTTTAGACTGCTCTGTTGTTTAAGGGCAGGACAGTGATGGCAACAGGATCTGTTTGACCACATGTATTTGCTGGGGTGCCTGAATATAAACTTAATAACTTCATTTTGACCTGCCAGTTGGAGACTGGTTCCTATCCTCTTCACGTTTTAGATGTAGCTAATAAACAATTATGTAGCTCATGTAGCTCTACGATAAACAGATCGATGTGTTTGAGAAGTAGGAATTTTATCCTTATACTAACTTTAGTGTTGATATAATACTTACTGCAATGATATTGACTGCAGCCAGGTGGTGAAGGGCCAGTATAATAGGGGATTATTGCCTTGCCTTTTACCATAAAAGATTTTTCTGCATTATAAGTCTCTGTGAAAAGGTTAGTACATAATAATAAAAAAGAAACACTTACTGTTTTAAGCATTTGTCCTTCCCGTCTTTGTAACACACACGAGCATACATATGTGTGTGCACACACAAAATTACAATTCTCTATCTAGGCTAGTAAAGCCATGGATTGAGGCAAAGAAGCAGTTTCCTTATAGATTTGATAATCCAGGAGGGCCAGACCCTACAGTTTATTACATCTTTGAGTAGCTTTGCTCACATGGAATTTGATGATGCTGATAATGTAAGTCAGACTCTTCCAGGAACATTTGCAAGATCTGACCACATTGGGTCCTTGTGTACATCTCATTTTAAGTGGGGAAAAAAGAGTGCTGTTTTTATGTGCCTGACATAATCATGCTTCTTTTGAAATTGATAGCAAATACTCGCTATGAATTGTGGGTACTCTGCTCCTTTCAGGATTTAGGATATTGCTCAGTTACTACTTGAAAGTGTAATTATTTTTCTTTAGTGTCCTTGCACCTCTGGGTATGAAAGTAGGCACCTGCCCAAATTGAGTGGTCATGCTTAGGCTCCTGAGCCGTGTCTTCTGGTTGAATAGTTAAATGTCCTGAAGCTGGGAGTTCAGTGAGTTTTGGGTTAGTCCCTTCAAGCTTTGAAGTGCGTTCAGTAGGTTGCTGAAATATAGCAGTGGTAAATATAGCCGTAGATAGGGGTGAGATGAGAATATAGAGGTCTGCTACAGGGTTGTGTCTTTATTTACACTAACACACATATTGGTTTGTTGACTGAGGAGTGTGTCCAGCATTTGCAGCTGTGACTTTTGTATAGCAGAGGAAATGTTTGCATTTAATTCATTAGTGTTTTATCAAAAGCTCTTGTGTGATGGATTTATTGTGCAAGTTTTTTTTTCTTAATTTGGTGATATGAATTCATTTGACAAGTTTGTTCCTTTAACAAGTTGGATAATTGTGATTCACATTTTTATTCACCAGGGGTTATTAATTTAAAACTTGCACTTATTCCTTATCAGATATTTATTGACTGGTTTACACTGTACAGAACAGGATTTGAGTAAATCAGTATGCTGTAAATTTGCCTTTTTAACAGGTTTATTGCTTTAGCAGGTATTCACTTAGGATTTCGCTGCTCCATCATAAAACATTCCCAGGCATGGAATACATTTTTGAGTGAAATAATATACTGTATAGACGAAGGTGTACACATCAACCGTCATATACATATAAGCAAAATAAGAAAAGATGTTTTCTCCTGCAGACCCCAACAATCTTGTGAGAAAGTACTTATTTCAACTGCAGTGCATTAATGGAAGGCATAAGTAAGATATTGCATGACCTAGAGGGCATGAAAGAAGAGCATTAGCATTTTGATTTCTTCAAAGGGGGAAACCTCTCAGCAAAGGGGAGATGTGAAACCCATTGACTCCAGGGAAGTTTCATCAAAACTGAAAAATTAATAATTGTCTTGTTTTGTTTCTCTTTCTTTTCCTGTGTATGTGAATAAGAAGTTACACTGTTCTGACCACAAGATGAGGTCTTTCTGTCTGCAGCAAAGATGCCCCTTTATGTTAAGGGTCTGTTGTGGTACTTGTGGAACAAATAATTATGCTAACAGCAATACTTTTTTTGTTGTAGATGTTTGGATGTCTGTAGAAACCACTGGGAAGTGAACTGATCCCTCTTTTTAAGCCAAAGTGTATTTCTTGTTGTAACCTTTTAATAAGAAGCACCTATTGATAAGACTTTCTTAGATATTGGGCATAATAAATAATAAACATATCTTGTTATATAAGAATGATATAAAATACATATACATTTTATACGTGAATGTAGTAAGATTTTTTGACTCTGTAAAAAATCTGAAAAATGCTTTAAAAAAATGCAATGCTACCCAGTAAATAATCATGTTAAAATGATCCTTCCTTTTAAACAGTTCTGGTCGAAAAGTGGATTCAGGCTCATAAATGCTGATTTCAGCAAACAAAACAAGTTTTTTCTTCTAAATGAATGAATCAAAGTGGTTATGAGGGGATCTTTAAAAGACATTTCCTAGTATAAAATCTTGCATCTCAGTTGTTTATGAGGTCAGTTTGCAACTTCAAAAAGTATTTCAGAAAGCTTCTAAAATGTGTGCTGTGTGTAATACACAAGTTCAAGACAGTTGTAGGTATACCTACCAAGTCCAGCCACTTATAAAGGTATGTTTTTTAATTTTTTTAGCCGCTCAGCAGATATCCACCTTTGATCAACGACATCTCCTTTTGGCTGCCTTCAGAGACATACTCTAAGAATGATTTCTATGATTTGGCTCGAACCATTGGTGGAGACCTGATAGAAAAGGTCGTCCTAGTGGATGAATTTACCCATCCAAAGTAAGTAAAACTTTTAAAACATTTTTCCTGTGGTCAGAATATAAATATTTTACTTCTATATACTAAGAAATTCTTGATTCTTACAGTGTTTGCACATTTCATTTTTTAGCTCCAAAATATTTTTACAACGCTTTCAAGAATAAATATTTTTACTTATAAACTTTATCTTATATTTCAGTTTTTACTAGTACTGAGCTTCTGGTATTCAGACTGCAACCCCAATGTGTTGTTCTCTGTTAATCACGGCAGCCGTGAACAACTGCTTTCCTCAATACATCTGCCAGCGCCTGACACCCTTATTCATAACGTGTCTGATATTCTGGTCCTGCTCTTCACTGAGTGACTGGTGTTCGTCTCCTTGTCTTCCTTTCTTTTTCTAGTCTTGATTCACTAGTAGACCTTTACTATAAATGCCAGGGCTAATAATGATTTGTTGCAGAGTATTATTGTTGGTGTTCAACAGGGAGAAAAAAAATAGACTTTGTTCCTTTCTTTCTGACACTTATTTACACTGTTGAAGTATCTCTCAGGCTTCAGAATACCTTCTTATGGATATAGCAGCACCGATGTGACCATTGGGTGCACAGGTTACTTATCCAACTGATACTGTCATTTGTCTCAAAAACTGGCAAGTATCAGCTATTACATATGCACTGTTTTTCAATTTGCTGTTTCCAAATCAAGAAGTAAATATGCTGCTGATTACACAACTTTCTAAAACTAGGTTTTAAAATCATTTCTCTTATTTGAGATTTTTTTTTTTTGGTGCTGTAGAAAGGCAGGTAGTAACCCTAACTGCAGTGTTTTTTGAAGATGATGGGAAAGTGCTTCCTGTTGTGCTCCAACACCTATAGATGTTTAATATTTTTTCTTTCTACATACAGGTATTTCACTCTCTTGTTCTTTTGAATTTGATATGTGTGGCCTAGTGGTGGTTCAGTGGATTAATATTTATTTGTGTTTTTTCCTTTTTACCTTTTTTGTGTGGTGTTACATGTGTGAAGAAACAGAAACACCAATGGAATTTGTGTGGGCATTTGAAAGCTTTGAGTCATTAATTCTTGAGTGATATTGACATCCCAATTATGCGAAAGTATCTTAACCCTATACTCAAAACGGTATGTCCAGAAGAGGAATACAGGCTAGGATTAGATGATGAGTACTATTCGTTGTAAAGAACAAGACGACTGTATCTTACAGAGAAATTCATAAGCAAGTTTGTTGCAGGTATGGGTAACATCTTATTGTCCCTTGGATTGCACCATAGTATCAGTTAGCACAGGTGCATAGACATTGAAGCCTACTCAGGTGGATCCTGCTGAAAATGTGTTTAATTGTCTTCTGTAACGATGGTTCTGATACAGTACAATCAACATTTTTTTAAAAAATTGGGATGTTGGACCCATTTTTGGAACTGATCCTTTCCATTCATTCATGCTGAATGTTTATGATATGTATAACACCTCTGTGTTCATTGCTACTTTTTGTCTACATTCTTCCTGGTGATACCAAACACTTGATCATCTTCATTGTTACATCTTCTCTTGGGGGATAATCCTGCGTGTAATGTAAGCAGCTCTTCCAAGGCTGAGGGTCTGGAGAAATCTTGTTCCCTGCTCCCTCAAACAGAGGCAAAATATTATTCTGTGATTACTCTTGCAGCTCACTGGAGGAATCCACGTTGCCTGAGAGCGCCTCACCAACTGCATCAGTCACGGCTCAGCTCATGGGTCATGCTTCTGTTCTTTACTGAGAATATTGTCTTCCATATTAATAGAATGGTGAGGTAGGGACAGGATTCACTGCTCTGGATTTCTACTATATGTTTTCTCCTTTGCTATGCTTTGACAAATCCTGAACATATACCAGGGGTGACAGTTGTTCACTACAAGATCATTTCTTCCTCCGCAAGGAGTACATTTCTGGTTCCCTCTGACTTCTGCAAATAGATGTGAAGGATGAGTGCTCGCTGAGAGTTGTCACACAGATTTAGGACTTCCCTAGTATTCTCCTAAAGCCATTAAGCCCTCACTCAGGAGACATCCAAATATGTTTTGACACTACAAGGAGGAAAGATTTCTCACCTTCATGTCTGAAGAATTTGGGTGGTGACACTAAAGCATTGTTGGTAAGTGATGCTGTAGTCCTCTTAGTTTGTTCAGTTGCAAAAACAATAAAAGAAATCTTTCAAAATGCCCCATTAAAAAACAGTAATTCCAAGGAGGTTATCTACCTCATGAAAAAAGAAAATAATTATAGATAATGACTATAACATAACGGTTACTTTGCCCTTTCTTCTTAGAACAGGGTGTGTGCAGATATGTAACTTACATGGCTTATGTCAGCGGTCCAGTTTTATGAGGAATTAGGACATTTGACNGGTGCAGATATGTAACTTTCACGGACCGCTGACATAAGCCATGTAAGTCATGTTGTCAGTTCTCTAAAGCCTTTGGAAGACTGACTCTTTGAAAAGAGTGTCCTGCTTAGTCTTAATTACAAGATAATTGTCTTGTTACAGGAATGATACAGTGGCTTCTTTAATTCAATGTTGCAGAAAAGCCTCTGGGCACAGAAGTTAACATAGGAGATCCTGTGTTGCTATGGATCTGTATGTTACAGATCCAGGTGCTTATAATTGTTATCTTGAATTTGTAGTGATTCTGGTGTGGAGGATGGGTGAAAAGTGTATAGGACAGGGAAGCCTGCAGTGCTGCTGTCTTGAATGTTAGTTACAAGCAGCTTAATAAGTTCATGCTTGTAATTAATCACTTCTAGAACTTAAAATTCAGACTTTTTTCATCCTTTAAAAATACCAGTTTTATGAGGAATTAGGACATTTGACAGTCTTATTTTCATTCTTAAACTACCTTTCTTAGTTATAGGACTATAAAGATTGGAAAACAGAAAATGCTGTAAAATAAAACTAATTTAGAACACAGAAAGAGGTCTTTTAATTAAAATCCTTTATAGAGGCTGCTTGTGTGATACTGTGTAGTTACCTTACAGACTTTTCTGTGGTTCAGAAACCTTTCAAGGTTCCACTGGGCTTCGGACTGGTAACGATGCTCCAGTACATTGCAATTACGGTGTGTATTAGCAGTGAAAATGTATTCCTCTACAGGGAAAAGGAAAGGGGTGAAAAAAGAGCATGAGACAAGTAATTGTTTAAACAAGGAAGGGATGTCTGGAAAAAAATGTAAATCTTGATTATCCACTTTGTAACGTGATAATGTTGAGACATCTTCCAGGAAAGCAAAGGCAATTAAAAGATACAGCAGGAAGGAATCTCATTGCTGAAAAGCACAAATTTAAGAGAATGCCAAGTTACGGTGCTAGGGTAATTAAGAACTGTTCCAGCCTAAATGCATCTTAGGTAAACTTAACTAAAGACCCAGCATTGAGGTAACCTGAGTAATGTACAATGTGTGAAGAAGGCTTTCCAGAAAAAAAAAATCCTTCCGTTTAGTCTGAAAAAAAACTTATTTTCTTTTCCTTACAGCTGAAACTAATTGTAACGGGTGCTAGCCTAGTGGGGCTGGGTCAATTGTAAAATGTTTCAAGCAGAAAGTTTTTTCATACTGCAGTTACGTCTTACTTTGAAGTGGAAAAATAAGCATTACCTCTTAGAAAATGATGTACTAGCAGTACATTAGATAGGACATGTAGACATTTCTGTATTTACCTCTCTTGAATTTTGTCATTCCTCTAAATTCCTGTTCACCACTGCAACAGGTAGACCTCACAGAGCAAAGAAATCCATGTGCTCTGTTCCAAGGAGAGAATTGAGTTTTAGCAACTAAGTCAAGGTAGGTAGCTTTTGCATAAAGTGATTCTGGAAACCAGGATAACTGTAGGGATGCTCAGCAAGAGTCCTCTGATCCACAAGAACTTCCTCCTTTTGCTTTCATCCCAACAATTCCAAACAGATCCACCTGCCCCGAACTCTCCTTTTGAGTCAAAAGTGTTGAACTAAAAGGAGAACATGGACTTTTCACGTGTCTGCAATGCCCACACGCCTCTCCACATTGCTGATGCATGTCTGCACAAGGTATCACATGAGAGGAGACGGCCTGTGGATCTCAACTGCCAAACAGCACTTAGGACCCTAGGTGGCTGCTCAGGGCGTTTAGATCTGCAGTTAGACTGGGAAATCAGGGAATAGGGGATCCTTGAACAAGAGAGGAGCATCACCTGTGTGAGATATGGCTCTTGCGTTCAGAACATGCATCTGGGGAGGGAACGAGAAGTACATGAGACTGAACTAGTCAGAGGACAATCCTGACAGCTGTTGATACATTCCCATCGCCCATAGCGTAAAAGGTCATCACAGACCTGTACAACCAAATGTGGATGGGAAAGTAAGGCCCACTGTCACCTGATTTTTAGGGTATTCTTGGAATCTAAATGTTGTATCAGGCTTCTCCTGATAACACAGTCAGGGTGTAACTTCATCTGAGATGAATAACACAAAACATGGCTGTAACACACCCGTTATTCAGGCATATAAAGAATAAATCAGCAGTTATGAAGAAAAAGTGGCTTTGCTGAAATGCCAAGGAAACTGAGTGAAACTGGTGGTTATGGCAAGAACAGGCATGGAGTATCTGTAAGGCAAGCAGGATAGAGAAGAAATGTCCCTTTGCAGTGAGCAAAATGTTTCTCACAGTCCATCTTGTGGATTTAAGCCCTCTTTGCTTGATGCATTAGCTGCAAATGTTTAGATTTTCATACATTTGGTTTGTGGAGCATATTTTTCTGTGCATGGTCCGTAAAATCAGTTCACTGTGACTTGCCTTGAGTTGTCATATGCTGCGTGAGCCGTGTGACCAGACACCGGAAGGCAGTGGCACTGTTTCTGCTACCTGACTGAATTATTTCTTTCAAATCCTTGGAGATCTTTAAGGACCTTTAAGCATTGCTGTGCAAATACATGATGAGTGAGGATTTGTGGCTGACATTTTTCCCTTTGGAACATTCTAGTGAACAAACATTTGCAAAAACAAAGAAAATATTTTGAACTATATTGATACTGAAAGGAGAAAAGAAAGTCAGGGGTTTTTCCCTTACTTTTTGCAACGGCTGTTGTACCCTCCATATCTTTAAGTTCAGGCCTTCTTCTACTCAACTTGCCTAAGCTGTCTAATCAATATGAATGACCTTCAGAACTTCAATCAGAAAGTAATCTCCTTTTCAGTGGTCAAGACTTCTCCAGTTTCAGAAAGGAAACAGGTTTCACAGGGAAAAGGAAAGGCTGGCTGAATGGCAGCCGAAAGGCAGAAAGGTTGCTGCCCACTACGAATAAGCAAATCAAAACTGCTGCCATGCAGAGAATCCCAGTAAGAGCAGTGTCTTGCATTTCTGAGATGTTCAGGTAAGTATTGCACACATATGGAATTGCAGGGATGGTAATGAAAGCATACCTGTCCAAAGTGATAGAGGAAGTACTGTCTGGCTAATCACACATGGTAGAATACATGGTAGAAGTGGCAGAATACATTTTTCATAGAATCATAGAATCATAGAATGGTTTAGGTTGGAAAGGACCTTGAAGATCATCGAGTTCCAACCCCCCTGCCATAGGCAGGGACACCTCCCACTAGACCAGGCTGCCCAAGGCCACGTCCAGCCTGGCCTTGAACACCTCCAGGGATGGGGACTCAACAACCTCTCTGGGTTTTTGACCTGAGTTGTCCCCAGTGAAGAGGACAGACAGAGTCTGGGGGTGAATACCTGTCCCCTACAGTCCAGCACCACAAAGACAGTCTAGAAATGCCAAAGCTGCTTTTATTTGTTTTGGGTGAGCCCTGCAAATGTTATTTTCAGCTTAGCGTGCCGCGTCTCTTCTCCTAGGTACCTTGCGTAATCCTGTCAGGTGTGGTGGCCTCACATCCTCATTCTGAAAAAGTGTTTTCTGCATTTTGCAGAGAGCTTGTTTTCTACTGGTCTGTGAGCTGACTTTTTAAAGTTTGATACTAACATTTCTTTTTTGTTAGAAAGAGAAAGAAGGAAGGAAGGAAGGATGTGCCTTCACATCTTCCTTTGTAAGGAAGATGTGTTGGTAGGCTGGAAAAAAAGTATACAAAACTGTAATCAAGAAATGCACTGTGTCCTCAGCAGTACTGAAGAGGTAAATTTTTAATCAGAACAACTAAAAATACCCTGAAAAGGCAGTGTGGAGACAGTAAGGGGGAAAAAAATTGATTTGTTGCATTTTGATGGCTATGCTGTTAAAAATATGAGTGGGGAATAGGTAAGAACGGATTTATTCTTGCCTTTCAGTGAATTACTTGCACATTTCTGGGGCGAGATCTGCACATTTGTAACAGTCTGTTAAATGAAGTGAGAGGAAATATATTGGCTGCTATGAAGGAGGAAGGTAGGTGCACTGTAGCACCATCTTTAGAGACTTTGGGAGTACTCAGATGACCCGTGTCTCTTCTTTTCCAAACAGCAAAAGGAACAGATCTGACAGCGAAGAGTCAGATCCTATTGACTGATGCGTTGTGTCAATGCACACTCCTAGCTCCTTGTTAGTATATAGAAAAAACAATGTAATAACATCATTTTCCTTTTTATTGCCAGATTTGTTACACTTTTTCTTATCTAGATGGAGATCAAATCAAATACTTTTAAGTCTCATTTATATATCAAAGCTGGCTCGGTTTTGTCTTGCTTCTGGAACAGGTGAATTAAGCAGAATAATTCTGAAGCACTGCTTGCTGCTCGTATTACGCAAATTAAAACAATCATTTCAGTCCCTGAACACCTTGTTGTTCTTCAGCCTGAGCACTTTACAATTTGCTGAGGGATTCTTTGAGATTACCTTTAACTGCTGAACTGGCAAAGTCCCAGCAGCAGCTTCCCTACAGAAAAAACAACCCAGAAGCTGCTTTTGACAGTACCTAGCAGAGGATCAGTTTCCTATAAATGAACTGTGTTCTCCAGCTCTGAATGTTTTTTTTTTTCTCTCATTTGGCCAAATGAGTGTAAGACTAATATTTTTGCAACAGATGATTAACTGTTCATAGGAGGCTCCATCAGTGGATACTGCTTGACTTCTGAGCCTGTCTTCAGCTGTCACAGTACAGCGTGACTATATAGTGGCTAGTTAAAGCACTACAGTAGAACCCCTGATCTCTCTTCTCTTTTCCGTCTCTAGTCCCAACTAGGAGCAGTGCCACCTGTTTTCTCTCATGTATGAGAACCTTTTCTGTCGCTTCTTTTGCCTTATGGGCTTCAGCTTAGGGAACATACATGTAATGGATGTTGCGTGCTTTTGAGGGCATTTCACTCCTGGTGTGTGTGTGTGCCCCAGACCAACCCAACGACCAGTGGTGTTCGCTTGATTCACAGTCGCAGTGGCCCCAGCTACTCTTCAGTTTCTTCCTCTTCCCTGCCTTTTCTCCTTTAAACAGCAGCAGTGTAGAAATAGCAGCTCCATTCTCCTATGAGAATGCTTAGAGGTGGTCAGGGACTTTCTGGCCAAATTCATTTAGAGTAAAGACTGGGCTTGCCCAGAGAGAGGTGCTTTATGGAGACATATGGGTTCTGCTCGTGTCCCACCAGAGCCCAGATAATCTACCACCTGAGGGCTGAGAATGGTGAGTTTTCCATCACAGCTGCCTAGAGGTTTAAAGGAGCTCGGACTTGGGCTCCGTGTCTGTAACTACAAGGTAACCTCGCCATGGTGATTGCTACATGGCTCCAGGGTGTCTTGCACTTCCCACTTTCTAGTAATCTTGATGCCCTGCTGTTCCCCACCAGGACTGAGACTGTCAGAGCTTAGCTTTCCCAGATACCCTGCGCAGTAGCAGGGGCATTCACGGGGCACAGGACAGCCATCTGCTAGTTTCTATTTTTGAGGATATGGAACTGAAAAGCTTTTAATTACTCCTTTTCCTCCCCACCAAAAACATTCCAGATTGAAATTAATATAGGGAATCGAGTAAATATGTGCATATTTTTGTTTAAAGAAGACTTTTTCAGATATTTTAGAAATTCTGAATTTCAACCAGCTCTGTTCCAGCTTCTGTATAGTATCTACTGGGTGAAGTCAGAGGTGGCAAAAATGCACTTTTATAGCACAAGCCAGAAGGTATTGTTTGATATGGAAGTAGACCCTTTCAGTGCTATATTTATGTATACCTGTGTATACTTGAGATCTGTCTGTATATTTTTGTTAAGCATCCTCTTCAAAGGTTTTTAAATGCTTGGCCTAGAGCTTTTGAATTCCATTGTGGATTCAGATACCTAATTCCCTTGGGTCACTTTGAAATTCCCACAAATAGCAGTTTCTTGCCCAAATCCAAGAGTGTCATAAAGAACTATTAGAGGAGTGAGAGGAGGGACAGAGAAGTCTGTCCTGTAGAAAGAACATGCCCTTGAACTGTTCGTCATCTGTTTATGCTTGGCATTTCTTGCTTCATCTGCTAGAAAGATGAAAAATACTAGTAAATGCCTTGACTTTGTTTTACAAAAAATAAAGTAAAAAAAAATAAAAATTAAATCCTTGGTTTATACAGCTCTAAAGTGTGAGTTCTGTGACTTACGGCTTTTTACGCAGCTTGTGACTGCCAGTTCAGACCTCTGATGCCACTGTTTACTTTAAGACCATCTGGTGAGGGGGGAAAAAAAAAAGCATAATTAACTGATCAGTAAGGACAGACTCTACCTTCCCTCCTATCCTCAGTGTTCAGACAGGCACTATACAAATAGCTGTTCTTAGTGGCTTGCTATTGAAGTCTGAGGTTTCCTTCAAACCACTGTATTCAAATCAATTGTGGGGCAGACAGTGTTCTGCTGTACCATCCCTGGCTCTTCAGAGACTTCAGCAAGAAAATCGTCTTCACTAACTGAAAATAATTTACTATTAATGAGCTTCAGTAGGAGTCCCATTATTCTTCTTTGGTGGGAGGCTGGTGGCTAACACGCAGGCTTGTGGGAGGACTGGTATTCAAGAAAGGAAAAAGATGAAGTAACCACAGGTTCCCATTGGGGAGGGGCAGGGGACGGGGGGGACGCAGCCCTGAAGTGTGATGTATCACCAGTGGTATTCCATAGGAAATGTAATCACCCTTCACGGGTAATGAGAAGAGAGGAAAACTTAAGTATGTGAGCCAGACAGAAGACAAATGTCAACTCCCTTATGTATTCAAGCAGATGCAGAGGATAGCCTTGCTGTATAGAAAAGGGAGAGCTGAAGTCACAATGAATCTTTCTAAGAGGCTGCTTGGCTGAAGAGCTTAACCTTTCTTCATCATGTCAACCTGGAGTCAGCCATTCACCACCAGTTCTCAGATGCAGCCCAGAAATCTTTGCCACAATTCCCAAAGCACTTCACAGGAGGCGTCACAGGAATTAGCACAGTGATTTATTGACAAGCAGTGGGCTGGTGAAAAATGGCCAAAGGAGTCAGCTGCCACAGGATGCACGGGGGATAGCAATAGGCTTCTGAGTGCTTCTGAGTTCACAGGAATCCCAGTGAATCACTGTCCTTGTAGACCAGAGGTTGAGACCACTGTGCAGAACTGTTTTGCACAGTATGTAATCGTGAGCATATTAGAGTTTGAGAAGCATTGCAATGGCTGTAAGTTAGAGATAGAGTGAAAGCTTTTGTAATCATATTCATTAGATTGTAAATACTGTGTTCTCTGAGGAACTTGAAATCAGATTAATCTTCCAGTGCTTTTTGAAAGTGCTCTACTCAGCAGCTAGGATGGGGGAAGAATTCACTACATGTGAGAGGCAGAGATTCCTCCTTTCACCTGGTGCTTTGTCCCTCTCTTTCTGCTTCACAATGAAATGGTGTTCTCTGCCTTTGCCATTGCTCTGTCTCTGCCTGCCGCTGCCTGGGACACTCATCACTCCGCTCTGCTCTCTGCCTGAGGGTGGGATGCAATAGCCCTCCACTCTTTTCTCGGTCTCTACCCCTGCCCCATCCATTCTCCCACAATAACACCATAGCCAGCCATCCTGCTCCAGCAGGCTAGGAAGTCGAGGTGGACCAGTCCTGTCAAAACCACCAGTGATGAATACCCGTGCTACAGGCTGGGAATCCCTGCAAGAGAATATGGGGGAGGGAGGGAAAAGTGTTTTGGCTAGGTCTCAGATCTGTGCCTGAAACTAGTTTTTCTTTAAAGCAATAGATAAGCCCTTCATATAACTTTTGTCCCACTCCTCCTTATAAGCTTTTAAATGAACTTCAGTGTGAAAGTACGGTGTGTTTGATTTCTGTACTGTCCTAGCAGTGTGAAGAAGCAACATGTCTATAGCTGATACTGAGTTTCTCTCAAATTCTCTTGAATTCTTGAATGGAGATCTGCATGGGAAGGTAAAGATGGTACTGGTTTCTTACCTCTTACAAGAATCTTTTTGGCCATGGAAAGCAGCCACAGTACTGAGACGCCCACACCAAGCACTTCTTAGGATGATCAAGGACACTGCACACATTCTCGTCAGTGTGTGGAGAATTGCACGTGTGCGGTGCCTGCACACGTTCGCACTCATGTCTTGACAAGGCCTTCACAGAACTGTGTTGAGGCTGGTAATATGGTGGCCAGGCCCCTAATTCTTAGGCTAGGTTCAGCCAAACATACATATTGTAAAGGTGCCAAGATGGGAGATGAGAGGAAAAAGTCTTTATATGCCCCTCTTCACTTCCTAGTATTACTGCACAGAAAAGAAATGGATTTAGCACTAAATAATTAATCCTGCTCTTTATATTTTATGGATCCAGAACACATTTTTGTAGGGAAAAAGCCCCTATAGCTAGGAAGAATTTCTTGAAGCTGAGTCAAAGCATTAAGCAGCTCAAAGGTTATCTACCTCCATGCTGGAAAATGTCAACATTTAGGCTGAGGAAACAAGGTTTATTTTAATTTCAGAACAAACAAATGTCAGGATTCCTGAAACAGATCACAGTATCTTCCCATTGTTTGCTTTGTGCTTGATGGATATTTTATTTTAACCTACCAGTTAACTTCAAATAATTTGTTTAAGAAAATTGTTGCCAAGTTCTATCAAGTGCTAAGCATCCTCGTCTCTTGGTAAATTAAATAGAAATTCATGGGACTGTGTAGCCCATAAGATCTGTATACTGCAGAGATGGATCTGAGCTGCAAAATGCACATCTGGATGATGACTGCTGCTGTTCCAAATTTCTCTGGAATTCAAATTTCTATCCTGCTTCTCTCAAATGCTGCCTGGTAACATTAATATTAACACTAACACCATGCAACTGTTCAATTATTTATCAGGCACCACACAGAAATGCAAGGGAAGGGTGCCTTTTAAAAATTATTCAAAGGATAAAGAAAAGATTTATGTTTAGTATTTTCATGCGTATTAGTACATGTGTGGGACAGATGGAGAGCAAGGAAATGAATGACTGTTCATACTTGTAACATTTGAATGGTTTCTGTTCGTACTTTGTGAATGAACACCAGAAAGGAAATAGATGAAGAGTGATTTAATGTAGTTCTTGTAGGGTTTTTTATTACCCTTATATATGAAGGTCTTATAGTTCTCAGCTCAGATATCGCCACCCTCATCCCATGGACCAGCGAAACAGAGGAGGCTGAAGTGTTAAGTGACATGTCGGACAAGCCACAATGGAAATTTAACTGTTTAGGTTAGAACGTTGCCTTCACTTATATTGAGCAAGTGAAAATCAACCAGGATGGTGCAGCGAATTCAAGTTTTTCTTGAAGTAAATGGCTAGACTCAATTACGCAAAGGCAAGTGTTTAACTGTGGGGTGTTTCACTTAAGCAGGCGTTTTTCTTAGTGTCTGCTAATGCAGATATTCCTGGGTTTGGCTGTATAAAACGAGTTCTTATTTTCAGAGCCTTCTGAGTGTTAGCAGCTCCCACTGAAATCAGTGGGTACTGTGGGAACTCCAGAAGTTTCAAAACCATGCCCTTGCTGTCATTCATAGAGTATCCAAAAAACCAAAATGCTCACAATTTAATGGGACACTATGAAAAATCAACCTTCACATCTTTTGTGGTTTGTTAGGTTTTTTTGATCATAATGCTAATTCTCCTGTCCAATGTGTTTTAAGAAGTGACGATATGTGAGTATTTCAATACGCAGCTTTTGGAGGAAGATGATACTCTGATGTGAGGAATAAAAAAGGTCATTGAACATAATGTAATTTCATTTGAAAAAAAGGGAAGATAATACATGAGAGGTGTTTAAAAAAATTGAAAGTGATGAAAGAAACCAGTAGGACCATCTTTGTCCATTATATTAGTCCGAGAGGAAACATTCAGAAAGCTAACTAAAATGTGCAGCATGGTGTGTAATAGGTCTGCAGTACTGGATATCTTTCAGGCAAATAAACCTCTATGGTTATACGAAATTGCAAAGGCTGTCAATTCTTGTGCTTCAGAACATAAGTGACATCTGCCTGGGGTCATGATGAAATCCCAGTAGGAATTACGGACCTGCAGTATTTATAAAATCACTGTTGTATTTTATTCAGCCCTGAAACATCTGTTACTAGACAATTCTATCAGCAGGATACTAGATTAAATAGTGTCTTCTTATACTTTAGTATGGCAAGTCTTTTTCTTGTATGTTTAAATATGTAGAATATCTATACGATCTCAAACTTCCCTTTTTATACAGTAGTTTCCTCAGTGGACCTCAGCGGGTCCTTTTGGGCTTTTACAGTCCATTTTCTAAATAGGAATTATAGTTACATACTAGTTGTGAAATTGAATATTAACCTAGTAGATCATGATAATAGCCATTATGGGCCACCAAGTTGAATGTGTGTTTACGCAATTCTAAAGTGGTAGATGTTTAACATTATAAATTCAAGGTCTTCTACTCTCCTGGTTACTAACCCAGTTCCTTGTGTTGACTTTGAAGTAAATCCACTTTCAGCTCAGTGGAGAATATTTTAGGGATAAGTTTCTAAGCTGGTTTGGTACAAGCAAATTAATGTGCTTCACTAGTGCTCAGTTGTGCTAGTTTTATATATGTTGCGAATCTGCTGGGTTTGAAATCTGCTTGGAACCCATGCTTAATCTTTCCTCTATCACATGAGGTCAGTTCCATAATATAGTGTATTATCTATCTGGAGAAAAGAACATTTCTGTGTACTAGAGGGAGAACTATCAACCTAGGCAAATACAGAATGGAAAATCGATGTATAGCATAGATTCAATACCTGCTTGAAAGTTATCTTCTGTGTAATTAATACTTCTTCCCCCATTCACTTTTTTTTTCTACATTCAGTTTCAACATCTATTCTTTTTCTCTTGTTTTCCTCATCTGCGATCCTTGTAGCAGCACACAGAAAGCAGGACATAAGGTGGTTGATTTCTAGCTGAAGCAACATTGTCCATATGTGGAAGAAGTTAAAGTAAAGAGGTTCTTCTGTTACTAATGGTATTAATTTTTTAAAGGTGTGAAAAAACAAATGATCCTATCCACTAACACAAGCTAGATGAAGCCGCAGGATAGTTCAGGGATTCAGAGTGGTTCTTCACTGCCTTTCAACTTGCAGTTTTGTTTTTTAGTATGGCAGTGTTTTCACAGGGTGAAATTTCATGCCTTAAAAGCATCATTTCTGCCACGGTTGAGTTCTGTTTGGAGCATTGGGCAAGACAGGAGTGAAAGCTGAAGAAAAGCAAAGGTGAAAAAAAAAGACACAGGAAAGAAGCACCATAACTAAAGAAGACCAATATCTTCAAGCGACTGATGACTTTTCTGGGTAACTGAATGAAGAAGCTCTAAAGGGCCACGATTCTCAGAAGTTGATGTTTAGCACTTCTGAAAATGAAACCAAAAAAGAATTCGCCAAACACCTATATCTTTAGAAAATCTTGGCCGAGAGTTTAAAAAACATGCATGTGAGAAACAATTGCGACCACAATGCATGCACGTTATTTTCGCTAAGTAATTAGGCTTCCAAATGTGTTTAGGTGCCACCTCTGTCCCTGCAGAGCTGCTGTCTACCCAGGTATTCCCTGTCCTGTGCTTCCTTCCTCCCTCCAGTGGAGCAACTTGCAGCGGGTGAGCAGTCATGTCATGCGGCATGCTGCACACCAAGAAAGTGCTCTAGCTCAGAGGAGATAAATCTTGGTCCTTAAATCAGGACTTCTACTATAGATTTCAGTGCGACAATACTTTGTTCTGGAAACCTGAATGTTGCTTGGGCTGGAGATGGTAGCAGTCTGAAGTTAACATGTTAGTCTTTGACTCTCTTATTCTTTTATTTATTGATTATTTTTGTCAGGAATCCTATTTATAAAATAGATCTGCTTTGACTTGCAAATTCAAACTAATTGGACTTATTCTTTAATCCTGTTATGGAGAATACTGTTTGTTTGTCATTTTCATTGTAATTACGAATAAAAAGAAGCAATATATGCATATATTTGGTGATAACCAAGTAACCAAAGCTGTTGCAAGTTTGATGGGCAAGAGCTAAAATCCATGACTGATCAGAGTATCAAATGGAGGAAATGCTGTGAAACAGTTCTGAAGAACACTTGTTCTGCAATTGTAGATTGTAAATGAAAAAGTCCTGTGTAACCTGTCATCCATGGTAAGTTACTATTCCAGTGTATTAGTTTGTTCCAACACCTTCCACCAGATCCAGATGAACAGATCATTTTGGTGCTGGAAGGAGACTTGAAAACAAAATATGCTGTCAGAAAGGCATCTGTAAGTGATAGTGGAAAAGATTAGAATACTTTTGGAACATTTAACTGCACTTTCTTCACAATCAACATTGGCACAAGATAAGCCTACTGAGTGTCATCTCAAAAAGTTCTTTTTTTTTGAAAATGCAATCTGAAATTCTCAGCAATTGATTTTTTTTCCTGCTTAAAATGGGGGAATTTCCATGTTGGAGAAAGTGGTAGTATCAGTTGTCGAAGAACTCTTCTTCTTTGAGTGACACTGAAACTCCCTGCTGTTCAGTGAAGCTGGGAGCGTGACAGATGCAAAATCAGGACCTCAGAGCTCCATCCAAAACCCATTGAAGTCAGTAGAAACCATCCCATTGACTTAAGTGGGATTAGCATCAGGCCCCATGTGTTTCCCTCGCTCATTAAAACCCAATCTGTCTACAGAGAGCACAGAGTCATTTCTCTTCCGGGAACCTGGACTTTATTGCCAGTGAATTCACTTCTCCATTAAGAAATACGATGACTGCTGTTAGAAATACTCTTGTTATTCAGGAGGGACACGCTGATATTTGCTCAGTAGGGTAAAGTGGTAGTTAATAATGAGATTTGCATTACAGTTGCAGTCAGAAGTCCTTCCAGTTTTCTGGTATTTTGGAACTACAGAGGATACATAGATGTTGAAGCAATACAGTTGCAGTCTGCTTAGCGATATTTTTATGCATTGTGAAAACTGGTCACCTCTGACTGAAAAGTCGATCATCCTCAACTTCATTAAGGGCAAATAAAGATACAGATTCATTATCAAATTTTCTCATGTTGTAGCACCAGACCAACCAGTTATAGAACGTGAAAGACCAAGTAATCCTATAACTAAAAATGTTGGGGTTTTTTTCCCTAGGTATGACAGTCAACTCTTGCAATCATGTAGCTGGGAAGGAAGGGAGGAGGTAATTAGCCATTGCTGACTTCGACTTTGCCAAGTTGAACTTCCACTTTTTATTGTAATATTGCCAGGTTTGTGTGGCTAGGAAACAGATCTCTTCATTGTGTTATTTGGTTTATTTTTTGCCATTGACAGGCATTTGGGGGTGCTGACAGGGCTATCAACGTTTCCATTACTGAAGGATACCCTCTTTACAAATAATCTTACTGCCTTTGGAGAGCCCGTCTTAAAAAAGAGTGTATTTTCTTTGGAAAAGCCTCTGTGAGTTTCCTTATGTGGTGTCACAAAGATGTGATTAAGGTGTACTGTTCTTGTTTTTGTTCTTATCTACAATCAGTTCCTGGGTCTCAAAGAAATAACAGCATTAATAACTTTTACATGAAATTAAAAGATGTAATGATAGAATGGAAAATAAACTCTCAGAAGACCAAAAAATGAGAACTAGTTTGCTTAAGTGTTAGGAAGGGCTGTAAGTGAAATTACAAAAAGTTTGCCTTAACTGCAGAAGTTTGACTTTTCTAATCAAGGCTGCTTAATAACAGCCCAAACATGCCTTAAAGGATATGCACATCTTTCCAGACGTAAAATCTGGCACATACCTAGTACCTGGTGCCACCGAACAGTTCTGGTAAAAGAACAGCCCTGGAAACACAGGGAGTGCTGGAGTAATCTGAGGAGTGTCCCTCTAGCTGGGTGTCATGTTGTCAGCACTAGCTAGTCCGGGATGCTACACAGGGCAGTGTATGAAATCCTTTCCTAAACTGTTAGGAAATGACATCTCCATTATAGAACGTCTTGCTAATCTCCATCTGTTAGTGATTGCTTATAGTGGAACTGTGGGGATTATTCGTATACGTATCCAATTGCGGTTTAATCCTCTTGATTCTTGGCATCAATTGTATTTTGTGGCAATCAGTTCCATGGGTTATCCATCCATTGTTTTTAAAACAAAGTATCAATTTGAAATGTGATTTAATTCTGTTTGACTTTGTATTAGGAGGGCAAGTAAAAAGTACTTCCTAATTAACTTTCACTATATTGTGTATATTTATTCAGTCCTCTTGTTATCTTTCAGATAAACAGCCTCAATCTTGTCAGTCATTCCTAACTCGGTTGTCTGTCTTTGACTAATAACTTTTGCTGCCTGACTCTAGGACCCTTTATTACCTCCATATATTTTTTAAATGTGGAGAAAAGAGTGAGACTGTATCCAAGGTGAGCACATGACATTGACTTTTATGCTAGCATTATAATATTTTAAGTGTTTTGTTTTTCTTGTTCCTTTGGGAAGATTCTAGCTTTTGTTTACCGTGTTTGTGCTGAGCAAATTTCTTGATCTTTTGGGGGATGGTGTCATGGGTTTTCCTGCAATGAAATGCCTATTGTGTTGCTGGATTTTATTTCTGCCTATTTTTTTCAGCAGAAAATTTTGTAATCTGGTTATTTACCCTATCTTTATTACCAGTGCTTCTTGTGTACTCTTAGTCAAAGGCTGGACTAGAGGTTGGGGTCAAAAGATTGGAAGAAAAGATAAAGTCAGCATTCATCTTGGGTAGCGTTGCCTCAAGTGCTTTTTTCACTTATTGTCAACAAAAAGTTTGGACTTTGAATGCTCAATGTGGGTTGTTTTTTTTTTCTTTCACACTTTATTTCTATGTATGGAGAAGTAAGCACATATTTTTTTTCCTCTGGTCATTCCAGCAGTCTGTGGGCAACAGGCTGAGAAGCACTATCCAAATCATACACAGAACTGGTAGCAAAGCCATAATAAAATACATTTGCCTAACACTTTTTAAGGGAAATTCCCACCACCTCCTTAAGGCAACCTAAGACCTTTCATTCCAGCGGTCCCTGAGCTCAGCCTGGCTCCTCAGTTGCAGTAGTGCCTTTTTAGGTGCCTTTTCCCTGAAATTCCATTGAACTTGGGCTGAGGCGCAATGTTTTAATGCCACAAAATAGCAAGTAACGATAACAGTTCAGTAAAAGCTGCCCTTAAGTTACCAAAGCAGTTATTCTACTGGTCTGGGAGCATTCAAGAGAGCTCAGTTCTTTGTGACAGCCCCCCCTCCCTCCCCAGATCAGCCCTTGGTCCCAGTGTTTGCCTGACGTGTCATCTCTCCGTCGTTTCCAGCAGAGTTCCCAGCAGCTGATCTTCCAGCGCTGCTCCCTGGGCTGTGGCTGTAGGGCCCATCGAGGACCATCTCTAGCGAACATGTGTTTTGTTAGCTTTGACTACAGTTTCAACAGAGCAGATGTTTTCAAAGTAAATAAACCAAGTAAATTATCTGCAAAGCCAGACCTGTTCAACTTCAGTTTGCTACTTTATGGGTGTGGATCACACGAGCTCCTAATTCCAAAGTCTCTCTGAAATTACAGTTCCACAGCCTTTCCCAGTGAGGGCCACAGACACCTGAGGCCAGAGCCAAAGTTGCAAAGGTGACTAAATGGTTTCTCTTAACTTTTAAGCAATTAGCTCTGTAAGCTAAATGCTGTTCTTTAAATAAGAATTAGAAAATATACTATTAATTCTGCTTCTGCTTTCTGGAGGGCTTCAGTTTCAGCCACACTGATGGTTGAGCTCCTACCTTCTGAAAACGTGTGGCCAGTTTCTAAACGTGTGAAGTAGCTCATCTTAGCTGCAGCTGAATCTAAAATCTTCTGCTGGCTCTCACAGTTCCTACCAGTGCTGGGACAAGCCCATTTTAGGATGCTTCTTTGCGCTGTATTTTAAATAGGGAGTATTCTCCCTTCTTGCTGAGAAAGTTTTTGTGGGTTTTAGGGTTTTCTTTCTCAGCATTGGCATTCGCCTGTTTGTCTGTCTAGCCCCCTTCCCTCCCTCTCCCCCCAGTTTTCATTTTCAGTTATTTTTGTTTATGTTGAACTTCTGCCTGCTCAGCTGCAGCAGAGCTCAGTGTTGGCAGCCCGCCTCGTGTTGTACAATTCTACAACTTCTGCTGCTTAGCAGCATGTTGGAAATCGCTTTGAAATAAATCCATGTTGGACCAAAAGCAGCATCTTTGTTGTTACCCCCTCAGAATAATTTGGTGCTATAATTGGAATTCTCATTTGAAATAAATAAACATGGTTTCTGATCTATAGACGGATCTGGATGCATAGTCAGTGAGAGAGAGATGCGGGCGTACAGCCCTCTCCCTGGAACAGAGATGCTTTTGCAAAGCGTGCGTGGTACTTCTGGTGCCATGGGGAGGGTTAGCACTGGAGAGGGAGGGCTGGAGGGCAGCCCTAAATCTCTGCTGGGACACCTTGAGACCTGTCAGAGGAATTGTTTACTCTGTGCTGCTCTTGACATGAACGTGCTGTAAGCCTTGTGTTGTTTCCGCTCTCATCTTTGGAAAGCTGATAGCCAGTGGCAAGAATAGGAAGCTGTGGCTCCACCATGCTACTGCCGTCTTACCAGTCCTTGGATGGCACGTGGGAAGGGAGATGAGGCTGTGGGCTTTCATGCTCCTTTTTGTGTGTATGCTGAATGCTGCGCACAGTCTAGGATTTCCATTTCAACAAGGATATGCAAGAAGTTCAGAGAAAATTGACAGGGATAATCAGAGGAAAGGAATGATTGAGGAAAACCAATTCTGGTAGAGTTGATTTGGTGGATGAATATGATAGAGAGCTAGAAAATCGTGTGTGTTGGAGAGGATGGGTAGAGAGGGACGGCTTCGTGGCTTCTTCTAATACAGAAGGCAGCATGCTTCAAATGGAACTACTAGGAACCAGCTTCTCAGCAAGCAGGATGAGGTCCAAGGCCCTCTGGAACTCCTTTCATGAGGGTGACATAGATGCTGAAAGTTCATGTGGGGAGACCGGATGAGTTAATGCAGAGGAATATACTGAGACATGAAAAATACATAAAAGCGACATGCATCTCAAGAATGCTTTGTGTTGAAAACAGATTGGAGCCCAGGAGAGTGTTAGAGGCTTGTGCTAATGCATGTACACATTGCCTTGGTTTTTAACTTAAGGTATCCACTTATCAAGACTGCTTAACTGTGTGTCTGAGTTTGTGTGGTGGGGGAATGTTTTTTGCTGCAGACGGGACAGGGCTATATAGACCTTTGGTCTGGCCCAAAACAGCTGTTCATGTGTTCTAGTATGGTGTAATTCAGTAACTTGAGATATTTTTTTTCAGGGCTTTGAAATCTAGGCGTTTTTGCTGCAGGCTATTGCCCCTTTTTCCCTGTATCCCTGTATTTGGAACCAGTTGTTTGATTTTTAAAAAAAAAACAGATCTCCTGAAACCTGATTGCATTAAAATCTGGTGCGGTAAAGGGAGTGTTTTAAACCACTTTGTGCTTAAATCCACTTTGTGCTCCTTTAATTGAGAAATGCCTAGGACACAGAGACTTGAAATTGCTTTTTCAAGCCAAGAACGTGGTTGCTGTTTGTCTGTCACACCAGTAATGGTTCCAAGCATTTTTGCGAATTCAATCAAGACACAGACTAGTGCAGCAAGAAAATGGAAGGGGTGAGAAGGTACTGACGAGATAAAAGTGAGGCGGGGAAGACCTGCAGCACAGCTAATTTGCAATTAGCGTCTTCCCACTTCCCTGTTGTCTGCCTGTCCTGCTATTCCAAAGGAGACAGAAAGAATTTGGTTTGAAAGGATGCTAAGGTTGGCTGTAGAAAGCTGTCAGGACTGCAAATAGACACACGTCTGTGGTGCCGGCAGAGGAGGAGCAGGTCATGCCCTGTAAGCTTCTGCGGAAAGAGTCATTTAGCACAGCTTGATGGGAATTGGGTAATGGCAGTATGTTTGGAGATTAGATTGAGGACTAAATGATGGATGAACTGCATAGCCCAAAAAATACTGTATACAGCTGTCATGCCTGTGTTCTCAAGATCAATAGCTGTCGTAACAATGAGTAGTTGTCCCTACACTGTCCCCTTTTCCTCCCTGCCACTTAACTCCCCATTGCACTCCTGTTGGTCAGTGATGCAGTAGCACCTATGAAAAAAGAAGAAATGGTATAGATTGTATTTTAAACATGACTGGAAATCCAGTTTTGGGTTGTTTTGGGGTTTTTTTTAAAGGATCACTTTCCATTGCAGTTTGTTTCTAAACATCCAAATGGACTTGTGCATTTCTTGGACATAACAAAATGAGTAAACCAGTAGCTTTTTCCTCTTGATTATCTGACAAACTTCTTCCTTCTCCATTAAATCATTAATTATTCATGTCCCAAAGTTCCTGAGGAACTGGGGATATTGGTACTGGTACTGGAGAAAAATAGACTCCAGGAAAATTTTACTGGTTTCTTCAAGCAGTGAGTTAACCTACAGCTTTCAGAATTTATAAGATAAACTTTTTAGAATTGTGTCCTTTTTTTTGTATTGCCTCTTTTTGGCCTTGAAAGAGGAGGACTTTGGAGACCTTGCTGAGTCATTTGTCTAAGATACCCCAAGATCTGTGCCAGACCTTTCTTCCTGCAGCAGTCTGTTTCTGCGAATGCAGTAGGGACAAAAAGACAGGGGCAGTTTCTTTGCTTGTGATTTCTAGATCTGTCTTCCCAGTGGGAATAGTGTTCCCTTGACTGTTGTCCATGTGGTCTCTCAGCTCCATGTTCACTATTGTTTCTCAAAACCTACTGGTTTTCTGCTAACTTTTTTCTTATACAGGATTCAAAGAGCTACAACCATTCCATCCCACTAGAGTCAACCCAAACGAGAAAGCCCCTTAGTCTATGGCTTTATTTCACTTTGTGCTTCACTTTGGGCAGTATCCTCTTATTGTTTTAACCACCACTTCACAGATGAGCGTTCCATCGCCTAATGCTTTCAATCTGAAAGAAATCTGTTTATGTCATCACCTTAACCACAGTCGGTGTATGATAATGCTTATTAATAACTTCCAGTATAGCACCATTGCATAGAAAACCAAAGGAGCCACCTCTACACTACTCTGGTGAGACCCCACCTGGAGTACTGCATCCAGCTCTGGAGTCCTCAGCGCAGGAAAGACATGGACCTGTTGGAGTGGGTCCAAAGCAGGGCCACAAAAGTGATCAGAGGGATGGAGCACCTCTCTTCTGAGGACAGGTTGAGAGAGTTGGGGTTGTTGAGCCTGGAGAAGAGAAGGCTCTGGGGAGACCTTATTGTGGTCTTTCAGTACTTAAAGGTGCCGTACAGGAAAGATGGGAACAAACTTTTTATCAGGGCCTGTTGCAATAGGACAAGGAATAATGGCTTTAAACTAAAAGGGGGAAGATTTAGACTAGGTAGAAGGAAGACATTTTTTACAATAAGGGCGGTGAAACACTGCAACAGGTTGCCCAGAGAGGTGGTAGCTGCCCCATCCCTGGACACATTCAAGGTCAAGTTAGACTTGAGCAATCTGATGTAGTTGAAGATGTCCCTGCTTACTGCAGGGGAGGCTGGACTAGATGACCTTTAAAGGTCCCTTACAACCCAAACTATTCTATGATTTTATGCCTGGAAAATTTAGTGGGTATGTTTTTGAAATGGACACTGTTGTGTGAGTACAAATTAGGCAGTCATGGGCCTTGGAGAAAACATGGCTGACGGAGATTTTTCTGTATAATTCCTATAAAATTGTCCAGAGAAAATAACCTTTTCAGGTAGAACTTACACAGCAAAAAGCCAGACTTAAATACGATGATTTTAAATTGTATAGTAAACTTTTGTATTACATTTTTTTATTAAATTGTGGACACTTTAAAGTGATTATCTTTGAACACTGATACATTTCTATAACTTGATTATTTTTGTACCTAATAAAATTCCAAAGAATTCGAGATTATTTCTTAGTGCTTAGAAATGTATTGCTTAGTATTGCCTTTAAAATAAGTTGTTTAAACTGTTCAAACTGTTTACGCAGTGTGCCTCTCTGTACTCATTCAAACCTAGATAAAATCCCTGTTTCCAGAAGGTATGTCACTGCAGGAGGCATGTGCTCTTGCCCCTGCCTGGCTCCTTTTCCAGCCTTTCCCATGCCCTGACGCTACAGGCCCGTTCCTGATTTTGGTTGTGTCATCCAATCTTCTGCTAAAAGCACGGTCAACACTGACTTTAAACTGGGTCACTCAGGGTTTTATCCAGTCTGCCCTTGGAAACTTCCAACGATGGAGACCACAGAGCCTCTTTGGGGAACTTGCTCCACTGCTTGACCGTCCTTATGGTGAAAAAGCCTTTCCAAATATCTGACTTAAACCTCACTTAATTTTGATTTGCTGTTGTCACTCATCCTCCTGCTGTGCACTGCTGTAAAGAGGCTGACTGTCTTTTCTATAACCTCCCTGTAGGTACTGAAAGGTAGCTGTTAGGTCTCCCAAGCTGTGTCCCCCTCCAACAAGGCTCCACAGCCTGTCCTCACAGGGCCTGTGCTTCAGCCTCCATCTTCCTTGTGTTCTGCATCACTACCCAGTTCATCATTAATTCTATTTATTTTTTGCCTTTGGTGCTGATCTCTGTGTCCAACTACCTGAGGATTTTTCTCTACAGTCAACATTTTTGATCAGTCAGATCAGTGTATCATTACAGTGAGCACGATCTGGAACTTCTATGGCTAAAGACAACACTTCTGTCGTGTTTGAAACCTGTGGCACCAGGTGTGGGGGAGCGGTGGCACTGCTGGCTAGATCAGCAAGCTGAACCGGACCATTAGCATTACAAGCCCAGTACAGCAACTTAAAAACTGGGAAAAACTGAACAGGAACCAAAATGCCTATTAGTTTAATGAGATGTAAATAAAATACTTGGCTGGAAAACAGCCCTGGTTTTGGAATAGTTTGTTTCATTTGGGCTTGGGGTCATCTGGGTCTTGGTTTCACCATAGGTGGAGGAGGTCGTGGTGATTAAAATGAAGCAGGAGCCCAACTGGCTTAAAAATGAGGGAATGAACCATTGTATGAGAGTTGAAGGCACGTGTGTTTAATCATTTCTCCGTAAGGCTGCAGTTTTATTCAAGGACTAGGAGGATGCAGGTGGATTGGGAAACCCATAGCACAAATTCTCTACCAGCCTGAACAGGGTGGCAATAAACAGGGTGGCAGTGCCAGTTTGCTCCTGTGGAGAAAATGGCTTAGCATTTCAAATAGTTTTATTTTCTTTAATTGTGAAATCAAAGCGTATAAGTCAAGTGTGAAGAAGGGCTCAATAAATTTAATCATGAAACACTAAATTATGACTACATGGTGGGTTTAATTTTGTCTTCTATTTCTTTTGATCACACAGAGGAGTCTATTGGTTATGATGCTCAGGCAATCACCTATCACAGTGATAGCTTTAGTGGCACATGATTTCTTGTGTTTCCTACTTGAAAAATATGTTATGTGTGAGGAAAAAAGAATCATTTTTGCAATTTTGTAGATTTTCATTAGCAGGCAAATGTATTTTTGAATTCAATCAGGAGACAGTCTTGTAAAGCTGGCCTCTTTTATTATATAGAGTTATATTTCTTGGTCATTTTAAGCACAGCTGAGAATGTACCAGAAACACCATTACCTCTACTGTCATTTTATTTCAGCTTTTGTAAGTATCTCTGCATAGAAGTGTTTTAATGGGAGAACTTGCTTGTGATGTTTTGTCTTCAGATTTTTTGTCCCCTAGGGAAGCCTGTTAGTCTTTTAAAATGACATTACAACTTGCTCAATAACCAGCTTGGGAGTTGGAAGAAATCTGGGAGGAACATTGGAAGGAGAAGAGACCTTTTGAGTAACAATTTACTAGCTGTGTGTGGAATGCTGAGTTAATATAAAACTATGTTACTATTCTACCAGTGCTAATAATGCGTAACATTATTCTTCTGTCTTACATTTGTGAAATAATGTATGTGTACAAATCAGTTTTCACAACATCCTGTGAGAGAGATAACTATCAACATTCTTCTAATCCTCATAGTGTATTAAATGAGAATAATGACTATTTCAAGTGGAGAGCTCAACAAGACAAAGAAATAGAATGCTTCTATCTCAAAGTCCTGTATCAGGTTGTGTTGATCATCCCATACATCTTTCTTAGCCCAATTATTACACTTTACCTTTGCAAAAACGTTTCTCAGCATTCTAATTTTGCAAATTTCCTATTTTGCTAAAAATTATATAGCAGCCCAGGTTGGAAAGGACCTTCAAAGATCATCTGGTCCAACTTTTTGTGGGAAAGGGAGTCTAGATGAGGTTATGTAGCACCCTGTCCAATCACATCTTGAAAACCTACAGTGATGGGGACTCTACCGTATCCCTGGGGAAGTTACTCCCATAAATTATTATTCTCAATGTAAAAAATTTCTTTCTTCTGTCAAGAGGAACACTGTTGATATAAGATCAAAATGTACTTCAGAATGACCCATAAATGGTTATACAGTAGATTGCTACATGAAAGGAATGTGTGTGTGTGTGTGAGTCTGTCTGTCTTCCTATGTGAGGAAGGGAGGCAGAAAACACAGTGCTCTCTAGAGCAGAAGTTCCCAGGCTCCCTGGGTTGCAGTTTGGATTTTGGTCGAGTTCTGTCCTTTCAGGCTTCTGACCATACCCACCCCTCGTACTCAACTCCAACCTCAAACCCAGGAGAAGCTATTGCATTTTTGTCAAATTCTCAACTGTATTTAACTCCTGTCCACATGATTGAATGGACGTTTGGTTATGTAGGCAGTGTAGTTAGCAGAAGATTAAAATATCCTTACTGCTCTACTAAGAATAACGATTACTGAGTTAGTACTGATATAGGTATATTTTATTGGCAAAGGCCTTGCTCTTGCAAGAAGTTCAGCTGAACTACTGCAGAAGCACTGTGCAAAATCCTTTAGTGGCATGGGGAAGGAGGAGGCTTTAAGCACCTTTAATGTGACAGCATGTTAATTGGTGGGTCACTCACAAGGCTGAGGTTTCTCTGGTGCATTTTTTGGTATTCTGCATCTGCCTAGGTATATTTTTGTTTCTGTGAACCATGTAAACTCCGTTATTTCATGCATAAAATCTTAGATTGAAAGTCCTCAAATAATTAATGGATATGTTGCCTGTGCAACAACCTATCAAACTATTGAAATATAATCTTTTCCATTATATATTGCCCTGTTTTAATCAATTTCTAACAAACACACCTAACTTGTAAAGGATTAATAAAATCCTCTTCCAAATTATTTATGCATTTTTCCCACTGTCTTGCTGACCCAACATGCCCTTACTGCACTACCAGCTCACGCTTTTCTTTCTCCTCTTGGCTTCCCCTTCCTCACAACAACAGTGGGTTTGTTTACTCAGGCTCTTCAGCTATCAAAAATTCTCTCTTATGGCTTTTTTCCCCTCACAACCTTTGGATAACACTTTATCTCCAGATCTTACTTTAAAGCTCTTTTTCTCTTCAGTTATGATGGTGCTTTTAATTGTAAATGGTGGTATTTAATAAAATTACTGCCAAATAAAAAAAAAAATAAATAGTTATTTATGAATTCAGGGACAAATTAAACTCCCAGGTGTGATTCTGTGATTACTGTTATTACTCTGAATGGGACTTTAGTTCTGCCTTTAATTTTTTTAAGAAACCTTTTTGTCTTCTCTCTTAGGTAGCTTTAATAGTGGAATAGTGATGCAATGGGTCATTTTAATGTTAATCCATTGCAGCTCTGTCCAAATCCATTTTACTGGAGGACGTGCACTGCTGGGGACAATCTTTAGTGCAGGCTTCCAGGAATGGGACTGCTAGTTCTGTGTTTTACTTGCGGAACCTCCCTTTTTTGGGGAGATGGCCAAGGTGGCAGTAGATTAATTCCCCACATTTCCTATGCAATGAATCTCCCTGTTAAAAGGGGAATCAAAAAAGGTCTGTACTTCTCACAGTCTTCTGCAGTGGTTTGCGACTCTAGGACTTCTTTCGATACTGTGGCTAGCATCAATGTCTGTTTTCCGTATTTTTTTGGACAAGTATTTCCCAATTCTTGGCCTAAGACAGATCATAGTTACTCAGACAGAAAGACTCAGTCCTGATAACCTGTTTGAAAATCATACAGTACTATGGATTTAAAACTGTCTTGCTGTGCCTCAGTTGCAAATTTCATGTACGGTTAACTAAAAAAAAAAGCAAACGGCAGAAGTGAGAAGGCTTGGTGCTCTTTCACCTCTCACTGGCCTTGCTCACCTTTCCACTGATGTGCTAAAACAAGCTTCTGCTCCCTGCTGCGCATCCGTGAGGCTCCGGAGAGATTCCGACCTCAAAATATCTCTTTCCTTTGTTCTGTAGACAATGGTAGGCATTAGACTAAAACAAATCGTGTTCAGAGAAGATTGTTACTTTACTCTGAAGGTTTAATCTCCACTTTCATGGGAGATTTCCTACATGGCATAATTTGCCAGCCAGTTTTATCAACAGATATCTTTTTTTCCAGAGCTCTTTTACTATGGCCATCCAAACTTAGCATGTGTTTTTGAGAGTCTTGCCAACTTTAAAATTCCAAGTGTGAAAGTACAGAATCAATTTTCTAAAAACTTGGCTTGCTGTTTGTCTGACTTGTGTTCCATAAAAATAACCGAACATGAAGTTTCTAAGTTAAGCCTTTTTTTTTTTTCCTTGGGTTGTTAGACTGCAAACTTTTTCATCAGGACTTAGTGAGAATCTTTGTTGCTAAAGATGTAATCAAAATTTGATTCATCCTGTCACACACTTACCAATTCTGTAAAAACAAAGATTATTATTCTGCAGCTGCTTAACGGCATGTATTCCTTCAGCAAGTGTTAAATGTACTCCTTTCTTGGTTACTTTAAACTTCACAGCTCTTTCATTATGGCAATTTTAAGCTTCCATTTAGAAATGATACCAATTAGTTTGGAGAGTTTCTTAATAAAAATTGCAGTAGACAATCTAGTAAGAATTATGTGCGCCTTCAGTTGACAAACAGTATACAATACGCTTTTCATTTCATATCTGCTTCTGACTTGGAAATGCCTCATCACATAATTACAATCTGTTTTCTCTACCAAATTACCTATTAAAAATTTTAAATAACGTAGGCTTGGGGAGGGGTGGGGGGTGGGAAGCAAGGCATGTGGCAATATCACTGGCTGTTATGTTTCTATCTTACCTAAACTGACTTTCCTACTCCTGAGCTAGCTGAGATTTATATATGCAGCACTTACTTGGCAGTTAGTGTCTGAAGGACTCTGAGGGGAGCTGCAGTGATGCCTTTGCCCGGGGCTGCTGAGCCTCCTTCCCAGCTGCCAAGTCTGAGTCCCAAGGGGGTGAGGAGCGATGCCTGAATGAAGTGGAGCTCTGCGCGTATGAAACTTGGTCTATGCAGAAGGCAGTAGGCTCCCACAGTACAATTGTATGCTGTGCCTCCAATCCGCAGACTTCTACACGTGATAATTTAGCAACATGGATGGTCCTTGGGGGTACTCACAGGCTTTCTGTTCAGCAGATCTACGTGTCTATGTACAGTTGTCGTCTTTCTGTCCAGTCTTGCAAAAATCGTGTGTATAGGTGGCATTCACGTGTAGTTTCACACTGTCCAACATTCTTAAGTTTGCCTAATTTCAGTAATCTATAAATAAAGCAGCTCAAACGTATGTAATATCAGGACACCTTTATAGGCCTGTGTGGCAGAATGACCTGTACGTTATAAACCTTATTACTGTGCATTAGTGATTTAGTGCATAGTTTTACAGTAAATATTCTAGCTGGAATTTCACTTCTGAATATCAAAATCTCATTTTGCTGAATTGTTTGTCGAATTCTTGAGAAGCACTTGATCTGATTTCGTCTGTACATTTAGTCTTCAGTAACAAGGGAAGCTCTTATTAACCCAAAGGTCCCATTAAAAATTACATACTCTAGCTGGCTTGGGTGACTGAGTCTTTGGACGCTGACACTGGTATATCCTGTATTCTGGGAAATCTGCTGTTTCCCCTAGTCAGCACTGACAGGCTTGCAGGTGGCCGAAATATGGTCTAAACGTTAATGCTGATCATTCACCTTAGATAGACATTTGCCTGTCACGAAACCCACATCACGTTACTTGTTTATCCAAAACCAAAGTGCCTGCAACTATATATCGTTAGTGTAAGGTGACCTTTCCTGCATCTAGAGAGAACAGAGGGAAGGGAATGGTTCCTTTGAGGCATGGGGTAGAGATCGGGTCTGCTCTTTCATTTTATGCAGGTTCGTGTGCGTGCTGCCAGCTGCTAAAGTTGTGTAGTGTGCTCCTGGTTGCTGTTCCCTTGGGATCCAATCTATGGCCAGCCTATTTTTGGTGTTGGATCAATGTTGCTTCTGGAGTAGGGCAAGGATTAAAGCGGCAATGCGTGTAACAGCTTGTGTGGTGGTACGAGACAGGGTGCCTGACTAGGATGAATGAAGGTAATGTGCACTAGAAAGTCTTCTGAGGCTAATGAAGAAGGGACGTGATGTTATTTTCTAATTGCCTGTGTTACAGCAGCCCTCAACAGAATGTCAATAATCCATTGGTAGCACATGGAGTTGCCCAGTCAAGCTAATGGCAGGGCATCTTTGCTAGAGCAGATCTGGGAAAGAGCGTCTTCTTTCCCGCAGTCCTCAACCCTTGTAAGCGTACCAGCCTAAGTCTGTAGGAAACTAGTCACTCCAACTGTGATTTCATGGACATCTCATTGAGAATGGCAGAATTGCAGTCCAGATTGCAGAAGTCTGGTGGCTTGAGGAGGCACGTTGGAAGGAAAATACCTCCCAAAAATTATGCAGGGTAGTTTGCACGCTGTTGACTCACTGTGCGCAGAGTACAGTACTGCAGAATGGTTGACCTGCTGTGCAGCTGGGTACACCTTTAACTGATAAAGCCTTAGTTATGTATTGTCTAAGAGAGAAATCTCTTTTTTTCTAGAAGGGAAACCAGGTACCTAGTGTGATACTAAAATATGGAAAGCACTGTGGTTTAGGATTAGAACTGAAGGTTCAGGGAGGGCACTGAGGTGTGTTTAAGCAGAGGTAGACTGTGCATGCCTGTGTGATGATAGGTCTATCCTAATCTTAGGAGAGATTATATATTGGAACATTTGAGATTAACGTTTCTGTGTTCAGGCCTCTCTTTCCAGGCAGAATTGGACTAGACTATCTGTTACTTCTTATCAACCTACTACCCGTGTATAACACCAGGTTTCTGAACAGCCGTTCAGCCTGTCTTTATAGTGCTCAGATTGTTTCAAGGTACTTGAATAGCAATTCTCTTAAAATTCGGGGAGTCTGTTTATATCTGATACTATTCAAAGTTTGTCATTAAGTGGGAGTCAAGGGAGCAGCCCCGTCACCTGATCAGTGCTGCAGGGAACCACACCAACCAGTTAGTGAACTGGCACAAAAGCATTTATTTTGAGATTAGCAGTTCAGATCCAGTGATGGCTGAGAGTGCTGTGGGCATGAGGAGATGTAATTTTCTTTATCAGTAAGGAAGCAGTTGAATTTTTAAAACATTTACCTGTTTTGAACATGCACTGTTAAAAAATAGTGCTCAAGGTGGAGATTTTTGTTGCTTTGTCTTGTGGACCTTGGAATGCAAAGACCTGATGATTAGTTGAAGGACTGGTCGCAACTGAAGGTCAGACACCGATGCCTTAACTTTCCCCACTGAATGAATACAGTAGGCCACTGATGGATAAAGAATTATTCTGCATGAGTAAGAGAATCAGCATGCATCTCTAGAAGTGCCTGGTTTTGAGAATAGGCTCAGATAGTCCAGAAATATTGGTAAAAACAGTAATCTAGGAAAAGTTTGCAGTGCTTCAAGGATCTGAAACATAAGTTTCCGAGAAGAAGAGAGTTCCAAATACACAAACTGGATCTTAAAGATCATACGGTATAAAGAGAATTGCAGTTGTTGTTCAATGAAAGTGCGTCAGGAAATAGTGTCTGTAAAAATGACATTGTAAGGTTCTCTCTCAATGACTTGCATATCAAATTTGCTCAGTTTATACTTTAGAGGAAGAGGCAATCTCTAACTCCCTATGCTGTGTAGTCAACCTGTGATCTAAAATCAACATATGTGCTTTCTTCCTCTTTTTGAGCATCACTGTCAGCAAATACTGTGTACTCAGCACTTCGCAAACAGTTTTTTGACTGATGCAGAAAAGCAGATGAAAATACAACTATAATGTATGGCTGATTTGTAGCAGAAGTAACTTAGCTTTCTTGACCTAGTAAATAGATATGATCAGCAGTTTTATGTTACGTGGCAAGATACTGCTTACTATTGGGCATGACTGTACTTCTCTGGCTATAAAGAAATTATAAACAAGAGAGATTAGAAGCTTAAAGTATTTAGTATTTTAAGTGTGCCACTAGGGATACACAGGAATCAAATAACAAATATGTTATGGCATTGTCAGCTCCTAGGAGGTTGCTCCATTATATTAAACCATATGCAATTTCCCTGATAGTGTAGAGCCTCTGTCATCATGTCTGGGACACGTTCCTCTTCCCGTGGCCTATGTTAATGGGATGAATAAGGGGAGAGAGCATAGCTTAGGTTTCCCTAGTTCTGCCGATTCCTGCCTGCTGGTGTAAGTCAGAGCAGTATCCATGGTGCTCTAACATATGTTGGGAGACTGGATCCAGGCGCAGTCAGGCTGTGGCTGGATGGGTGCCCAGGTGGCCAAAGGCCAGCATTGGTCCCTCATCCCTCAACAGAGTGACTCTGAGCCACTTCGCAGTAATTACAGCGGAGAACCTATATCTGTGGTGGTGGAGTCGAGGTGATGGTGTTGATACCCCTGTAAAACTGAGCGCGCACAGACCTCAGCTGGACACTGATGTCATTAATAAGTGCTGCAGCTTCTCTCCAAGGAGTTTCATCCTGAAACACTTTACCTCTTTAATTGCTGCATGGCAACTTAGAGCTGAGGATTGTGAAGACCTAGAAAAGTGAAGAAAGGCGACAGTTCCCAGTGGAGGCAGAGGCTTCTGCACACTTGTGTTTGTGTGTATTAATTGACTGTTTGTACATACGCAAATGTGAGTGAAGTGATGCGTGTTTAAAGATCCTCATGTCAGCCACAATTTTATGGAAAGTAATGCCTTTATTATGAGTGAGGTGAATTTTGGGCCTAGCAATGCAACATGGATGTGAAGTCCAATGCATCGCCCCAGAATAAAGGGAGAAGAGGACACAGTATGTATAAATTAGATGGTTAATGCAATTCAGAGTAACACAAGATGTGTGTCTTCATTGTAGGCACAGGCATGAAAAAATACTACTGAAGTGGACAGTGAGTTATCAGAAATTAACTAGATCAATTATATAGGGAAAAAAGCTATTATCCTTTTCATTTCACTGGGGGGGAAGGAGGGGAAATTAAAATTAACATTGGAGAGGTATATAGTTTGATCTAGTCCTAGAAATAAACATCTCCTGTCCACTGAGGGGTTTTTGTGTTTAAGGAAACAACTCTTGTTGTTTGCTGGAACTGATGCTTCTGTAAATAAGTTTGTCTTGGTGCTGGCCTCAAAGAGTCGCAAATATGTTTTAAAACACTTATTCTTAATTCTCTTTTTACTGGCCTTGAAGCTTGATTCCACTCTAGCTTGAGGCCCAACACCTCCAATAAAGATGTGCTACAGGACAGCTGTAATAAAATAATATTAAAAGTTATTTTGTATATTCAGTTGCTATTATAGGAAAATCAAGTAGATGCAAGCTGGTGGTAGCACTTCAAATCTAGTACCGAAATCTGCTCTTCTCTAAAATAGTCATATGAACGAATGTTGGATGTTACTTGCAGCACAAAAGAGATGAAAACACCTGTGTGGCATTTGTAAACCTGCTTGCTAGATGATCTAAAGACTTTATTGTCTTAGACCCAACCCCTTTTTACACTAATCTTGTAATAGCTGGATGATTTATGGAGAAACTATCATTTGGCTTTTATGTTGTGAGCAACGGAAGAACGATTGCTTCTAAAGTGTTGCTGTTTAGTGAGATATTAATGGAGGGATAATCCATTTACATTTTTACAGCGGAAGTTTTGTAATGCTTTTGGGATTCATTTATTCTTTGCATTTGCAAAATAGCCTCTACTGAAATAAAGCTGAAGTAATTTGCTGTGGAGGAATAAAGTAGTTTGTCAAAAAATATTTTTTTTCGAGGCGCCATACAAAATCCTGCTGTTGTAATAATCATTTGATTTTTTTAAATATATTTTAAATATTTTTTCACAGGCATCTTATGAAGTGGATCAGGGTTATGTATTCCACATGCTATATATTCAGTAAACACTGTGTGTGCATTTTAACGATGTGGATTTTGTTGATCTGCAGTAGATAGTGAGATGCATAAATATGGGTGACACGTCTATTTGTACTAATCTTCTCAGTAGCAGTTGTTTGCTGGTTCTGCCCTATCCCATCTAAATTCTCTTCTAGGTTATCAGTGCTTTGGTCTGCTCCTGCCTCTGCTTGTGTCGTACAGTTCTGCCAGGAAAAGCACCAAGATTGCCATTATTCCTGTGCTAAGAGGGCAGTATAGAGTGCAATTTTTATTTACAAATTAGTATTATGTTACTCTACTGTCTTGGCATTGCAGGAACTAGACAGTGATTGTTTTGAACTGCAGATAGTGTCCCGCTTATGTGTTTTCTGCTCCTCAGGTAACCTTTGCAGAAGAATTGGGGCAGGGAACGAGGCAATAAAGATGTACTGACAATGCACATCTGGTCAGGCGGCTTATTGGTAGTCAGAGGTGATGTACATTGGAAAAAAAACACATGCAGCCAAAAATGTGATACAGCTGACCAAGTGCTTGGATGCTTCAGCACTAATAAAGAAGCTCGAGCAGAAAAAAGCCTTCTGTGTTGAGGGAACTTATTCCATTAGTAAAGTCTTACTGCATTCTGTTTCTTTCAGATCCTTTTGAGGATGGAAGTATTTTAAACGATAATAATTTGACTCCTGTGGCCTGCTCTGCACTTTGCATTGCTATATGATCTATTTATTTTATTGACCGTTGGCCTGTATACTCTATTTGCGTGTACTTCTATGTGTCTGTGAATTGCAAACAAAAGCAGGTGATTTCCTGACTCTCATTTTAGTATTCAGCTGCAGTATCTGTAAAAATTGGACAAATGACATGATGTTCACCGGTGTTATGCATGGTGTAGCTGTGTGCGAACACTCAGCACTGCAGCTCAGAGGGCTCTTGTGGCCTCTCTGAAACACACCACTTGCTATGTGATCAGTTAGTGAGTAGAAGGCACGTGCTAAAATTACCCTTTGCAGACTTAGCTGTATAGCACGGGACTCTGGACGGTGCCTAGAGCAGCACGGGCTTCTGAAAATGTAGCAGGGGAGGAAAAAAGCTCTACTCAAGTTTGCTGCTTTTTGTTGTAGAGAGTCCGTGAAGTACTGGGTACCACACCTTCCTCTAGGAGAAGAGGCCGATGCAAGCCTACAGATTTTTTTTCTTTGTTAATTAGATCAGAAAAAGAGATCTTGTGTGGCCGTTTTTTCTTAAATACGGTTTCAAGCAACTGGACAAGGAGAAAGGAAAAGGGCAACTGTATATTTTAAAATAAGCTTAGCGGAGACAAAAGGTTTGTTACCTAAATTTGGATGTTTTCTGAAAGATAAGGTTTTGGTATAAACCATTAAGTCAGTGACTTCAAAGCAAGTTACCACTGGGTGAAATTCCGTTGTCTGTGCTGTGGGTGGAGATCAGACAAGGACCCCACAATGGTGTTTTTGAACATAAGGCTTATGAAATACGCCCTTATTAACAACTATGTGTAGGATGGGTAGTGCTCTAAAGCCTCCTGCCCTAATCAGAAAAGCTTTTCTAATGAAGAAGGATAGCTGGAGATGTAGGCAACGTGCAGGATGGGGCTGTACTATATTGAACTTCTCTCTCAAATGGCTGGAGCATGCATATGGCTCCAGAGGGGTGATAGTTGGTGAAAGGGCTGCAGAGATGGACAGAGAAGAGGATATTACTGGTAAATCTGTCTTAAAATGCACTGGTTGTAAACTGCAAGTATGTCTGGAATAGAAAACTTGCAACAGCCTGTACTACTTTATACTACTTGTGCAATTATGTTCTTTTTAACTGCAAAGTTTAGCTAAGAGAAAAGACTGTTCTTGAAAAACAGTGCTGTAGCAGCAACTGCAGGAAGCTGTGATGGCTTTCAGTGCACAAAGGAAAAAAGACATGAAACAAAATTTAGATTAATCAGCTTTCAATTATCCTTTGAAGTGTCTTTAAATCATCATTTTAATATCATACTCACATTGAACCTGATTTACATTCACTTACAAACTTCAAATATAAAGTCCCTGGCTAATTTCAGGGTGAATTCTAGATGGGAGATGATATGTCTCTGAAATGTATCCTTCATTTTCATGTTTAATACTTGTTCAGAAATGGAGCCAAAACATTATCCTGAATGCTCAAACAAATTTTGTGGATTATAAAAAGAGTCCCAGCCAAATGGATTTTAGAAAAACTATACTGAGTTAGAGATTATTCTTGAGAAGTTACCTAATTTTCTGTGGGGAGACTTATTGGCCATTTACACTATTGTGTGTGAGTTTTTTAAATAAAGATTTCTTAATTTGAAGATCATATTTCAAGTCAAAGTCATTTTGCTGAAAAGTGACTTTCAGATGGAGAAATAGCATATTTTAGAAAAAAAATGAAGAGTGATGCCTAAAATGAATGAGGCTTAGCTAAGGTTGCACTAGCAGTTAACTATAGATTCCACAATGCAAGATTATAATTTCCAGAAAAACAATTACCCTGTTGCTAAGATAACCTATTCTGAATCAAAAACTTTCTGAAGTTTTGCTCTTTTCATCCTGAATTTCTCTGTCCAGCCCATGTTCAAAGAAGACCTTCAAATGTAAGCTGTACTTAAGCGTGTCCAGCAAAGTGAGTTAACCTGAAATGACTCCAGGAGGAACGATAAAAGCAATTATAGCAATCTCTATATAAAATAAACCAGAAAGAAGAAAAAGAAATAGCTTTCTACAGGGAGATTGATAATAGGTAGGACTCATGTTTTCTAAAGACCCCAGGAACCAGCTTGTAACTTAATGTGTTAAATACTGCTGACACTAAAAAGACTGATTTCTTCTTTCCCCAGAAGGCTGAAGAGTAGCAGACCTCTGACAATTAAGACCTTTAAAAAAAAATGTCAGTTTTGACATCCAAACCAAAGACATGTGGGGAATCTGTTAATTAGTCTTGACAATCTTGTGGTGAAATGCTTCACTTCGGGGCCTTGATGTCAGATACATTTCAGCCTGTGTCTTCGGTCAACTGAAAAGGGTAGTTTTCTCTTCTCTGGATGTAGTATCTTAAACTTGCAGTAAGTACATGTAATTCATTTTTCTGTGCTCTGCTGGTGCCCTGCACAATATTGGTCTTTGGAAACCTGTGAGGAAGAAAAGACGTCTGTCTGATTGATGACTGTGAAGGTGTGGTGTCCTGAAAATGGGAACTGTGGTCAGTTCCTCATCTTTAGCAGACATTTGCTATATAGCAACAAAAATGAAAGGTTTGGTAGTGTGTTTTCATTGGAAACAAAGCTTTCAGTCCACTGGATTAATCTGTGATGGTGAACTGATGAAGCTGCTAACCTAAAAGAAACTAACAATTTCCAGAATCTATCAGGGTCTTGGTCCATCATAGACATGGGTCAGGTAAGAATTTTGCTCATCCTATTGGTGCTGAACATCCGATCTGGAGATAACCAAGCAGAGAAAAAAAATTTATGCTTTTTAGTGTATTCAGTCCCTTTTTTCCTCTAAAGGTTCACCAGTAGCTGGAGCACAACATTACCTAAACCTGAGATACTTGTTTTCTCTTTTAAACTGTGCCTTTCTCCCATTCTGCCTTGTGCTTGATGAAACTCTTCTGCCTGTGCCTCCCAGGTTGGCGTAGCAGAAGCTAGCGTCAAGGAGGGGAGGAAGGCCGTGGTGTTACGGTCGGGATTTTCTTGCGTCTTCACTCTGCAAATCCCTGGAAGGTTATGAAACAATTTGGCCATATTTGAAGTTCTTTCATTTGCTTTTTTGCTTAACTGTAATGTCAAGACCTTTTTTAAGAGAAGTGATAGTAACAAACCATTGAAGAAAACTCAGGTTTGCTGATGATCTTAGAAATGTTTACTAGCCTTAAAGCTACACAAGCTTACGGGGAATTGTGGTGCATTCTGATGAGTGTATTTTATTAACAAGATGCTTCATATTTTAATGGGCTGGTTCTCTCAGGCATTTGAGGTGCTGTTATGCTAGTTACTCAATTTTATGAAGTTAAACAATAAACATTAAAAGTAAAACCTCAGGAAAATTGCCAGAGTGCAAAATAGATCTGTCCCTTGGCAGATTTAATTTACTTTCGTTTTCAGAATGTTTTTCTTTTAGTTTAGTAACATGTATTCTAGTATTTTGAGCAAGGGAAGACAGACTTTAATCTCAGCCTCTAGGTCTGAAGGCACAGAAAGGAGTGATCTGTTTTCTCCAGGGGGTGGCAAGCTTTGTTTTCAATTAACTCAAGCATTTGCAATATGGGACCTGTTGATGCTTCTGCACTTGAAATTTTTGTGGCTGAACCACAGTGAAGTTGAACTTGGAATTCAACCAGTAAGAAACCTGGAATGGTCAAATTAGAACAAATAAATATTTGGTGTATGACATAAGTTTATCTTTTATGTTTTCTGCCTTTACCTACTTTCATAGACAGTACTAGCGCCTTTTTGTGATTATGAAAAATCAAGTTATTTATTTAGATATCATCTCACTCTTCCACATGCATGAATCTGAGCGATTCAATGTTGTGTTTGAGCAAGAGCAGGGAAAATAAATACACAGCCCAGGGGGCAGGTAATGCCCATTAATTCCTTTTATTTTCACCTGGCCTGCGGGCACGTAATTATTTTTCATGTGTTACTGTCAGAAAACCCTAAGCTGTGTGATTAATATGAGTCTACCAAAGGTGCAGAAAGGTGTAGTTATTTCTCAGGAAGGAACGAGACCTCTTTTCTCCAAGGTGGAATATAAATCATGTGGGCAAGGAGGGAAGGCAGGCTCCACGTTACGGTAAGCACAGAATTTCTGGGCAGGAAACTCTCCTGCTCTGCACAACCGTTACTTACTGCTCAAGCTATTAGCCCCAGGCACGAAAGGCTTTGTTTCATGGCACAGATGGCGTTTCATCTGCCCAGACAGCTGGGCTAATTTCACCCCTGGACCTGTTCTACAGGAGGCCTTCAAAAAGGGTTAAGAGCAGTAGGGTTTGGGCTCTGCTGTTTAATATGTGCCCTCCTCCCAGTTGCTAGTTTGCTGAAGATGCGGTACAAGCGTGTTTATCGCTCTGGTGCTTTCAAAGCGTGGAGCACAGCAGGAGCGCTTGTAGTCACACTTTGACCGTTTTTCAAAGTTATATTGCTGTATATACTTTTTATTTTAAAACTTATTTAAGGAATGTTGAAGAAAGGGTTATAAAGGGGGATAGTAGCCTTCCCCGTGGTCAGGAGCATTTCTGTTCCCCGGTCGAGCTGTTTAGGGGAGGGACCAATGCAATGAACTGTGTGTAGAACCAGCTCTCTGTTACTTGTGGCTCTGGAGACAGAAGCACCTCAGACAGCTGACAATTTCTGATCACCCTGTGGGTGATAGGGGCCGATGCCAAGACTTGCTGGGGACTGCTGTGCAGAGCAGAGCCAGCTCAGGTCTGCAAGGGCTTGTTAACACCCAGCGCTGCCTGCGACGGCCGAGCTGGCCCTGGAAGCAGTGAAGTTGCATTCTTCTTGTCTTGTTTCTGAGCGAATAAATCCATCTGGGCCCGAGCTGCTGACGTGGGGCCAGCTCTGATGTCTCTCCATCTGTGGCATAGTTAACTTGCAGCCCCACTTCTTCTTGGGATCCCCTGACTTCAACCATCTGCCTCCTCAGCTCTTGGACTGAGCAAATCGCTAATTACTGTGACTGCTTGTATGGCCCAGTTTAGGCATTTCTGCAGCCCAGATTAGTTGATCTCATGGGTCATGATCTTGTTTAATGCACAAAAGGCCTGTACTTGTCTGTGCCTTTTGGTTCAGACTTACTTTGCATATTTCGTGGTGCTGGGTTTTATTCCCTGTGGGAGAGGAGCATCCCTCTCTAAGGCACAAGGGCCCTTAGGCTGGGACTTGTTAAGTAGGGTGAGGATGAGGAGCAGGATCCTGACTGAATGGAAGGGGGAAGCCCAGCATCAGAAACAGGAAAGTGGTAGGTACAGTTCCCCTGATCTACAGTTGAGAGGATCATCAGCAAAAACTACAAGCCAGCATTTCAGAAGATTTTGAAGCAGTAATGGGAGAGGTTGCATTAGAGTTAAATCCTTCATTGCATTTGCTGCAGAAATTTTCATCCTGAGATGAAAGAAAATGAAATATAGTGAGTGCTGAGTAAAGCAATCTTAGCTGTAACCAAAGCCTTTTGAGGAATAAAAGCAAATAATAAAAAAAAAAAACCACAAACAAAAAAAACAAGCCCCAAACATGCCTAAAATAGAAAAGCTAGTGGAACCTGTGAACACTTCCCAGTTCTTTGGACTTGTTCTCGGGTTGGGTTGGGTTTTCTTCTTTCCCTTGTTTTCTTTACTCCCCTGCATCAAGCAGCGCTTGATATCATCACCTTGTTGTCATATTTGCTTGGGGAAACAAACCTGTCACAGCAGTTTCCTGTCAATACCCTGTCTTGAGTTAGCAGCATGTGCCTAGCTACAGCACCGTAGGATGATGTCGCTTTTGCTGATAAAAACCCACTCTTTTCATTAGCTATTGAAGAATGAACTGCACGCTGGCATTACCCAGATTTGGAAACCAAGTGTGCTGCCAGAGACAGAATTTGTAGCAATCCTTTGGAGTCACAGTTTCAGCCTATGTATAAAGTTTATAACTTCAGATCTCTATGAAGCATAAAGTTATTCACATTCAGAATGAATTCTCTGATCTGTGTTTTTTTCAACCCCATTTTTTTATTTTTTAGCATTTATATATAAAAACACATACACGACATTAATATTCCCAATGTAATGTTGTACCTACGTGTAGGAGCGTCCCCACAAAGAGCTGTCAGTATCTTTACTTTTCTCTCACCTGTTGCTTCATTCTCATTAGGATTTTACATTGCTTGGTGTACTGATGGTGTGAGAGAGGGTAGTGGTGCGAGGAGACTGGTTATATCAGAGTTGTTTAGTGCTTACCAGTATCAGACAGTTTGCAAAAAGGTATTCCCATAATAGGAATTTAAAATAGAACTGAATCAATCTATTAAGTTAGATGGTAGCACTGTTTGTAAGGTGATACATCCTAAGAAGAACAGATACTTAACGGGCTGGAAATTACAAGGACTAAGCAAAGGACTGTGTTTGTCTAATCAGTTAATGAAAATCACTGCATGGCTGCAGTGGGAAAATGGTGAATGTAAGCTTGCAAATAGGTTCACTACACGTTGTATCAGAGGTTTAAAATGCTAGCTCCACTTTCACCGAGATATGGAAAGCAGAGATTCATTAAATCCCAGAGCAAATAGTGCATGTGAGGGGATGGAGGCCAAAGAGGATAATGTGCATTAGTCTACATATGTGGATCCACATAAATCTTTCTGGTTGTTTTATGTTTGCCAAGTCTAAATTGGAATTAATGTGGTTGCTTTTTTTTTTTTTTAATAATAATCACTGTCTACATTGAACCATTCAGCTCAGTTTTGTACCATGTGAAAAATTCCTCCTGAAATAAAATAACCACCAGCAATTTTTGTAATGCGAAAGATCAATAATAATGTTTCCATTTGTATTTTCTTTAAAAAGAGATGTCCTTTTAGGCCAACAAATGGGCTGAACAGAGAATAAGTAAACTGTGCACATCAGTAGGTCTGAATCAACAGCCTGAAAGATTTGATGGACCACATCAAAACAGATGGGTAGTAGAGGCTATGAAGGAGGCTGTGTGACACAGTAAAGATCATCAGTGGGCCATAGTAAAGTGGGAATGTGAAGGACCTTCAGCGTCTGTCAGGCAAGACAATTCAGGAGGCAGTCAAATTGCTGTACTCAGCATAGCCAACGCCATTTCCCCCATCCTTAGAAACTACCTCCAGGACTCAGTTTTGAAGCCATTCTGCTGGGCTGAAGGACCATGAGTAACCAAGCTGGTTTAGCATCCTTGGTGAAGACATACTGTGTCAGTACATAAATAAGACAAAAAAATCATAGTCCCACTGTCAGTCTCCTGACCGAGCCATCTCTTCCTATTTCTAGAGTATGATCACTGCTTTAAAAAGTGAATTTGGGGTATTGGGCATGACCCTTTCCCTCACTCTGCAGTAGGATTAGGGAATCTGAGCAGGTATCTGGGAGACAAGCTAACAGTCTTTAACCTAAAGCAAGAAATCGGGTGAAAGAAAAGGTCTCTTTCAAAAAATGCTGTCCCCTGTAATGAACAGGCCTACCAAACCGCGTGTGCAGTTCTGCCCAGCAGACAGGCAGATGGTAACTGAACCACTGCCTTTCCAAGGAGTCCCATTCCAGAATGCTCCCTTTTGTTTCAGCATATGCATGGTTGCACAAGCAATCTTCAAGGAGGTACAGTCCAGGAACATCTTGGCCAATGCCCTGGCTGACATGAGACCATCTTTGTAAGTGTTAAAAACATGAATGCTAAACCCCTTTGTAAAAATTATGTTATCAGTACCCATGTTGATGAGTACACATAACACAATAATGCCTGAAGAACAACTAAGAGCAGGGCCCCATTATGATAGTAGTTGTTGCCAAAACAAAGTGTGCTTGAAAAAGGTTTCTAAAGACCAAGCACATGAGAAGAAGACGAACACCAAAATGACTTAAAGCACTTTGAGGCAGAGTGAAGCTGAGGTGAAGAGAGCACAGAGTGAAGAGCCAGGAGCCAACAAGTTCAGGGAAGGATGGTCCGGGCAGAACTGTAGGAAATTTTCTGAATTCCCCAAGGGCCCTGTTTTACCAGCTTCTGCAGCAGTTTCTCTTGGATTGAATCCTTGGCTTTGTTCTCCCTTCCCTGCAGTCAGTCTGGAGATACCATGTCAGTCTTAGTTTTCTGCAGAATTTACTGCTTTAGAATTTTATTCTTTCTCTTCCAGTGCAGCATGCGCTCACTCAGTCACTTCTGCAGCTATTTCCCCTGGCCTGGCTTGGTATTGAGCTGTCTGAAAACAGCACCTGCCTCACCAGTGGATGGCCCAGACTCGATGTTGCAGTGAATTTAGTTTTAATGTGGCGAGTGCTGCAGCGGTGGCACAGCTGTGGGAAGATGAGCGGGAGTCTGGGGTTTGTGCACTGTCAGCAGTACATTCCTCTAGTGGCAGGATTGTTGGGAAAGATACATGAAAAGATAACACAAATGTTGAAGAGGCTCCAGAAGGAGCTTGGCATTTAGCAAAATGTCTTTCTTTGCAAACTGACAGATTAATAAATGATGGAATCAAAACGGGAATCCTACAGTGTCACTTCAGAGTTGGTGGTAGGAGCAGAGCAGCACTTTAACACTTTGCCTGAAGGGAGCGAAAAAAAACCTGTTGTGAGTTAAAAGGAGAAATGTTCATCCCATAATTGCCTGGTGCAAATTTCTTGTCTACAATAAACTGTCAGCTGCAATTTTCAGCCTTCAGAAATAAGTGGCCTGATGTTCAAGACTGCTAAGTACCAAAAGTTGTGCGGGTCAAGGCGTGTTGAGAACATAATCTGGAAACAAAGTTTTCAAGATTTGTTGCAAGACAAATGTTATGACTTCCAATACCTTTGCTTAGCAGGATGGATGTGCAAAAAGAAGAAAGCAGCCTCTCAGAGATTTTTAGAGCTCCTTTTAAAACACAAAATCAAATCATTTTATTACATGCAAAAAGAGAGCATTTGATTTTGAAGCCTTTAAGACATGGACAGAAGGGCTCAGGATGCCATTTAAGGCACTGAGGTAGTTCCAAGTTTTAATGTTAACCTGTCTTTCTCAGTATATTACTATTGACCTGTCCCACATTGTGAGGATTAATTACTTAGTTTGTGCTGCCACTTTGAAGACATAAAGCACATCTCACATCATGTAAGGTCTGCATCAAAAGATTCAAGAAAGAACTAAGCACTGGTTTGGGTTTGTTTTCTTTTTAAGTCATCTAGCAGCACCTTTTCAATCTACCAAGGCACTACAGGATAAGTTTATTTTAGGCTGAAGGGAAGAGCAGGATGTTTGGAGATGTTTTCAGTTCATTCAGGCCATTTTTGCTTGCTATAGCTTTAAGTCATAAATTGATTTAGAATATGTTATCAATTGCTGCAGGTTGTGAATAGGCATTTGAAATGCTGTTTGAGTGAGTGTGTCCTTAATGCCATAAGCTCAAGAAAAGATCATCCTAACAGGCAAACTTCAAACCTTTATTCTTTTTTGTGTTTCATCATGTAGAAAAACCAAACCAAGTCCTTCTCCCAGCATTTTGAGGGGCAGTCATGCCTCTCAGCTGATCATCTGGGAACTGCTGTTGGCTTCCAGGGACAGAGGAAAATCAAAGCAAATAAATAAACAAGGCCCCTGAATGTTATGGGAGACCATAGAAGAGCAAAGGGATGTGCTAGAGTTTAGCTTGAACCAAACTCTACCATGCTCTGAAAAAAAAAGAGTGCAGATTCCAAAGTTTGCAGAAAGATAAAAGAGTAGCTGAACTGGCCTGATGCTTAATGACCAGTTTCCTAGCAAAACCATAGTGGACAAACAAAGCATCTCCCTAAACATCTTTGACAGTAACTCATGTAGCTGAATGCCAGCTCTACACTCAGAGACTGCCTTTGCTTCTTTATTGCGACTATTGACCTAAGGTCAAGGAGTAAGTTCTTTTCAGTAGCCTGTTGTGTGGGTGGTGGACTGGTCTCCTAGGTCTGAGAGGAGCAAACAGTTTCTTCCAGATCAGAGTGCTTCCAGCAAATGAGCTATTTCGAGGTAAGCTCTTTCCCATGGGGATAGTTCATCCGATCTGTTTATTTTTTCCATTGCTTTGCTAGTCCCAGCTGTTTATACTTTGTCATTGTGACCCCGTGGGGGACGCATACTGGAGCAGTCTGTTCCTGAAGGACTGCACCCCATGGAAAGGACCCACGCTGAGCAGTTTGTGAAGAACTGTAGCCCATGGGAAGGACTTAGATTGGAGACGTTCATGGAGGACTGTCTCCTGTAGGAGGGACCCCACACTGGAGCAAGGGAAGAGTGTGAGGAGTCCTCCTCCTGCGCCGCTGGGGGAGAGGAGGTAGAGAAAATCAGGAGTAAAGTTGAGCCCGGAAAGAAGGGAGGAGTGGGGGGAAGGTGTTTTTAAGATTTGGGTTTATTTCTCATTATCCTACTCTGATTTGATTGGTAATAAATTAAACCAATTTCCCCAAGTCGAGTCTGTTTTGCCCACGACGGTAATTGCTGAGTGATCGTTCCCCGTCCTTGTCTGGATCCACGAGCCTTTCATTGTATTTTCTCTCCCCTGTCCAGTTGAGGAGGGGGAGTGATAGAGCGGCTTTGGTGGGTACCTGGCATCCAGCCAGGGTCAACCCACCGCACTGCACTAGTGTGCAACACAAATTCTCTGTGCCTCCAATGCAACAGTTGGAAGAGGTGTTGCTTTAACAAAATGCAGTAAATTTTAGGAGGGGGGGAAAAGGGCAGAAAAACAAAATTCAGGACCAGGTTGTTATTTCTTGTTTGCTTTTCTGAGTGATCATACTGCAGATAGATTTTTATGTGCTTATTTGACTACCCACCTGGTACGGTTTGTGTCATACAGCCAGCAGACAAGCCAGTTTTGCGAGGTGCATCGAGATTGTATTTGTCTATGTTGTGCTTGTTCACAAACCCTGTTCTTTGCAGGTTTTTTACTTCTACTTACTGATTGACACTTCTATCACATTTTTGGACTAATATAATGGCAGTTGACATTTTTATATCCTGAAGGCTTTTAGAGATTTTTAGTTCCTGTAGAAAACGGTGCAAATTGGGAAATGTATTTTTGGATGAGGGGTAGTCACTCTACGTCACTACTAATTTAGGTGTTTTGGATGCTTGTTAGAAAGACCCCCTTTTTCTCTTTGGATGTAGCTTCCCTTTGACAGCTGTTCTGGCATAATAGAAAATGCCATTGCTAAGAGGAATCCTCTCTTCTCCTTTCCACTGAACTGATGTGACATGATATTCAGTCAAAATAAATGCCAATGGCGAAATAAATCTTTCACGGAAAACTGAAAAACCTTCATGAATCCAGAAAGCGATGGCTTCGCAGAGGTTGGGTGGAAGATTGGCAAAGTGGCTGTCGTTTCAAACATGCTTTTCAGTGGGAGAATCAAGCAATGAGAGGGGAACACGTGTGAGTGCCTCCAGTGAAGGAGGGCACAGCTCACCACAAAGTCCGAAGGGAGGAAGGTCTGCAGGAAATGGGTTGCTGCTGATACCATTACACTTCTCCTGTGGGAATTACTTCTTTTTACATGTGTTTGGAACTACCTAGATTTCTACTCACTGGAGCAGGCCAGAAGACCTCTTCCTTTGTCCGGGTTGATTTGGCAGACTGAGCTAGAGGGTTGCAGGGTCTGGTGTGGGTTTGTGCAGCAGAACCCAGGTGCCTCAGTCAGATTGTGTGCATGTGTTTCTTTATTAATAATGCTTTGAGGGAGGATGGAAATGCTAACAGATGGGTGGATCTCTGAATTTTACACTGCAGGAGGAATGAGGGAGTCCTGCACAATAATTGGCCAGAAGGAATGGCAAGGTCTCTGTGGCCCCAAACTGCTCTACTGATTGCTACTCTTTCCCCTCAACTCTTTTGGGTGATATCACTTCTGCCAAGCCTCAGTTAACTCATCTGTAAAATAGGGCTAATCAGATTTGCTTACCTTATGGAAATTAATTTATTAAGTTTATATTACAAAGCGGTGTGAAGGCATAAGACGTTATGGAAATGTTGAGTGGTAGCCATGTTATATTAATTTTGTTTATTGAATCCCATCACACATAATGTCAATGCGCTTCTGCAGATTGTGGCAGCACAAGCTAATCAGAACGTAGGCTTTTCTAATGCTGTTTTTATTTTGCAGTACTCTTGCTAGTTTTCCAAATCAGTATGAGTTGGATAAATAAATAAATGGCGTATCTTTTGTTTAGCAGAACAGGCCATTTTAAAGTCCACTCTGGAATCTGGCTGGGAGCTTCACTTTTTTCTGCTTTCTATATTTTTATTGTCTCACAATTTTAACCCCTCTGTCCCTTGCTCCACCTCGCTCTTCTGTGTTGTTTGTTGGTTGGGTTTTTGTTAAGTGATTCTGCTGCACTTAAATCTCAGTGGCCCTTGATTTCAACTTGCTGGGTCTGGTGCTATCACTTTCAATGATTTTGATTTGAATTTCACTGTATCTTACCATCCTGACTGGTAGGTATAAGCTTGGTACTAACTGTTCACGTGTACACCCCATGGGGAAAAAAGAAGCCCGTCTAGTTCATCTACCAGGGGATACAGTGATTAAGTGTACAGGACTGAAAGTTCTGCTCTGCTGTTCCCCATTGTGAGCAAACGTGCTTTCTCAAAACCACAACTAGGGAAGGAGGCAATACTTGGCAAAGAAGCTTCCATTAAGAGCACTTGCTGGAAATGTCTGCACGTTGTTCCTGAAAAATACACTATGGGATATTGCACTCTTCAATTTGCATTCTTTAAAATGGACAAAAGACTTTGTCAGGCAACCCGGATGTCTTGTTCAGGAAGCTGTTGGAGGATACAGAAGCCCATCATAGCCTGAGAGACTCCAAAAGCAAAGCAAACCCCCGGATGATCCTTGAGTCCCAAAGGTGGGTTGTTCAAGAGAGAAAGAAAGGCATTAACAGTGACACAGAGAGCATGAAGTCCACTACACAGAGAGGGCTTGTCTTGGTCTTTCTTCAGTGTAGTGACAGAGTGTAATTAGGTGTTTCTGTAATCAGACCATTTTCAAGCAGAGGTGAAATAAAAAGTAGAGGTTGGAAAAGTAAGTACAGTGCCTGTATGTGAATGATGCATTCTCCCAGAAAACTCTAACTGGAGAGAAGCGCCATGCATAGTGTAGGTGTTTTCATTCTATTTCTACAGAAAAGCTGTCTTTAAAGGCGTGGGCTGGTTTTTTGTGTACCTCTGTGGATGCCTACATTCCAAGCAGTGTACCAGGGACCAGACAGTACACCATGCACTCTTTCAGCCCTGAAATGTCTGGTGTCTCCCAAGGCTGACACACAGCAGTAACCCTAGACAGCCTGGACAGCAAGCACTACTTCCAGAATCAGAGAATCATGGAATAGTTTGGGTTGGAAGGGACATTAAAGGTCATCTAGTCCAACCCTCCTGCAGGGACACCTTCAACTAGATCAGGTTGCTCAAGTCTAACCTGACCTTGAATGTTTCCAGGGATGGGGCATCTACCACCTCTCTGGGCAACCTGTTCCAGTGTTTCACCACCCTCATCATAAAAATATCTTCCTTATATCTAGTCTGAATCTGCCCTCTTTTAGTTTAAAGCCATTATTCCTTGTCCTGTTGCAACAGGCCCTGATAAAATGTTTGTCCCCATCTTTCCCATAAGCCCCTTTAAGTATTGAAAGGCTGCAATAACATCTCCCCGGAGCTTTCTCTTCTCCAGGCTCAACAACCCCAGCTCTCTCAGCCTGTCCTCAGAGGAGAGGTGTTCCATCCCCCTGACCATTTTTGTGGCCCTCCTCTGGACCCATTCCAATAGGTCCATGTCTTTCCTGTGCTGAGGACTCCAGAGCTGGATGCAGTTACTCCAGGTGGGTTCTCACCAGAGCAGAGCAGAGGGGCAGAAACACCTTCCTCAACCTGCTGGCCATACTTCTTTTGATGCAGCCCAGGATACGGTTGGCTTTCAGGGCTGCGAGTGCACATTGTCGACTCATGTCCAGTTTTTCATCCACCAGTACCCCGAAGTCCTTCTCTGCATGGCTGCTCTCAATCTTTTCATCACCCAGCCGGTACAGATACCAGGGGTTGCCCTGACCCAGGTGCAGGATCTTGCACTTGGCATCCCATCCCTCAGGCATGTCAACTGCACCACTCAGCTTGTTGCCATCCACAAACTGGCTGAGGGTGCACTCGATCCCACTGTCTGTGTCATTGACGAAGACATTGAACAGTACTAATCCCAATACGGACCCCTGAGAGACACCACTCATCGCTGATCTGCATCTGGACGTTGAGCTGTTGACCACTACTTCCTGGATGTGACCATCCAGCCAATTTCTTATCCACCGGACAGTCCACAAATCAAATCCATATCTCCCCAATTTGGAGAGAAGGGTGTTGTGGGGGACCATGTCAAAGGCCTTACGGAAGTCCAGATGACATCCTTAGCTCTTCCCTTGTCCACTGATGTAGTCACTCCATCATAGAAGGCCACTACATTGGTCAGGCAGGACTTGCCCTTGGTGAAGCCATGCTGGTTGTCTTGAATCGCCTCCCTGTCCTCCATGTGCCTTAGCATAGCTTCTAGGAGGATCTGTTCCATGATCTTCTCAGGCACAGAGGTGAGGTTGACAGGTTGGTAGTTCTCAGAGTCCTCCTTTGTACCCTTTTTAAAAATAGGTGCAATGTTTCCCTTTTTTCCAGTCACCGGGAAAAGTTCACCTGACTGCTATGACTTTTCAAATATCATGGAGAGTAGCTTACCAACTACATCAGTCAGTTCCCTCAGGACTCTGGAATGCATCTTGTCAGGTCCCATAGACTTATGTATGTTCAGGTTTCCTAGGTGGTCACGAATCTGATCTTCTCTTACAGTGGGAGGGACTTTGCTCCCCTAGTCCCTGTCTTGAGGTCCATTCACTCAAGAGGTACGGGAATCAAAGAAGTTGATCTGGCTCCTGAGATGCTTGAACTGTTGCTTAGTATGGGCCAGCTGTTGATGTTAGTAAGATCAGTTTAATCCCAGAAGAACTTGGCTGACATTGGTTGATTACTTCAGGGGGTGTTGCTCCAAGTCTGGCACTTTTCCGTGAAGGCGGAGTGGATTCTTCTTTCTGTAGTGCTGTTTAAGGCTCCCTGGAGTAGAAACTTCCCAGTGGCCCACAAACGTTCCCCTAATCCAGGGAGGTCCTGCAACACTGGCAGTTAGTGTCTTTTCCGTATAAAGGAGCAATTTCAAATTCATTTTTAATAGGCTTCAATGGTTTTCTCTTGAGACTTGTGTAGTTAAATTCTTAATAGCTCATTTGTTGAGCTATTCATTCTCAGGGAGTTGAATGTTCTCCCTGTGTTCCTGTGGGAACATGCCAGGCTCAGGCTCTGTGTACCAACCCCACATGGACAAAGACTTGATATCATACCATCCGCCGTGACTTATTCATTCTGTGTAGCTTTTAGTGAGTGTTTGCTTGCTTGTTTGAGGGAAAGTCTTTGATCGGTCTTAGGATAGCAGTTCAGTTGAATGGGGATCCCTCCCTCCATCAGGAACTCTGCAGAGGGAGAGTTTGATTTTCTTACCCAGACTGTGGAGATAGGGGGGTTGTGATAACATCCAAAGATGGTATTCAAGAGCACGTCTCCATTGTACAAATGTCAAAGTGGACAGAGGGCACACGGGCAAAAAAGGGTAGGGAGGAGAAAAGATAGGGAAACTGTCACAATGAAATAGGGGGAAACTCTAGCTATAGGTAATAAAAAGAGAGTGGAAACAGGTTGGACTTTATGCAGTTCTATCAGTGATAGAAAAATATGAGGCTGGAACATTGCAGACCCACAGAGCCTGGCTACCAGGGGCTCAACGTAATTAATGATCTTTGTTTCTTTAACATTTACAGCATATGGTATCAGAAGCCTTGGAAGTGCCAGATATTCCAGCCTGGAAACTGTAGTTAGTGTTTTCAGTGCACACAGCTTTGGCCTTGCTCTTTTTTTCTGACATCTTAATTAAAATGCTCCTGACAATGAGCAAATGAGCAAAAAGTTGAGCCAAAGAGGTGCACTTGAAGGAACTTAGAGTGACATTTTATTCAGCAAGCCAGAGTGTTACCACCTGTACAAGTGTCTGCCGTGGCAGCCTCCAGAAGCAGAAATCAGCTGTGCAGCTGTAAGCAGCCAGTTCAAATAGAAACTGAGGTCTAAAGAAATCTACAGTATGGGAAGCAGGAATGTAATTAAGAGGAGGTCATGGTTTGGGCCTCACAAAGACCAAGCCAGAGCCTAGGTTGATACATCCGTGAGAAAAAGGAGAACGGATGGACAGCAGATGTTAAAATTAATAAACAAAATGAACCGTGTACAAGGCAAGAGTGGTTTGGTTTCCCACAACATACAGAGGTGCTGCTTTATCTTACTGTGGGAGGTGCTGTGTCAGAAGGTTGGTTTGTCAATTTTCAACATGATCTTTCAAAATATCCTTCTAGTAGATGCTGGCGGAATCGTGATCCCTCAGGTCATACAGAGGAAAAGCCACTGTATCTGGTTGTGTTTCTCTCCTGAATGCCTGTAGCATTTCACTGAATGCTTTCCTACGCTTGTATGACAAACTACCTCCAACCAATAACTCTTTACGCATACCTGTAAAATTAAAATGAAGTGTGTCAGTATAGTAGCTAGTACAAATTAAATTCACAGATAGAACTGGCAACAGTGAAGAGGAAAAATCATTGGATATGAGGGAAACTCAAGGAATATAAAGTAATGCATTTTTGAGACAGAATGTTAAGCATCATCAGTTAGGCAAAAGTGATATGATTTCATAAAATCCTTGTAGTATTGTAAATCTGTCTACCAGGCAAAACATTAATATTGCCAATATTTATTACACTGAATAAAACATGGTGGGTTTGGATAATGGGGAGTCATGTAAAGCTTGTTCCCATTCACATGGGTCCACATCTCCCGGGTCTTGTGTAAAGAAGGAAACCCAAAAAAGCTTAGAGCAAATTTCAACCTAAGCATTAGGGTTTTATTTATTTATTTATGATCTCTAAATAATATTTGTTGATTTAAATTTAATTTATTTATAAGCCAAAGCTTTATTTGTTTATTTATTTTTATGATTCCCATATGATCATAAACAACACATTTTCTCAAAAAGTTATTTAAATTTATGAAGAAGTTACCAGAACTTTTTTTTTTCCACTGCAGAATTCATCAAGCTGTTGTGTGTGTAATAGCATCTAAGCTAAGTGATTTTTCTATTTGATGTACTTGTTTGAGACAACCTTGGTGGACATTACTGAATGGTGTACTTTACTTGCTTGGAAGCAAATGATGTTGTGAAGAAACAATTCCGTTTGAGATATTGAGTAAAATTTTCCAAAGTGACTTTACCATCAGCTTACGTCAGTGACGGTTTTTGTACTTCTGAAGTCAGCTGGATGTAGGCACTTGCACATTTCTGTGCATCTGGACTTCAGACTCCCTGAAAGCAGACCTGATATTCCTAAGCTCTCAGATGGTCTTCTGAAAGCTTTACCCATTTTCAGCAACTCCAGAATCTTGCCCCCTTATATATATTTTTCACAACAAACCTGTCATATTCCATGCTGTAAGTAATGAAACTTGGATGCCGTGCAGAACAGGTAGTGCTGGAAAGATCAGAGAGGTTTTTGAGCGTTGTAGCTGCTTGTGTCCCCCTGCATTGTAAAAGTTTTGAAGTGTGGGTACTTTCTTAAGCTAAAATGTACGACTGTTGGAGAGAGAATGACTTGTTCAAAACAATTATTGCTGTTGGCAAAAGACTCTGAAGCTGCTTGATAAAGCAAATACAGGGTATGAATGAACCTTTCATCCTGGTAAATGACATGAAGTAGGTCATTGTGTATGTAGCAGGCTGTAACAGCTGCTAACTTTTGCTTGAATTATGAAGAAAGCTCCAGAACAGATGTAGTGTGTTTTTATAGAAGACACATCTTCTAAAAAAAGCCAAAGTTTAGTACTTCGAAGAGGACTCAACATCAGATGTGAAAAATCACAGTTCCATCTATTTTTATTTCAATAACATTAGAGAGCAATGGAGGGGAAAGAAATCTACTTCTGTGCTGTGAGAGTAGCGTTGACTGATGACTAAGTGCCAGCCTGGGGAATTATAGTAGCTGTGTGTGCGGCATGCTTTCGTTTTCCTGGATTTTGAAGGAACTGCAGAGTTTGACCTGCAGATGCCAGCTTGGTCCATTTTTAAAATTTACCTGAAAAGGGCGCTCAAGAAGAGGCAGCATGTGCTGTCTTCAAAAGCACCATTTGTCTTGCTTTTACAGAAGCAGCTGAGCCATGTTGGCTACTACAAATAGCAATAAAAATTCCCTGGGCAAAATTTCCACGGGGCCAATGGAAATCATCGCCTCTGCATTAATGAGCGTCAGCCCTCCCCATGACTCTCTCTTGCTGGTTACGGGCCTCGAAGACACTGGGCGAGAGTCTACAGAGCTGGTTTGTTCCTCCAAAGCAACCCGGCCGCAGCTGGCCATGCTGAGGGCACCAGGCTGCAGGAGCATCACTGTGTGTTTCTGATTTCACCCCTGGTATCAGCCTGTTGCAAGGGTTCAGAGGTGTCTTGGATGCCTTGATTTTCAAACCTGCTTCATACCCGTGTCTTCATATCCCCCATTAGTCTCTGGGGGGAGAGCTGTGAGAAGCGGTACCATCACGAGTCTGAACAATTTTCTGACCTTACGGGATGGAAATGTGGGCCACAGAGAAGTCAGCAGCAGCTTGCTATTGACTTCAGCAAGATTGACGTTTCACCTGTGATGTCTGCTGACAGCAGGGAGAGCGTGACAGGGGCTTTGAAGAATGGGTGTCCGAATACGTACATGCAGTGTTAGCAAGACTGATGAAAATACAAAAAGCCACTGAAATTTTGTAAGCCATCAAAGCAGGGAGACATTAAGGATGCCTTGGATATTTCAGAACAGCTAGCTGAATTGCTCATGGGAGATCCAACTCAATCAGCTTCTGAGTCCCTCGGGTACCTCAGCCAGGTTTAAATGAGTCGCCTTGTTCTGGAAATAGCCTAGCCACCAAAGGCTGTGGTATGTGTAGGTTGATCTGCCTATGAAGAAGTAGGGTAAATTGTCCTGCACCAGTCACCCTACTGTTGCAGTGGATTGCTTCTGCTCCAAACCTGGGTCTAATAATGCTAGGTCAGACACCTCTGCACTGCTCTGCTGTCTGTAGTGCGGATGTGCCATCTGTCAGAAAGATACCTGCAAACAGTAGCTCTGGGAGGGGTAATAAAGTTTCAACGTGTTTGAGAAGGAGGAAAGTTGGAGCAATATGAGCCTGTAAATTGCAGCAAGTTGCCAGGATTTTTTGAAGGAATCTCAGGCTGAATAAAGTGACTGTGCTGGTAACGAAAATATATAATCCCTTGTGAAATTCAGCTCCTGTGCAACCTACAAGCCCTTAAGCTTTATTTTAGAATGAGCTAAACTCATTGCAGGGAAGAAGAGAAATGACAACAATAAAATCTATTGGGGAACATGGCTGAAGAGAGATAAATGCCTATCAGAAAGGAATATTTTGTGGTTCTTGCAGATGTTGATGAATTTTAAATATACAGAGTAACTTTAGGAACAAATTGTTGTTGATGGCCTAGGAGGTAGGATTGCTGTGGTTTATGACTTTAACATAAAGAAGGGTGCTACATAACACCGCAAGTGCTTGTATGTGTAGGTAGTTCTGCTGATGTAGGAGGGAGTAGTCTTTTCAACTTACTGGCGGTCCTTAAGGAGATCTATTTCTCAGGTGAAGATGAAGTCATATACCCTGCACTTTGATGTAATTTCCTACCCATTTGATTGTTCCTTTTTCTCATTAGAGGAAATGAAGTGAAACATGGTTGCATGCAGCTGTAAATATTATGATACTATTATAGAAATTGTGGGCCTGTCCCCCTTATGAGAAGGTGTGCTCATAGCTGGTCCTTGCATCTTGACAAACATCAGGAAAAAAATATTCAGGCAGCAGAAGTGTTCCGAGATGTGAAAATGCACGAGACATGAGGATGAATGAAATGTATTAGAACTGCTTTGGTTGGGGAGGAAACAGATGACAGGTGACATGATAGAGGAATGTAAAAATAATGAATAGTGCAGAGAAGGCTGGCTGCATGCTCGTACTTACTGATTTGCAGATATAACAAGAACATCCAATGCAATTAGAAGGCACCACATTCAAAACAGTTAAAAGGAAATCTTTTATGACAAAAGTGCATAAATAATCACTGACACAAGAATCTCTTGAGCAAAAGAGCTCCAGTGGGTTTGTAAGAAGATTAGACTAACGTATGAATGAAATCTTTCTGCTTCGGTACATAAGCAGAGTCATTAATGGATGAGAAAATTCTTCCTCCATTGGCTTGTTATCAGAGAACTGTTCTTTATCGGGCATGGGACTGCTTTCTTAATCAACTGGTACTGGATGCTTGAAAGGACCAGAGGGCTCTTGATCCAATTTGCAGCACTAATCCCTCTGTTACTGTAAATTGTTTAAGGCTCAGTCCCCGTATTTCACCTCTTGCTATTTGAAGCTTTTTTTCTGTGGTGTAACAAAACACTAATTTTTAACTCACTTGCAGATGACTACCTCCAGATCAAAGGAGCACACAATTCTTGTTTGAAATTTAACTCAGCTAATCTCTGGGTAACTTCACAGTAGTCAGTAAAATTACCAGAAACACTAACTAGGTTGAGGTTGTTGAGGAAGAAGCTGGTTTTATACTGAATTAAAAGCTGTTGGATTAATAGCAGTTGCAGAAGTAGCAAATTACAGTGCTGGCATTTTGTTACATAGTTAAGGTGATATCAAAATCAAATAATCACCAAAGATTAATGTGATGTGAAAATAGCGGACGGTGCAAGGATACAAATTGAAGGAGACACAGACACAGACACGTTATTCTGAATTTAGAGTCAGAGCCTAAAGGCACCCCACTGCAGCAGAAAAGAATGGAATCCCTCATAAAGGCCAAATAGGGTTTTCAAATACAGAAGCATCTGCTGTATGGAAATGAAAAGCAGAATTTGGGTTTTTTTTCCAGCCTAAAATACTTTTTCACAGGACAGTAGGCTAAATCAAATACTTTGATTTTTAACAGTACAAGAAAGACATTGACAAACCAAGTCCCACAAAGGGCCACCAAAATGATCAGGGATCTCAAACACATGAGCAGCTGGGGTTGTTCAGGCTGGGGAAGGGAGCTAGCGTAAACTAGAGCAACCTCAAGAGTGTTTTAAATTGGGAGTTCCCAGCCTCACTGCTGCAGCTGTCTCCTCTTCAGTGTTACCTCCTCTCCTCTGATGTTGCTGCGGGGTTAGTGACGCGATAGGGATGTCTGCACCAAGTGACGCTATTGTTCATTCCATCACTGGCCTCCATAAAGGCCATTAATATGGCAGAGATTACCTGTGCCTTTTAACTCTGTCATGTTCAGTCTCAGAGGCCTAAAAAGTATCTTCCCTGCAGGGTGCTTCCCAGTGAAAGGATTCTCCCACGATTAAATCCATTTTTGAATGGCCCAGTATTATCTGGAAAGGAGAAAATCTGGGTCTGTATTTTTAGACTGGAATCCTGTGCTGTCCCTTCATTCTGAGAACAGCATGCCATCAAGGACATGACAGGATGAGCTTTCCTTTTTTCCCTAAGGGGACTGCCAGTGATGTTGGAGCACATGATCCCAGTGCAACAGTGAAAGAGAAGTTTTGAAACATCTTTAATAACTTTTTTATCCTCTCTCCAGGAGGACAGAGGTATTAATAGATCACAGAATAGTTTTTCTCATTTGATTACAAAGATAAAGTTTCTAGGTGCCTTTTTCCTCTATTTCTTTTTTTTCTTCTTTAAAGATGAAAGTTGAATCTCCTGTTGGGGATTCCCCTTGGTCCAGCAGGAACAGGGATTGGCCACTGTTTCTGTGTTAGGTAGCGAAAACAGATTTATGAAAAAAGCTCTGGCATTTTGAAGGGCTTTCTCCCTTCCTCTCTCTTTCTTCCTTCCTCCCTTTCTTTCTTTCTTTATGTGTATTAACATGGTGTTTTTTCAGTGTCATGACAGTGTTCAAGAGAAAAGACTTTTCCCCCAGAGATTAAATGGTACCAATGCAGTTCAGCTTTGACAAGCATATAATTGTGACTACAGAGTTTTCATAAATGCTGACCTCATCAAAAGGACATTCTTAATATCAATAGCTATAACAGCTGAGCATTTAAAATGCAACCTGCAGCCTTATCTATTTTACTTCCTTATCCATTTGCTCCTTGTTGGGTTCATAGGATGACGAACGGGCTTATCAGAAATATCATCTGCAATTGAATTCAACAAATACACTTGAATTTGCACAATTACATCTTTGCAAAGAAAATTTTCCCCTAGGTGAATGGTATTTTTGCTTTACAAATGCAAATATTTGAGTTTTATCGCATTAAATAATAACATGAAAATTCCTAACAATTTTTCCAAAGCCAGCTCTGGCTCTGGTCCTGTGAGTTGATACATGCGTTCAGCTCTTAGTGAACATAGAGGGAGATAAAGATGATTGCAAGCTGCAGGTCAGATTCTTATGGAGAGTATCCACATTGAAAGTAAATTCCACACTCACTCAAATTAAATTCTTCCTGAATACAAATACAATTATATGTCTTCAGCTAAGTGTTTAACAAACACATTGCAGTGTGAAAAATGTTAGATAAGCTTTATCTAAGTGCTGATAAATGAATGCTTCCATTGTGCAGAAGGTAAGTTCAACATATGACATAGTAAATGTCCTGCAAAATGTATATTGCATTACTGGATGGAGTTTTTGTCTTATTAGTTACTCAACAAAAAGCATTTCAAAACCAGTGAGTAGTGAATGATTTAACAACTTCATTTGTAACATACTTAATATACTACTTTTTCTGCTTTTCCATCGAATTAGTACATTGGGTGATTTAGTGATTTCTGTTTAGACCTAGCCAATGTCTGATAGGCTTTACATCAAGACAGTCGTAAAATTAAAACAATAAATAAGTAGTCTGACAGATTCTTTCAATATTAGCTTAATTCTTGCTCCAACCTATCAAGGATGATATTTATTATAGACCTAAAGGGCATGGAATTAAAAACCGTATGAATTAGCAGAAGAATCCTAACCAGCGGTGAAAGTCGATTTCATAGCCTGCGTGCTTCCTTGCATGGCTAAGTAGGAAGGTTGTGTCATTAGAGCCAATAAAACAGCTTCAGGATGGATGGCAGGCAGAGAGAAACGTGTGCAGGTGTTGGGCGCCCATGCACATATGTTCTTATGTCTATGGGCTTAAGCGGGTGAGCTGAAGTGTAGGAGCCAACCACCACAAGTTTGTGGCTAAACTTTGTATCCTGATGTGCGCTAAGCCCATCCAAACAGTGTTAACTGTCCATTTTCACCTCTGTTCTCTGTCTCCACAACAAACTGTGGAAAAGTCTTCCCAGTGATCTTCTAAAAGAAAAAGATAGGGTCTCCACAAAGAGAGCATTGTAGTCTAGCAGCCTGTTAGAGAGCTAGTCGCAGGAGGGACGCAGAACAATGTGAAATGGCATGTACTGCCAGCTCTGTAACTTGCTGCCTGTGGTGGATGGGCGGGTGGTGACTATTTGCTTGGGTGGATTTCATGTGAACAGGCATGACTGGAAGTTGCTTTGACTCGTTTTGAGACCAGGCTCCTCTAGACATCCCTGTGGCACCATGTGGGTGGTGGGCTCTGGGCTTGGCATTCCTCAAAGGCCAGAGTTTAAACCCAACATTGGGATTTTGACAGTTTCACAGGTGGAAGGAAGACAGATTAAGTCTGTCTGGAGTTGGAGACCTGGCTAAGTCGCCAGGCAAGCACTTTTCTCGACAGGTCTATTTGCTTTGATTTTGTATGTTTTCATGCCTCGTTCTGTTAGGTACCAACAGGAGAACTCAGCAGGGGTGGCTCTTCAGTTTTTTGGTTTGTTTTTTGCCTTTCTAAAGGAGAGTATGAGCTCTGAAATGTCTGTCTCTCTGCCTTCCTTGCTGCCAGAGTCTAAACTGTGTCTTGTGTAACATCAAAATGTGCTTGTCTTTTTCCAGTAGAGGTAGCAGCCTTTGCAGAAGGCAAGCTTTGCAGTGCTTTGTGCAATCTCCTCTTCTGGAAAACCAATACAGAAAATCTTCAGGGCAGTTCATCAAAACAGATGTGTGAAACCTTCAGGGGACACCCTTTTCCCCAAAATAGGTCTTCCTCTATATGCACATAGACATGTTCCTGTAAGCAAATTTTCCAGAGACGTATCTGACAAGCAGTTCCTTCTTCTGTGCTCCACATAATGAAAATCTGCTGCTTCATCGAATTGGGATCAACAATTCCTGCTTTAAACATGAGCTTTGACTTGTATTGCACTAAAAGAACATTTTCCTTCTGGGTTTTGAGGAACACCTTTGCAGGCAGGAATTTTTAACAAGTCCTGCAACACCCACATTTGACAAGCGTGTGTGTAATAGGTAAACCTGGAGTCATTCAGGTGTTCAGAAGTGTGGTTTGCTTGTTTTGCATCTGGATATAGTCTCATAGCTGCTGAAGTCTCCTATTTAAAAAAAAAAAAAAGTTATTTAGGATGATGGAAAGGAGATGAGGAGATGTATTAGTTGTCTTTAAGCTACTGATCCTGTAGTAGTTTTTTACCTTTTGAAGGAGTATATGTTTAGTTCCTCATCACAAAGGATACTGCCTGCAGCACTGTCCCACTGTAAAGCGGCAGGTGGAAAGCTGTAAGGCTGCCCGCTCTCTCAGTGCACCAGAAACAGAGGTTCACAGAAGGAGCGAAGCCTGGTGGGCTTGCAGCTTTTGAAACTGGTCAGTCATTCCTCCACTGACAGCAAGGGGAGGTTTGCAGTATCACCCAGTGCTGCTCTGTTGGGTGTGGGAGGACCCCAGACCAGGACTCCAAGCATATCCCTCTTGGATTTGGTTCCAAATTAAGACTTAAGCGCACATTGGTTACCAACTTAAGGGAGTGCTTCATGTGATCTCTTTCATGCCATCCCACGTCTTCCTTATCAGTTTACCTACCTCCACCTTCAAATTTTGTGAGGTTACTCCTTTTCCTGTCAAGTGGAGTCAGTGAAGATGCCCTCCTACTTACGCCTTGTCTGATTTTCCTCTGTGATCTTACGGTATTTATATCAGGGGATAGATGGGTGCAACACTTTGCTAGGTTTGCTGCTCCCTCCATATTCTGAATGTGCAGCATTAGATTTTGGTTCTGCTTTTCAGGGTAGTACTGGGCACCTCATTGACTTCATTCAGCAGAACCATGCTAATAGTAAGGGGATATTTGTTTTGTGTCAGGTGTCTGAATTTGGCACCTAGTAACTTCCCCTCTAGGGAAAAAAAAATAATATATATATGTATATGTAGGGCTTTTTTTGCTTCCCACCTACCTTTCCTTTCCAAATTCCCTTCCTCAGGGAATTTCGCAAATAAATTACTGATGATCTAGGCATAGAGGAGCAGACTGAAGAGTAGGGTTTAAAAATAGTTTGACGCCTGTAAAATTGATCATTTTCATAGCTAAAGTATTTTTGCTCTTGTCTCAGAGGAACGTCGAAAGTGCAAGGAAAATGTTTTTGCAACAAAAATTATTGGCAATTTTCAGCTAACACAAAAGTATTGGAAGTACTTCAGGTTTTTTTTCTTTCTGAACTCTACTTGAGTGCTGTTCTGTTAAATATAACGATATATAGTTGTATCATAGAATTTATGTACTAAATAACACACATCAGTTAGGACTGTATTTCCATCTTCCCAATTACACTCACTTTGCTTTTCAGTATAAAGACCTATCAGTATGAAAGTTAAACCGAGATACGTAGTTGTTTGCCCCAAATTCAATTCCAATATTTATATGGGTTCTTTGTGCTCTTTTAATGAATTACTTGGAAAATCACAGTTGTCTCTTTAAAAATCCAAGTGCAAATGGAAGATATAAATACAAGGCTTGCCTTGCTTTTAGAAAGCCTGTGCATGAGCTAGTTTGAGGACAGGGAGCAGTCTAACACAGCAGTACAGAACCTGGTGCGGGCTGCAGACTTTCCCAGGAAGCAGGGCAGGTTTACTGTGTGTGGGCATCCCCACGCTCGCCTGTGATCAGTTGTTTAATCATGGCTCTATCTTGTGATTGTTTGACGGCTAGTGCCTTTCTGAAAGGAGACACAGGTGAATCAGATTCTCATATGCCTCCAGCCAGACAAACATCCCAAATCCCACAAGCCTCTACTTGCTTTCCCACAAATCTCTGCAACTATGAGGAACAGGAAAAAAAATTGCTTGCAAAATGAATGTATTACAAGGTGAAGTCACTTCAGTGTTCTCTCAGTTCAAGCAACCAGTGTCGTTTACATTGCAGTAGCTCACACTGAAGTTAGAGGGATATGAAGGATGTTTTCAGTCCAAATTAAGAAAGGCCAGGTTAAGACTTTCAAGCATTGGTCCTAGGTGGTACCCACTGAAGAGCAACTTGCATTGGCAATTGCTTATGAGAGCCCAAAAGCAGGTAGGAGCTGAGCTAGCAGGTTCTCTGGGTTTGGCCCCGGAACTCTGGTCTTAGACTGTGGCAAAAACTTGTATTTTGATTAACCATTTCCAGTCTTCATTCCTGCACTCGTGCCATCCCCTGTCTTGGGGCATCCAAATTGGTGAACTAAATCAGGGCACCGATCTATCTGAAAACCTGTCCTTCACAAAAAAGCGGGGGGCGGGGGGAGGGGGTGTGCTTCAGCCGTGCGGGTATCATTTGTCTGCACAGCTGGCTGTGTGGCCACAGGAGTGAGCGGGGCGAGGGCCACTTCAGCTGCTATTGCTGTTGAAGACCTTGCTGCCTGCTCTTTCCAGAGAAAGAGGCTGTGGTATTTGCCGTGGAAGGAGAATAATCTGCAGCTTTGGAGGATGTCTAGCAGAGAAGTCACATGGGTGCCCTTTACCTTCTCTTGGAGACTGTCCTTTTCATGCAAAAATAGTTGGCTACTGCCTTTCAGTTTTGCAGGTAACCTTTGCAGCCATTACCACATCAAAGATTACAGTTTAGACTAATCGTATTTGTGTTTGGACCTACTGCTTTCCTCACCATGATGGATGAGGGGACACAGACTTTATTTACCTGTTAATCTTGAGGGTGACAGATGAACTGCTAGTCGTTGCTCTCAAGTCTAATAAACTGCCCATTTAGTCTGCTCAGATGTTTCATAATAGACTGCTTTATTCCATATTGAAATATCTGATGAAGAGGAGATTTAAACAGATAAGATATTGCTTCAATAAATATATTGCAAAGCATTCATGCACAAAGTTTTACCCTCCTTATTTTCCAAGGTTCGTAGTAGGAGTTTTGCCTTAGTTTTGCCACTCCACACTGCCATATTACCTCTGAGGAGCCACGTTGTCTCACATAAGAGTTGAGCAGTCCTGCAGCAGGGCTACAGGTATTCACAGAGATGGTCCCGCGCACGCAATCCAGATATGTAAAGTGCTGATATTTCGTTCTCCAAGGATTTCAGAGCCCTTTACTGGACAGGAGCTTCTACTGCATTGAGCTTCTTAGGAGGGCTAAGTGAGGTGCCTGCATTTGTCTTCACATGCAAAGAGGTTAAATGATTCATTGAGTGACATGCAGCAAGTCCTTGTCAGTCACTGTCCTTCTCAGCCCTGCTTCCCCTTCTGATATCCTGCCACGGTCAGAGATGTCTGATGTTTGTCAGAGATGAACATGTTAGTTTAGGCAGGCCAGGCTGCTATAAATAAGGTATGAACTTGTAATTGGAATTGATCCCATTTCTGTAGCTGAATGAATTGCCATCTCTCTTCTCATCTGCATAAGCTGGAAGTTTTCACATTCTTAAATATTTCCTACTGGAGCAGTTTAAGCTACTATATTTTATTGTATTGCTGGTGTGGATAGAAACATGGACATGGTTGCTTTCAGCAGTTCAGCTGGGGAATGGTAACTCAATAATTCTCTGTAGCTCAGGCATCACAGTCCATGAGTACACTTAAATTTCATTTTGGTATTGTCTGTAGTTCTTCAGATACTCTTCTTGGTTTCTATCAAAAGACCAGCTAGTTCTTTCTGTTGGTGCTTTGCTTCCTTGAGCCTGCTTTCAGTGCTGCTTTCTTCCTCTTAAAACCAAGCGTGCGTAGCTTCTGCTCATTGGAGAAAGCAGAGAGAAGGCAGGCGTGCTCATCCTGAATAGAAAGGGCAAAGCTAGTGAACATCATGGTTACTGTGTGTGCATAGGTGTGTTTACAACACTACAGAGGGTAAATTTTGCAACAAGGCACAGGTTTGGTTCATTTCCTGGTTAAACCAAATCTCTATGACTTCATCCTGGTCCATTCATTCTTTTAGTGGTAACCTTCACAAGCCACACAACACTTCAACTGGGATGTCTGTAGCCCAGTGATGCAGAGTGGGGTTTATGCCATAAGCCAAATTTAACTGTTATGATCATTTGCCATCAGAATTTCAGTATGCATGGATCAAGTTCATCTAGATGAAATTGATCTTTTGTGGTGTTCTGTTTGAGATATATAATAGAGAAACAAAATATGCCCTTTATCAAGGGTCCTTAAAGGGGTTGGAAAGTAAGAAAAAAGGTACATCAAAGCTGCTATTGATATGAAGCTGAAAGAGAGGTGCCTAGTACAAACACAGCAGAGAGATGGAATTGTGAACCCTCTCCAAGTCTGTCCTGTGCGTCTATGGTTTGTGTGGTGTTTCCAGGGGGTTACAAGTGAGGGTGACCATGAAGTTGGTACTTCTGTGCTGAAAGTAGTTTTCAGGCAGTTTTTACAGCTCCTTTCATTTCAATTTCCCAAGTAACTTCAGTTGGCTCCACATACAGGATTCACAGCTCAATGCCAGCAAATGCCAAGCCAAAAAGAAAGCAGAAGGAAAAAAAGAGTGAAAAGCCAGAAAAAGAAGACTGAAAATGAGAGTAGTTGCCATTTAAAAAAAAAAAAACCCAAAAAAACCCAACAAAACCAAACCACAAAGGGTGTAAGGGCACTAGAGTGACCATGTGTAATAGTTGTGATTGTTGCACTGCTCAAGACAGTGCTGCAGTTGGGAATAATGCTCTGATTCTTCTCGTGGTGAGTGTGCAAGGACAGTTTCAGAAGAGACGCTCATTTTATATGCAACGCTGTCAATGTCACCTTTGAAGGAAAATCACTGGAGAAGCTTATTTGTTAGGAAAAGTTCCTCCCCCATCCAGTTTGACTGCCTTTGTCCCCTTCCCACATGCTTTAGGGCAGCTGCAGAGACCACCTCTCCCCCTTTGCAGCAGAGAGAGTGAGTGAAGAAGATGCGGTCCCCCCTTGCTCCTTGTCCTGCTGCTCTGTGCTGCGCCGCAGGCTGACACTGCGCGGGGCGGTAGGTGCTGCACAGGCGCTGTGCCGGCAGCCTTCGTCTCCAAAAGCCCCGGCACTGCATCCCTGAGGATCAGCGGAGAGCAATTCAGCGCCGCTGCCTGGGAAGTGCCGACTGCTGAGGTACTGAATATTCAAGCTAAACTCGGTGGCTTAATACAAGGGTGAGAAATCATAAAAAAGGAGTGCTCTTTGCTGTCTCTGCCTCTCTCTCTTACAATTATTTTTCAAATGGCTGAGTTGTGCCAAAAGATACAAGTTGTCTTTGAAACAATTTTTAAGTGTAAATGTGACATTTCCCCCACTAATCACACTTTCTTCAGGTGAAAGATAATAGAGTTGTCTGACTAGCTCAGCCCTGGGTCTTTGCTTGAGTAGTTACTCCAGAATAAATTATATCCATAGTGGTGGTTTTGTAAGTTCTTCTCTTTTTTGCGTTAAGCACTCAGCTCATTTAGCATCTCAGTTTGAATGTGAAAATATTCCAAGAGGTGAAAGATCAGTGATTTATATGTAGTACCCAGCATCCTTCTGCACAGTCCTTATTTTACTTTGAGTTGATTTCATAACAGATACATCAGTGCAGAGAACATACTGTACTTTTTTCCCAAAACATTAAAAATCCATGCTAATTTCATGCCCGCTCATTCTCAATCGCAGGACATCTTTAATTAAAAGATGAATGCAAAATAATGTTAGTGTGGGTGGTATATAATTGGGGCTAATTATTTTTTTATTATTAATTTTTTATTCTTGAAAAGCCTTCTACATGTATGCTCATTTTCCATCTTCTTCTCTAACCAAAAGCAAACCGCTCAGTGTCTCTAGCCATATGGGTTTCATATGCCATTCAGAGCAACCCAGTCTTATATGGTAATGACTCAACAATTTACTGAATCCAGTTAGCAGCTTTATAGATCGTTACTCAAAGTATCTCATAGTTAAGTTTCATAACAGTCCCACTTAGATTATCTCACATCCTCCATGTAACTATTCATTAAAGGCAACCATGCCTTCTATCAGCAAAGGAGTGATTCACTGGTAGTGTTTCTTTCTCTTGATCCCACACCCTACTTCCATCCAGCCTTGCTTCCTAATAGCCAAAAGCCAAACGGTCAGCTTGGGCTGATGGCTCACAATAGAGGGGAGTAGTTAACGGCAATGATCTTGAAGAGATTCATCTTTAGTGGGAGTAACCTCTTAAGCATTGTTGCTGTATTTGATGCAATGCTGAAAGAGCGAACTTACAAGCACAGGTCTCTCTTTCCAGTATGTGTATTACGTTTGCCAGAAGAGAGAACTTCGCTTGCATAGAGTGAAATTTGTGCTGGAGCAGAGGCCCTACCAAGGACCCTTCCTCAGACTGCTGACCTCAGACTTAACTGGTGGCAAAAGAGTTTGCGCTGTTGCAAAGTTCAGCTGTCATAGCTGGTTTTGCTTACCTCCTCTCATGCTGTCCTGAACACATTCATTCATTTCCTAACTAAACTGGTGTATCATCATTTTTAAGAAGAGGATCCGTCTGGCTGTTTCTGCTGATCAGTTTTAAAAAACATTGCTACCCAGGGACCCATCCCTCTTGTTTTGTAAAACGTCAGCTGAAACCCCAGTTAGCAGAAAGAGATGTCATCTCATTGCCTTCAGCGGGAACAGGTCAGGAGATTGGACTCAGCAGCATTTGGGGGCAGCCAGACGGGTTTTTTTCCTCTCCCTTATTTCTCTGTCTCATTTTGAACATAATGTATGACATGTTTTTACATGAACATAGGGGAGAAAAAGGAGAATGTGCTTTAGTGCCTATGAGGATTCAGTGAATTACCAACTTGGGATTTTAGCCCTGTTTCCACATGCATTTCTGTTGGCAGCGTAAATCTTGGTTTGTGCTGTTCTCGCCCCCGCACTGTGCTGGCACAGTGACTGGTGTGGCCATTCAGTGAACCAGATTGGGAATCTAAGTCTTTTTTTTTCTCTCACCGGTCATTTTTCAACCACATCAGCTCACTAGTGTGGTTCATCACGCATGCAGCCACTCAAGCAGATGTGCTGGTTTAGTACAGCAGGGCAAATCTGAGAAGCAGGGAGAAGCACCTGGAGACAGGATTGGAGAAGGATTTGCACAAACAGCACTGCTGCTTAGTTTTATTGACTCACCCGTGTGCTACTGAAATGCTCACCCAGTATTTGGGGAAAAGAGAATAGATACAGGCTCAACCTTAAAAAAAAAAAAAAAGACTCAAAGATTGATCCAACGTAGTATGGATCTAAGCATGGGCTTTGTAGGTGACTGCTGAGCCTGATCCAGATTCTTTCATTGCTTTCCTGTGGAGTTTCTGTGATGTGTTGTGGGATATACAGAATCAGAACTGAGATCTGTTGAGATACAAGAAACTAAGCTTGTCCGTGCCAGTGCAGATGTGCTAGCAATATAAGAAAGCTCTCATCCAGCTTTGAAGTGCTTATAAATGTTTTGACTGTCCTATAACTGTCCAAGTTCCATGCAACCCATGTGTTGGACTGATGCTTCAGCTTCTGCGGTGGGTTTATCCTAGTGAAGGGTGAGATCATTTTAACCTTTCCCCATATGGATGCTAAAGTAAAATCACAATAGCATCAAGTATCAGGATACTGATTAAATCCTGTGGATGAAAAGTGTGTGGGTTTCAGGACTGGTATCTGCAGGTGTCTCTCTCCCTTTATCTACTTCATGCTGCTCAGCTGTCTGATCTTACTGGGTTGTCCAAGCTGTGTCTCTGCATCTTCACCTTTTGGTAGGGACAACAGTGCAAAATGTCACAGGGATATTGCAGAGTTCTTCCTCTTTAAGGGCTACAGTGTTTCCTCTGTCATTAATTCCATTTTAAGGAGGTATATTCCCTCACTGAATCCAAACACCCAGTACCTGTGTTTGTTCAGCCATCTCTGCAGAGAGATGGTCTCACTGGCTGGGGAGAAGAGTTTGTGCATGTGAGTACAGAGGAGAGACATGGTGGATGCAGATGATTCAGAAGAGAACACGAGTAGCATTGCAACCCTCTCAACAGTGGGTGCCTAATAAGTTTTATATTCTTTGGTGCTCGTATGTTTCAAAACACAATGTTAGAACACCAGCCATCCTGGCTAGGTGTGACAAGAATTAGGCAAAGTAGAGAATAAACTCTGCTGATCTTAATGGTGTGACCTCCCGGTGACACTCGGTGAGGTGACTGTTCAGGTGTAGCTACCTGTAATCTCAGAAGGAACATCTCCTTCCTTGTTTGTTACTGTAATTCATGTGAAAAAGATCCGCTAACAGAGATGATGGTGTTTAAGGTCATACCACCAAATTGCTGCACCTTATGTATAATAAATACCAGTTTCCTCTTCTATAACTCTGAAGACAGTAATGTAAGAATTACTTAAGTTCATTTCAGTTAGCTATCTGGATTAATAGGTGCTGTCTGCATGCAGCTGTATGCAACCTACACTGATTTACCTACAAGTAAGGCAGTACGTGGGACTCCAGGAGCCTGTGGCATGTAGGAGTCTTTCTGCTATGACTTAGACAATCGTGTCAAGAATTTGATCTTTTTTTTTGAAGAGAGAGTATATGTCTTAAACCTCTTTAAGAGAGTCTCCAGTTCAGGGAACACCAGATTGCAGTACTTTCAAAGTAGTACGTGCCCCCATTAAGCCATTCTTTGTTACTGTACAGGCATAAGTCATAAATAGTTTATTTGTTCCTTGGCAACTTCATATTTCATGTAAGAATGAAAGAACACATATGCAATGAACTTTTATGAGATCAACATTTAATCCCTGAAAAAGATTTAATAATCATCAGTATTTCCCCAAAACTGGTGATCTTATCAGTCCAAGCAAACTTGCAAAGGTTAATAAAAAACTAGCCTTTGCAGCAAGGGCTGCGAGTGTATATATACACTTACATACACATATTCTTATACAAGTACATGGGGTTACTTTTCCTTGTAGCAGAGTCGTGGCCTCTCATTCTCTGCTGCGAAAAGCAGTGTAGGTAGATAAAATGAAAGGCAGCTCCTTCCTTGCAGCTATTGCATAGATAAGGAAGAGATACACTAAGGGAATACAGAAGAGCAAGTGAGTGAGAATGGGGAGGCCAGGATAACGTGCAGGAATACAAGGGAAACATGGCTGGTTGTTCAGGGCATTGTATTGAGGCTCCATAAGATGAGATTTCTATTAGTTTCTATGTATTTCTACTATGAGATTAGCTGATCTGCAGTATGTCCTGAGACATGTCATTTCCTCTCTGTTTTTCAGTCTCTCTACCTGCAACAAGGCATAAAGTTAATCAGCTTTCCGGTCAAAAGGCCCCAGAGTTGTTGTTGGCTCAACCAGCCTGTGTTCAAGGATTGGTGTCTCAGGTGTCTCCTGGTCCATGGTTTTCCCCAAATTGCCTGGGGGTGCAGATTTCCAATAGGGTTGTTTGCAACATTGTTTTGTTAGGTGAAAGACTTTGTCCTTATTTTAAGATTGCCCGGGGTTGAACGTGAACTTGGAAAGCTGTAAGCAAAGGGTTAACCTCTTGATATAAACTCAGAAAAGCGTAAAAGAGAAAGATGCAGTTCAGCCTATCAAGGATATGCAGCATCTTCTGTGGCTGTTCCTTAGAGCTTTCCCAAGTCATCTCTCAGCCCTGAAGCAAAGGGTACAAGCAGCTGAGTGACATTCTCCCTTTGGGATGCTGTCTTACAGAGTGGACTTTTCTGGGGTTTTTGGTTTTTTATTGGCTTTAGGCAGTGAAAGGTAGCTCAGCAGAATTTTGCTTTCCTATCTGCTGTATTTCAACATTGGCCTATAAGGCTAATGAAAGGGTTGCTGGCCTAAAGAGGTTACATCACTTTCAGGGGATTCCTTTCCCCTCCCAGTCTGTTGGTCTCTGCTGTTCCCCTTTAAAAGCTTTTCTCTGTTTGCTTTATTTCCTGGGAATCTAGTGTTGGTAACACCGAGCTCTTTTGCCAGGTATAGCAGCAATAGTTTGTATTTCCTACCTTCTTGGCTTCCTGAACCGGGCTTTTTTCCCCATCTCCTTTTAATGCAATGGGATAGACAAATACACAATGTGTATTCAGTTGGAGCTACAAGGAGATATCTTTGCTACTAAAGTAACTTTCTGCATTTTAAGGACCATTACATTATTTTATGCTAAAGAGTTGAAGAGTACTGCCACCTAGTTCATCCTCCTACTCCAAAACAGGATCAGCTCTACTTATAGCATTCCTGACAGACACTTGTATAACCAGTCCTGAAAGATTTCCAGCAATGGGGACCCCACCGCCTTTCCAAGCGAATTTTCAAGCTGAACATTTCTGCAATGTGAGCTCCTTACTTCCGTCTCCTGCCGCTTGTGAATGTTGATGAACAGATTATTACCTAACTGTACAGCAGCATTTTATGTATTTGAAGGGTGTTTTCATGCTCTCTCTTCTTTAGGCTGAGCAACCTGTGTTCTCTCAGTCTTTCCTTATAATTTGTGTTATCTAGAGATCTGCTTGTTCTCATTGCTCCCCAGTGATCTGCCTCCAGTTGCCTCACATCTTTCTTGAGGTGTGGAGAGGGTACTTCAGCTGAGCCAGGAGCAGTGTTGAGTGGGGCAGAAGGATGTCACTCCGGCTGCATTCCAGCAGGTCGTCCCAGGGTGGTGCTTGCTTAGCTTAAAGCAGCACAGCAACATCACGGATTCACCTTCGGCTCATGATTCTGTGTGGTACTTAGATGCTTTGTGCAGCGCTGCTGTATGTCTAGTTGTTCCTCATCCTCTGTGCCTGCAGCTAGTTGGTTTTGGCTAAATACAGAAGCTTAGACTTGTCCTGGTTGAAACGTATCCTTCAGCTTTTCCAGTCAAGATTATTCTAATCTTGTCCTCAGTCATATTTACTGTTTTACCCAGCTTAATGTAATTTGCCAGCTAACAAACGTTTCTGCTGCATCACCTATTCCCTTAATGAAAATATTCTATCCCACGGGACCCAGGATGAAGAACCCTACAAGAACGATCCTTCAGATTTGGCTATGAGCTGTGGATAACTGCTTCCAGAAACAACAAATTATTGGCAGCCACTCCAGCCATTTGGAATATCACCTTCTAGTAGTAATCTTATCGATCATCAGTTTTCTCATCTACCTTCATGAAACTCCCTCCAAGGCGAAACATTTAGGAAGACAGATATCGTACTACCTAATTTTAGGAACTAGATTTAGTATTTTTCTTCCTATTTTTTGCTTTTTGTTATAACTTTTAAAAAATTTTCCTAAGATTTTCCAGCTTTGTCTGAAACTGCCAATGGATCCATGTTCTGTGGCACCTGCCCCCTATGGTGTTTGCTACTTCCTGCAATTTATTGTTTCATTTATTGATTATTGATTTATTAGCCTGCTACCCATTTATAGAGGGAAATCAGGTTGTTTTGACTAGATTTGCATGATATTTTGTGTTTTTCATTTCCATTGTGTGCATACAAGTGGTTTGGTTATCTGCACCACAGTCTTTCTGGGAATTTAAAATAAAAGCAGATAGCGTATCGCTCTTATGGCTTTGTAGGGGTTTTGTTTTCCATTTTCAAAAATAAGCACTCTGTTTGACCTTTTCCAAACATTTGGTACCTTACTTGTCCTCCATGAACTCTCAAAGACAAATGATAACAGCTCTGAGATTTCTTCTGCTCATTCCTGAAGTATCTTAGGGCAAAGTTCATCTCTTGGACAATTTGAGAACACTTGATTTAATCTAGTGCTCCCTGTGTATTCCCCATTCTGGGCTAAAATCTTATCCCTTCTTTATGGATATTAATTCCTGCTAGTGAGAGGATCATTTGGCCTTTTTTAGTGAAGTCTTAGCAAAAATGGTATTTTGATCTTCCTAGTGTAATGTCTCAATCGCTTTCTTTCCTTTCCTGAGTGGCAGACCAATAATTTCATTGTACTTACAAAATGATGCATCTCATTTTGTGCCTTGACCTTTTAGTCTTCATGCCCACATGGTGTTTGATTGCCGGATGCTCACATCATCTTAGCGTAGAAGGTGTTCACTATGCATACATCCTATCACATTCACATTTTTCTTTTCATTTGTCTTTTCCTAAAGAGTAGCCATAATATTAAGGGGGCAACATGCCAAACGTGGCAGTTACAGTTTTCCAAACTAGTGCTCATTTAGACAGCTGTAAAAGTTCTGGCCAGTGCACCTGATTGGTATATGCTGTCATCATGTCGCTAGTTTCAATGGTGCTGTGACATTTTCCCCATCGTTATATTCAAAATAACCAGGCAAGCCTCACCTACAAGACATGAGCTCTTTGTCTGTCGTCATGGTCCAAATGTATTACCTGTGCAAATGGGTCCCAGCAAGAAAAAGGTTTATGAGCCAGACAGTTTTCCTGTGTGTTAAAAGTAGTTTAATCTTCTGGCCAGTAGTTATCCTTACTTTGAGGACTTTTTCTGAGTTGTCTTCCCAAGGCAGCAACTGTCAGAAAAGCAATGAGAACAGGTTTCTTGTGACTGTCTATGTGGAACCACGCTACCCTAGGGGAGGGAAAGCAGGGAATTTCTTCGTCTCCAAAACAAATCCAGTTAGCCAGATTAAGGCTCATAAAACCTGACAATTCTGAGAAGAAAAATAACGTATGGACTGGAAGGAGATAGTAAACAACACTTAACTGTGCAAACGGCTGCAGAATTTCCACCAGGTTCAACATATACTGTAAGAAATCCCATTGAGAAACCCCCTGTATTTGCACACACAGAGGTGCAAATGTTTTTAAGTTGCCTCCTAGTGCTGCAGGCTGCTCGGGGGGGCAGGTGCTTTTAATTTGTTGCTTTTACACAAAAAGGGCAAGTGATTTCTTTTAACATCTGCTTTCAGCTTTTAAGTCCCTCCTGTCTTCTGGTCTCCGGATAACTCATCTCTTCCTGCTCCTTTCATCTTCTCCCCCTCCTGTTTTCTCCTGATTTGGAATTAGTTTGTCACTTAGCAAACAGCACATTAGGTTATCCTGATGTTAGCTCTGCGCTTTTCCTCCCTACCCTGTCCATTGTATGTGGGATGAGTTGCATTTTCCTGCCATAGCCTGTTTTGCTTCCAGGGCTGCTGTACAATTTGCAGAAAAGAACGGTGACTGGAAGAGGGGGGAAGAGTAACTTGAAAGAAGGGTAACTCAAAGGGTCTGTGTCTGCGCTTATCCAAGTCCCCCCTTCTGTCATCGATTCGCTGTGTGACCTTGGAATAATCATTTAGGTTCTTTATCTGAGTCCAAAACCATGTCCCTCTTTACCTCAATTCTCAGCAAGTGTAAAGGGAACTTAAACACCTAGCTCCTGGACAAAACTCCTAATCTCAAAGGTGAAATCTATACAAGTACCTGAAGCAGCATCCATTCCTTCCCATGCACTTGTCTGCCACCTGACTTTGTACACCCTGATTTCTGCTGGTGCTCAATGGAGATATGTCTAAACTGGCTGTCACTCCCATCCATCTTCATTTCTTAGGAGAACGAATTGTTTCAAATTCTCATATAAATTCCCTTTTTACTCGATTATGAAATATGTTTTAATTTGACAGCAATGTTATTTTTAGTAATACTTTTTGTAGCCTTTAGTATTAACATCTAGTTGGGGGAAAAAACTGCTAAATATTTATACTTCTCTTCTTTGATCTTTCACTCAGAAGAACTGAAAAGGTATCACACTTAACATTTTTACTATAAATATTTTAGATAGCATTTGAAAGAGTCCAAATTCACCTCTCGTGTTGGATTTGCTCGGATTATTGAGATAGGTTGTCACTCTTAAGTGCTTAAAGATGGCATTTCAGTTGCCAATGGTTGGAAACTTTTGAGCGATACTGTTGTGGCTAATGACCAGTGATGGAATCAATTATATTGCCGTTTGACAGGAGTAGAACCAGAGCTTCTTCCATCCTCTTACTTGCACACTGTGGCTCAGGGTGAGGTAAATATAATGTCTTTGCAGAAGAAGCACAACAGATCTGCGAATGCAGTGCATCTTCCAGAGTTACTCTTTGCAAACAGGTTGTGTCCCTGACCGCTCCAGTACTAGCCAGTTGCCCTGGAAGGGCACAAGGGATTGTGAACGAGGTATCTAAGTCATGAAGTTCTGCCAGACCCACAAAGCCTGTTGCTGCTGGAGCTGCCTCACTCTCCCGTTAAGTTACGAAGGATTTAGGAGGTCAAGAGAAATGTCAAAAAAGTGGGTGAGCCAGCAATGAGAGAAACTATGTTGATTTGTTATGGTTTTACTCACTGAAAATGTAAATTTTTCTGTAAGAATTTTCTGGCTAGAAGCCAAAACACTTCAGCAGCCAGGACTTCCAGGTATCGCATGCTTCTGTTCTCCTTGGTATGCTCTGATTCCTCATCAGCTACGTCAGCCAAGTTTCTTTTCCAGGGAGGGGAGGTGATCCATCATAGGAGATTTTTGGCCTTGGACTCTCATGGGAAATGTAGTCCTGCCATGAGTTCTGAACTACACAGGGAAGGAGAAAGTCAAGGAGCTTAGATGGCAGTTCCCATGAGGCACAATATCCAAATCGAGTTATTTTGTTCTTTTGTTTGCTGGGTTGTCAAATGTTTAAGCCTCCAGTGGTTAATTTTTAAACAACAAACAACAAAAACTGTTCCCCCTTGCATTTTGTTTTGGTGAAAACATGATTAGATATTGAAAAGCCTTTGGCACTGAACATTTTCAATCAAACCTAGGGAAAGTGAAGCTAAATAAGACTTTGTGTTGTACACAGAACAGGTATTCTGTCATGTCTGATGCTAAGACTATTGCTTTTTCCTTCTTAGTTTCAGCATCCAATTATTTTTCTATGTTTAGTACATAAAATTAAGTGTCTCAAGTACTTTACCAAACAACCTTCTCTCGTTTGCCACTGTAATGGGTCGAAGTTATTTCACTAGATTTTGTGTGTGTGCTTTTGTATCAGAAAGTTTGCTTTTTCTTATCTTTATTCCACCTGCGCAGTCCTTGTACCTGTCATAGTGATAACCCTGAAGAAAAAGTAGGTTTTCATACCCTCTTCTGAGCCTCACGGGCTTGCACACATTCTGATCTTCGCGTGCGTGCCCACTGCATGGCTTGCTTTTATTCCTGAAAGCCTCAGCCTCAGTAAGTTGAGAGACTCATTCCATTAAAAGTGCATAACGTTGCATCTATCTGGCACGGTGAGTGCTCCAGGCTTACTATGCTGACAGCAAGGCATGTCTTGAAGATATTCAGCCTCTAGCCTACTCTTGAATCTTCCTGGTTTTAGAGCAGGATTTTGAACTGACTCACTAGATGGAGCGGTGAGCCCCTAAAATTTGAGGAGGCCCAGTGTGAAGTGAGTGCACAGAGTTTGTCTTATAAGAGGGACAACTCTCAGTCACATCCAAGTTTAAATCCATGTGGAATGGATTCCTCAGTATTGGCGTAGATCAGATGTGGTGGGAATTCTGTCACCTGTGCTTGATAGATGATTTTCCCAAAGAGAGCGAGATTGGAGGACAAGCAGTCGTCACTGATGCTGGAATACATCCCCTTGAGAACTGGTTTTATACCTGCTTTACGACCATTGATCATTGCTTTCTTCAAGAAATCAATTAGTCATTGTATTAAAACTAAAAACAAGAAAACATAATCCCAAACCCCAAGGCTTGGCAGTTTTTCTCTGGTGTTCTGTGGCAGCAAAAGTCTGTGTCATAGTTAGCTTATGATCCTATGGGGACTTGGATTTTGGTTTGGTATAATGGAGAATTATGTTTTTCTCCTTATTCTTCACCATAGTGATATTTCATTGTTGCCTGCATGTAATGGATTCCATTACTTTTGATGCTGTGAGGCTTTTTACTGGGAAGTGCTTGGATCTGAGATTGGTTGACTGTATCATTGGCTCGTTACTGAGACAACTGTAAGTGCACAAGGGAAATACTCTCTGAGTTTCTTGTGTGACTCGGTCCGTTTACAAGAGTTGCCTCTGCTTGGGACCTGGTGGAAAAGAGCTCCACACCGCTCACGTTAGTTCTTCTTTTGCTGGCATGTATCAACAAACCAAGGTGGTCTGTTGAAATGAGAAAAGATCCTTAGGGGCCAAAGTGCTGGGCCAAAGCACAAGGAATTGCTTGAATTGTTTCACTAAACTTTTAGTGAGTACATCTAACAGCCAGGAGACTTTCTCTTTCAGGTGATACTTAGAAATTATTTTTTTCAGAGTATATATCTATTTGTATTTCTTCCTGCATGTAAGAAATTAGGTGATAGACTTAGGTAGAAAAGGAAAATCATGATCAAAACTTTCTAACCAGTCCAATGTTTTTGGATACTCAACAATGGCTTAGATCCTATTTATGGCTATTTGACAGTGTCTCAGTGACTGAGAAGCTGAAAAGTTTGCGAGTCTTTTTATTTTTCATCTACCTTTCATTATCTTAACTAGCAGGTGTTATTTATGTACTTTGCCACTGCATCCCATACCGTGCTCTTTATCTCTCTCAGTAAGCTGGCTATTACCAGAATTTTTACTTTTTTTTCTACATTAAGAGAAAAGCTTAAAATGGAATGAATATTAAAGAAAGAATGAAAAGGCCAAGCAGATTCAGGGTTTGGTATTCAGATACAGATTTCACCAAGTCCAATTAGAAAAGAGTAAAAAGTCCATTACTGTTTCAATTTTCTGAAATAGAAGAACAATAATTCAGTCCAACTGTCTGTCAGTGAACATGCATCTCTTTTAAAGTGACCACCAAATGGTCAAATTTGACCAAGTGGTCAAATAATGTAGACGGTCTCAACATGGTTATGTTGACCTGAACTATCTTTGAAGCTGAACCATTCTTCTGCCAGGTGTCAGCTGCAAAAGATGTATAACAGAAATGACCATTCCCTGCTTTCTGTGGGTTTAAAACAATTCTTTCTTCTGAAGGTGATCTAGTGCCTTTCACTAGCACTTTAAACAAAAACACTTCCATTTTTTAAAACATGTTGTTGTATACAATACGGTCTTCCAGAGAAGTGGAGTATTAGCATTTGAAAGGACTGATGAGAATGCATCTTTGGGAAAGGCCTTTGTTCAGAGAATTACTGCTATATTCTATGTGCATATCACCATGGTAATTGAATTATTTGCCATTGACAGTAAGGTATATAGCACAAGCCTTTTGCCATTTTCCATGATGTGGTTCCTAGCGGAGTGCTATTTGTCAATTTAAAATTTATAGCATGACATTTAGCAGTTGTGCCTACTATCATAGTGGTGGATGTGGTTTGAAGGCATGAAACAAAAAGGAAAACGTAATTACATCTTCTTCTTCTTCTTGCAGTTTAATATTCCTCCCCATTTCCACTTAAAACGTGAACCATTCTGGAACCGTTGGATCCACAAAGCAAAACCAAAGCTGTGCTCTCCGCATGGCTTTGGCAACTACGATGCTAGTAACATGAGATGGTATTTTCATTTCTTCCCATCGTCATCCCTTTCAGGACACTGTTGCAAACAAAACAAGCCTTTCTCTTACCTGAGGTCATTCTAGGCATAGTCAGAGCATGACGTGATCTCTGTGAAGTGTGTAGTGGTCACTGAGTACTGTGTGAAGTTTTATGTGAGGTAATTACATGATGAATCTTTTTGGGGGATATAGGATACAAACTGCTGTGGCAGGCATTGGGAGACCCTCAAAGAACGTCATTAACACAAATCACTTAACAGAGAGAAAATAATCTCAAATACTTGCATTACTATGGGGGCACATCTTTCATTTTAAATAATATTCTGTAGGGAAAGGTGCAATATAGATATGGTGGTGAATAGTATTGCGTAGTGCACTGCTCAGAGTACAGAAGAGATAGTACTCTTTTTCACTCCTTGATGCTGTGCGAGATTGTCTTCTCTACTATTCTGTTCCTCAAAGTAAATCCAGCTTTCTAGAAAAATGTCTGGTTCTGTGTTGTCCTCACCACATAAGAGCAGGGGTAACCTCCCTGCAGAAGTCTCTGTGCTTCCGTGCTTTATTTAAGACAGATGGAAAGTAGAACACAGTTTAAAAGTGTCTTTTTCCCCACTGACTGCTGCCCCTTTTATCTCCCTCTTCAGGTACAGAATGGAGACATTTTCATTCTTGCTACAGTATTGCATGTGGATGAGACAAATGCCAATACCAGGCATTTATTCTTCAGGCAAAGTTTTGGTTACCAAATGACCTCGTGTCTTAGTCTTATCTAACCACTGAGACAGATTCCCCAGTATGTTTAGGTGTTTTGCTGTTGGTAGCTTCTGGGATCAGCTTTCTAGCCAAGTTGTATTTAAAACGTCCTTTAGTGGACTTCCATGCAGGGAAAGCTAACACACAGATACTAATTTTTATTGCCTAACATACCCTTTCATTCTAGCCCTGGTCCCAGTGTCAGGTTGCTTTCATGTTCGTTTTATTAGGCTAGTGGCAGACTAAAGCTCCTTAATTTCTCGCTGTGCTCAGATACCAGGCTGAAATACCGAAACGTATACACTGACCTTCAGGTTGGGCCCATGCAGTGAATCTGACCTGGCAAGTGAGCAGCTCCCTAGCACGTGGGGGCGGCCGTGTGCCAAGTCCCGAGAATCGGGAGGCAAAGCTCTTTCCTCCAAAAAACCATATGAAAGAGCATTAGGCATTGTTTCACTCCAGAGTTTGTCCACGGACCGTGTTCTTGTTTCCTCCTGCGGCGTCAGAACAAATCCTTATCTTCCTTTGCCCTTTGAGCAGTGCTTCGCTGTATTCGCTGCGTTTCATTACCTGAAAGCCGCAGGCTGGTGCAGAGGAGACTTGTGACACTAAGATCAGCTGAAGCCTAATGGGAGAGGAGTCTGCGTGACTGCGAACCGCATGGACTCCTTTGGTGGTGCAGTTTAGGTAAATAAAGCCCAATGCGCTCACTGTTAAGCTTCTACTCTNTTGGCCTCAAATTTTCTGTTACTCAGGACAGAGAGCTACTGCTGCTGTATCGTCAGGCTGCAGCATGACATGCAGGAGAGAGTTCATTATGCATTAGCAGAGCCATCTTTAAGGTAGGCAAACACCCTGTGACTCTGCAGAACAAAAGGAAAGCAAGAAAGGGAATCAGCAAACATGTATTATTTGCTGACAATAATTGTTTCCAGTTGCAGCTGATGGCAGTGATTAATCACATTGTCTTAGTATTTTATTGGGGGAAGGGGGGCTATTAGGGGGAGAAAGAGCCAAGAAGTACTCTTCCCCATCTCCCTTGAAAAGTTAGCTGCTACTACTGTGAAAATAGTGCTTAAGGTTTTGAAAATTGCAGCGTGTCTTTTATTGAAATAGCATTGAACCATTATACTCCTTCTTTCTAATTAGTAACAAATATGCAAATAAACCTAGCTAAGAGGCAGGAGAAAAATGTAACATACCAACCACGTGAGTGACGTGTAGCCAGCCATGTGTATTAGTAGTTACATAATTTTTTGGCTATAACTAAAATTAGATGAATTACATTTAATGCAATCCCTGTTTTATTTCTCTTGCACCAATGCTTAGCTGCAGCTGAAAGAACTCTAGTCCAGTGCTGCTCAGTAAGACCTCTACCCTTTCCTAATTTAAATGCCTCTTAAAGATGCTGGTTTTCCACAACATCCACAAGAAACTATCGCATCCCATTCTGACCTATTTAATTTGTCTCATGAATGAACTGCTCACTGAGATGGAGGGAGGGGGATAACTGAACACGTGGGTCAAGAGAAATCGTTACCTTCAGTTAACCATGACCAGTGAAGAAACAGTGCTGTAGCTATCCCTACCACAGCTTAAATACATTAAGCAAACTTGTGTTTACATCACATTAAATGGTGGCGATGAGTTTTCCATCATGGGATATATTCCCAGTATATACAAGACTTCAGGATCAGGGCTGTGACTGTACATCTTCTAAATAGATTTTCAGCCAAAGCAATTTGCAAATGTTTTTTTTCAGGTGGGTCGCTGAAGCACCATTAAAAGATGAAATACTACCGGCTGTAATGGTATTTGCCCGCCTGGATTTGAAAATTGTTTCTGTTCAGCCCCAATTCATTATCACTCTCTCTTATTCAAATTTCTCTCTTACAATGTAGCATCTAGCCAAACTCGTGTTATTCCATTTACGGGCTTCTCCCAGGTCTGTCCTCTTGACTGCTTTGCAGAGGTGGAGCAGAGCAGAGCAATACCTTCTCCACAGTTACACCTCCCCCTCTTTTCTTGAAGATCACTTTTCCACAGCGTTTAACCTACACCCAGGGAAAGCTCTTGGCTGGTTTTTAGCAGTTAACTGCAGTCAGCTTAACACTTGATGAAATGCAGTTTGCCCTTTCCTATGCTAGGCGGATTTAACTTGCTTTATCTTCAGAGCACACGAAAAAGGAGGAATGCTTTAATTTGAAATAACCTTTTTGTTGTAAACTGCCAGTGGGAGCAAGGCAAGCTTCCCATCCACGTTGGGTGGGTCAAAGTTGGTATCAAATAGCTATTATGAGCTAAAAACTACCTGTCTCTGGTTCTAGTAGGATTTGAGGTTGCGAGAGTTACCTTTGTGTGTGAGCACATATAACCTCAGTTTTAATCAAATAGTCATAATAAACATGGTTTCTAGCATGAAACAATTTTCAGGAGACAGATGACCTGAAGCTTTCTGAATGCCTTTGTGTGCCACTAAGTGCTAGTCTGGGAGATCCTTCTGTCTAGTACTTGATCTCTGGTTTCCCATTATTTTTCCCCTCAGATTTTCTTTCTTGAACTGAAGTGAATGTTTACCTTTGAAAGAAGAAGCTGTGTGGGTTCCATTTGAAACTAAAAATAAAAAGGATGCCGCAACTGCCAGTTAAATTCAGTAACACAAGCTCTGCGATTGTAGAGATGCCCCTTGGAAGAGCTATGTACTCCAGCCTGGTTTTGATGGAGAGCAAGGAGGGTTTTGCTCTCCTATTCAACTTACTGTTTTGCTCCTGGTTTTGTATTATCTTGTCCTTGCCGAACTCGGCAATTCTTAAATACTTTCTTTTTCCCCCATCATTCCCTCTTCCCTATTCCTTTTCCCTGTTCTCTTTTGCCTTTTCCTTTCCATAGTAGCAGGGAGTAAGAAATTTTGCCATGTGTACCTGCTGTCATGTCTCACCCCATTTCTTCCCAAATTTGCTGGGCTGCCTCTGCATCTCAGCTGCATTTGGTGCTCTGTTTTGGGAGTGATGGCCACCCTCATCCTGTGTCTCTGTCCTTCTACCACAAATGGAGACTTCAGATGTGTTTTGTCCTTGTTTTTCTTTTCCAGCAAAGGTGAAATAGTCACCTGAGTTGAAAAATAAATGTTTTACTCTGTTTTGCAGCTGTATGTTCAGTCTCATCCCCCAGGCAGGAGCCTGGATGGTGGGGCTTGTGAGATGCCCATGTTAGCTAGCAACATTGCTCTCCAGCATACAGAGGTTCTGCGGTGTTTTCCTTATGCCCATCACCTCCAGCCCTGGTGGACTGAGGAGGGGTATGTGTGCACAGTGCTCCCTCGAGGTAGCCCCATTAGCACCAAAATGAGAGAGCGGTGGTGTCAGCAGCAGTTTGGTGGTGTTAGCATAGCGCTCCTCCTGGGTTTGTTTGCTCTGGTAAGAAGCTACCACACCGCAATACAAGTTGAGGTCTTAGGTGGACTTCAGCAAAGTCCTCTGCCAAAATTAAAATTCAACTCAGTCCCACCTCTCCAGACTGTGTATTTTAGCATTAAGGTGATTTTCAAGCAACAGGAACAAAATTAGACCGCAAATAAAAAATGGTCCAGAGGGTAAGTGTTTTGCCTCATGTATTTGCATTTGTAGGCACGTGTATTTATGAGTCCTCTTTTGGTTTATATTTTGTAGGACAAAGAAGGTCAGCCATTGCTACCGTATCATTTACCGCCACCCGGAGAGAACTTTAACACAGGACGAGGTGCATCGCATCCATCACGCTATTGAAGAATCAGCAGTTCGAGAACTTGGGGTTGAGGGCAGATTCTAACATCGCTGGTCGGAAGTCCTTATGACAGCTTCTTTTTCTTTTTTTTATTTTTCTCTTTTTTTTCTTTTGGTCTTTTTGGGATGGGGGGTACAAGTAAAGAGAGGGGGGTTGTGACTGAACCTAGCACATAGAAAACAATGGGCAATGGTAAAACTACCAGATAATAAACATTACTACTGAGAAATCATTGACAAAGCACTGGCGCTTTATTTTGAGAAATGGGGGAACAGCAGTAATGTAAGATTTCCCTCCTGTTACAATAAGAAATACACTGCCTGGTGGTTTTCTGTGTTGTTAATTGGTCCCCGGGTTCCATTAAACTGTAAATACTTGGCATTATTTCTGTGTTGACAGGATCTTCTCTCCATGTAGCGAGTGAAGCAAATCAGAGACACGGATTAGCTCAGGGAAGAAAAACTATCTTATCCTTCCATCCCCCCCTCTTTTTAAAATAAGAAATGGCAGGTTTTGCTTCAAGAGACCTTCCAAGAAGTACATCTTGTGAAGTTTGGCTCTCTTACCTTCAGAGCCCATGGGTATAGCTTTCATCTGCTACAGAGAAGGAGCCAGTGTGGCTCTGGGGCCAGGCTTGGCTGGCTTCAAATGCTGGGTGTTCGGTGAGTCTTTCCTGTTGCATCCTCCTGCTCCTGCAGAGCTGAGCGGAGCCGCTTAGCGAGGAGCTCTGAGCTGGGCTGCCTTCCCCAGGTGAGGAGCTCCCTCGTCTCAGTTCTCCTCACAGAGGCACCAGCACAAGGTAAGTCTGTTCCCCTGTCACCATCAAAGGATTGGTATCGCATGGGGCAGGATGGCAGGAAAGAGAAACTGTTCTCTACAATGCCCTGAAATACAGCTGCCGTGACCTCTCACGGTATCTTACTTTCTAGCAGCAATATCTGCCCAGAAATCTGACCTTTAAGCAGGAAACCAAACTAAAACGGGATCTCCTACTATTTCAGGCACCAGTCACTTTACAGGATGCTTGGCTTTTTCATTGCAGGTTATAATAAGTAAATTCTGGCAGTGGTATGATGCTAGGACTTGTAGAAGTGTTCAAATGGTCTGATAAATACTTGATGAGCCATTGCAGATGCTGATATGGAATATGGGACCTGTTTTTGCTTGTAATGGTATTTCATACGGTCTTGCAGGTCACATCTGGTTGCTGTGCAGGCAACGTTCCCTCCTTCAGGGAAGAAGGCAGTAAAAGCACTGCAATAAACAGCATCTAACACTGATTTATACCTTATCAAGAAACATCTGTGCAGCAGACTTGTACTCAACCATAAGAAGCCAGTTACTATTGCAGATGTGACAGAAGCAGAGCGCTCATTTTAATTTCATTACTCAACATATTTAGCTGTGTAAACAAATCCTAATCTAAATCACTGTTGTGATATCCAAATAACTTGATTATGAAAACAATATGCTAGACTTTCTACGAGGTGAAAAGAATGAGTGCCGTTTAGGCAACAGAAAAACCTACTTGTTTATTTTTAAACCATGATCTACTAAGATCCGTAAATACAGCCTAGCCTATTTGATGTTTCTCTGTCTCCTTCATGCTTTGCCTTTTCAGGATTCTCAGTGATGACCACTGGAGAGGAGGAACACTCCCCTGAACTGCACTGAGCAGTAATTGTTCCAAGACAAGGCCTGATCGATGCTACCACACGGGGCAGCAAATTATGTGGATGTTAATTGATGAGATTGTATGTGGGAAGAGTACTAAAACCAACCTGCTATATGAAAGTACTAAGTATTGTGGGGAAACAGGAGACTATGTGGGGTGGAGTAGATTGCAAGATTCCCCTTTTAATGTATTGATTAGTGAAGTTTTCATTTTCTGCTCCCCAAATCTTTCAGTTCTTCTCTTATTCCGATCAGCCAGTTTTGGGGGTATAGAAGATTGGGAAAAGCAAGGAGGAGAAAATGGGACAATGAGCCTTCATCACTGCAGCCACAGACTGACATGTCCAGCTTTGCAAAGAACCTTGGATGTTCTCAAATCTGCCAGTCTCCAACCTCTAACATCAGTTGTGTTTGGCGTGTCTGGCTGTGAACTGCCTGCACTCTGGTGAGGAGGGGCTCCCTGCAACAGCCGGGTCTTGGTGGAGTAACATTATTCTTTGAAACCTAAAAGATTAACCTCAGGGGCTAATAGGATAAGGGGGAAATGCAGAGCTTTCCCTGAAGCTGCCCTGACACCATGGGATCATCTTCTGGAGTAGGTATTCTCATAGCAGCAACTTTCAGACAAAAATGCAAACCGTTAAGTTTAAAAAAAAAAAAAGAACAGCAGAACAGCTTCTTCGGGATCAAGCACGACTCAATTACGTGAAGGATTTTAAGGCCTGTAAAATCAGATGAGCTGACTGTGAGCATAATATGAATACTTGGGTATGTTTATATTAGGTAAGCCTTTGTCATATATATTCTAGGATTAATCTACTCTAAAGACCTATTGTTCTGGCAAAGATTCACCAGTACTCGCAAAGCAGACCTCAGATCAAAAGGCATCAGAGTTGCATTTTTATGCTGCTGTCCTTTGGAAAATATGACTTTCCCTTCAAAGCCTGACTTTAGTTTTACTGGGGAAATTTGCTATGACCAGTAGTAGACTCTTGAACCATATGGTCCCTTATGGATACCAACAGAGAGCCCATGGGAATCTAAGGGTGTAATAGATTTATTTTACCACTGATCAGAGACTCATGATGCTAACAGTAGCTGAGGGGCTGGGCTGATCCTTGGCGGGAGTATAGAAAACCTGCCTGAGGAAGGCCCCTGGTACATCACTGACCAACTCTGTCAAAGAAAGGTGTCACTTGGCTTTTTTTAAGACATATTTAGCACAAAGGTAAGTAAACTAGCTTGAAGACCAAGAACAGCATAGCTGCTAATGTAAGTTCACTTGCTCTTCTCTCTTCTACCCTACAGTCTGTCTGATGAACATCCCTGAATCTTGGATGAGCTACAAGTCTAGTAAAGGTGGATGAGTTCCTAAATATCAAAGTGATACCGTACCATGTGGAAATACAAGGGGGAGCGGCATCTGAGTAATTAGTGTGTGTGCTGACTGACTAGTGGAGTGGCAGGCACAAGGCCCTGCTTCTTGTTTTTATCAACTGCCTGTGTTTATTTTTGTGTGCCGCTGGGTTTTATATCAGCATCCTTTAATAACAGAGAAAAAAAATCAATTGTAGCAAAAGAAGATACACATCCCCAGGAGAACTGGCTGGGGATTTCTATGACTGAACAGTGTGTACTGTTTTAATGTTCTGGGTGCTGGTTTTGTTCCTAGTTGCCACTGGTTTTCAAGCTAGCTGTGATTCCTGGAAGACTAAAGATTTTGCTTTAACACCCAGTTTGGGATCTTCCCAGTAAACTGGCAGCGAATTTACAGTGCACTGAGACTAACCTGGTTTTGATGTTCTCGTTAAAGGTGCTACAATGGAAAAGTGTTGCAAGCTAGATAAACAGTAAATTGCTCTGTGTTTTCACCAGTGAGACTTCAGTGACCTCTGCCATAGTATTGCCAGGCACGATCAAACCGTTGCACAAATCTGAAAGCAGCTTTGTACTGAGAGTCCAAACTAGGCTGGTAAACCACTGGTGGTGGTCATTTGCCTTCTACTGAGAGTGTTACTCCTGTCCCTTCCGCAGGTTGGTGGCCATTCTTCAGTGCCGAATTTACTGTCTTCTTACTCTGGGCAGCTGTACTGATTTTCAGAAGTATTGATAAATTGGTCTCAGTCCTTGAATAATTTCATGTTGGGGTTAGCTTTTTGATTTAAATGGGAAAAAAAAGAGTTGTGGACTTTTTGTTTGTTTGATAGTTTTTATCTGCAGTGACTAATGCATTTCAGCTGTCCCTGGTAAAACTCTGGGCCAAGACAGGACTCTTTGGTGGTCCATTGAAGTAAACATGGGAAGTCTCACCCCAAAAAGCAGAATTGTGCCAATCTCATTGAGTTCATATTTGGGTAGAACTAAAGAACCTGGTCTTTGCTGTGGGTTGACTGAAGATTGCACGGTGCTCATTAGTTAAACCAGGTCAGAAAGCACTCTGGGTCTTGCCACCACCACTGCAAACACACACAGGAGTAGTTTTAAGCAAAAGAAAGTTCTGTCAAATTTGGTGTAAGCATATAAAATGGTTGTGCTGGATGTTTGAGGCCCGCTAGTTGATACCGCTGAATTATCTCCATCAGAATTGTTACCATCTGGGAGAGAAAATGAGTTTATACTTCAGCTCTGAAATAAGCAGCCATATTTTTAAAGCTCAGAGCTTTATTGAGATGTTATCTGCTGTGCTTCTCTGCTAAGAGAAGGCTGTTTATGTAAAACAGATTTGCTTTCTGCGTAGACCAGGCCATATTGACTAATTACACACATCCTGATCAAATTTTAAGATTTGCGAGTGTTGGCTCTGAGGGCCACCAGAACTTAAGCAATCTTGTGAGGACCTTGAAGAAATTTGTAGGACACATAAGAAACCAGCTATTGATGCTTATTACCTGCTTTTAAACGTGACTGCAATTACATCCTAATTTTAAGCTGAGTGTCTCAGAGGAGACGATTGCAGTTCAACACAGAGCGCGGGCATATGCTGGGTGAAGGCACTGACTTCTCCAGAATCTGTTGTGTAAGGTTTGATCATCATTAACATCTGATGCACTCGCATGTTTGGCAGTTTTTGTGCTTTTGTGCTTTTGTCAGATGGCCTCTGTTATTCTATTTATGCCCACTGTTAACTGAGTAGAGTCTGCTTTAGTCTGCCTTTTATACTTGGAAAACTGTGCCTAAAATCACTTCTGTCGTGACCTAGCTTTCTCATTTCAGTTTTGTTTACCTTCTCTTACAGTTCTTGCTATTCAAGTTTGGTATAACTTTGGAGAAGAAACAGTGTCAGGCTGTAGGCAGGGAGATTTATTATACCACAGCCTAAAGCCTGTGCTCCCACGACGCATTACTGCAGGGCCTCTCTGTGCTCACCCTCTGGATGCAGGTGATTAACACGTGGTCCAGGGAATTGTGCCTCTGCCTGCTCAGTAATTTGCTGGGCAGCACCGCAGTCATCCAGAGCAGCTGCCACTTAAATGGGCAGTAGATTGTTCTCTTTTTATTTTGGTGTCTGCAGCTTCACTTGTATCACAGTATGATACAGCCAGAAGCGCTGTGTTGGTATTTGCTGCAGCTAAGCATCAATTAGGTGCATCTCGTGACGCGGTGCCTGTGCAGCCATTTTTCAGTAGGATCGCTGTGTGCTCGTGAATGGCTATAACCATCTTCATCTACAGATCTGAGGCATGTTGAGGCTAAGGGTCACGATTAAAAAATTATTAGACCCCCAACAGGTACAGATAACTGCTTGGGGGACTTTGTCCATGTCTGTGCAGGTTCGGAAGTCCCACCGGGCATCTGTCCAGATGTTTAGTCAGTGAAACATTTTGAAACCTGACATGTGATGACCGTGGTGATACTGGTGTCATTTTGGGAGAGGGGAGCGGGTTTAGCGAGAGATCACACCGTAGCTGCGCAGCGAGGCGGGAGGAGTTGTCTTCTGATGTCCTGGGCTCAAAGCACTGAATTACCGTCCCTCCCACGACGCTACCGGGAGGCACGGAAGTGTGTTTGGCTGCCTGCCTTTGCATAAACACATAGTAAATAATTAGCATGCATGGCCAGGCTTTTTGGTCATCAGTTATTGTTGTAACTGATGATTAATTTAAGGGCTTATTGATTCTCATGCCAAATCTTTACTCACTGGTGGCAGAGAAACTAATAGTCATTCACAGGGTCTTTATTGACAGATCTCAGTGTAGGAATTGAATAAAGCAGTGTGGGAATGGAAATGTAGGTCTGTAGGTTGGTTTGTGTCTTCCCGATCATGAGGGGATTGACAGGGGTTTAACTGAGTCAAAGGTCTAACTTCATGTACCCACTCCGAGGCCCTTTTTGTTGGGTGTTCAGCAGCTTGGCAGGTGCTTTCAGGAGGGATGGAGCCATCTGAGATCACCAAGCAGCTCTCCAGAGCCATCTCCTTGGTGTCCCTCAGAAAGCCCTTGCCAGGGCACTGAGGGCTCTGAGCACACGCTGTGCCTTGCACAGCAACACTGGTGGAGCCTGCTTGCCTTCAAATTTCTGTCCTATGCTCATAATACGTCTAAGTCTACCTCCTTGGGGCCTCCCCTGAAACACTGTCTCGCTTCTACAAACTAAGTGCTACTTAAGCTCCCTCACATGACCCCAAACCTCAGCTCTTCACCCCTTTCTACCACAGTGCCCCATTCAGTGCCTGGTGGCTTGCCAGAAGCTTGGTTGGAGGGCTTTCATGCTGGCTGGCCAAGGGGTCAAGCAAACCGGATTGATGAACCCTATGCGCATGCATTAATGCTTGGGTCTCTCCTCCCAGCACAGCTGATGTTTTTCACAAAGTTTGCCAGAGCATCATGCCTTGGAGACCCTCACCTTGAAGTCCAGCGTGGATGGGATTATTACAGTGGGTTCAAAAGTCAGCGAAGGTCACTGACAGTGGAAGGATGGACACCGTCACTATTGTGCACACGCTTGCTTCCTTAGGAAGATGAGACAGAGAACTAGCAGGTCTGTAATGAAGGTTATCATCGTAAATAAGTGTATCCTGACTGAAAGTTCAGACAGGAGAGACAGCATATTAGTAAGAACCTGATGCTCAGCATGGTCCCCTGCACATACTTCCAGAAAATTATTACAAATGTATTTTTGATAAATAATAACAGCAGCCTTCTGCGTGTGTTTACAAGCTGCTATGTTATTGTGCTGTATAGTCTGCATCACTTTTCATTCCTTTCCGCTTGCTAGAAACTGAAAAATGTGAATTTGATTAAGAATTAAATGATTTCCTGTTGTTCCTGGTCTTGCAGCATTACCTCTTGTTTTTGAACAAGGAGGGCAGCCCAGCATTGCAGAGGAGATCTTCAGCACCTTGCCAAATTGTGTTATTCGTGTGCTGCACACACACGTACATATGAAATCGGTTGGAGTTGGGTGATGTGAGCCTTACTTCTGTGCTGCGGATACAAAAGCAGAGTTGTTGTTCCCCATACTCTATGTGATTAGAGACTTCTCGCCTGCTGCTTTGCTCCGATACACAGAAAATCACCTTTTTCCAAGAAAAATTCAATACTTTCTGATGCCTCCTGCTGTCAGACAGCCAACAGTCTTCTGAGCGCTCTCCCTTCAAAGAGCAATCGAATTTTGGGCAGAGAACTCCCGTTCCCACTTAAGACATTTTCCTTTGAGCCTGAAAGACATTCTGGCATCTGTTTTAGGCTCCTGTGCAACACCTGCTGCTGGTGACAATGCAGGTCTTTTTCCGCGTTGCAGGAAGAAAGGTGACCTTATAGAAAGGCAGCTTCATAAAAGAAATTTGAACTACTTAAATATCCTGCCCTAATTAAAAAAAAAAAAATTAAAATCCTAGCCTTTTAAACGTTATTAATAAAATTCCATTTTTGATCTTTACTAGAGGGCAGGCTTGTGCAGTGGTAACATTTCCACATCAGTGCAGTCTGTGAGGCTCCAACAGAGGGACAGCTTTGCCACTGAAGGCTCGCTCTTTCATGTTTGGAAAATTGCTTGGTAGTTTTCTGGCTTCCTTTCTAATTGGTCACACATCTGGAGTCGTTGGCTGCGTCTTCTCTGCTTATTCCATGACACCTTCTGTGGTACTTCACAGGTTGAATTCCTCGACTATTCACAGTATTGGAGCTGTTAAGCCTCCTTAGGGCTACTGTGAAATATATCACTGGGGGAGTGAGGACTTCAAAGGCACCCAGCTCCTGGGGTGCCCTCTGTATTACTCACTTGCTCCTGTGCAGCGGGACAGCTGCCAGCCCAGCCGCCTTGCCTCCAGCCTGCAGCTTGGAGCTTGTGCTGCAGGAGCAACACAGTCTTCTGGAGGGCTCTTGTGCATGGGCATGGATTTGCCAAGCTGAGCAGGAACCAGTGCATCTGTGAGCACCTTTCTGCCCAGACAGTTGGGTGGGCTGCCCGTGACACGTGGAAGGAGATCCATTTTAAGGCCAAGGATGACAACACGTGGTTGGGACAGGGAGGAGAAATTTCTACAGTTCAGTGTGTTTCAGGAGAGCCAGTGTAAGAAGTATTCATTACATCCTTGAAAGGAACCTTGTTACCTGCCAAGAGGAAAAGGCTCTGCAGAGGACAGGGCAACAGGTGGGAAAGTGGCTCTTAATTTGCAGTGCCTGTTGATTGCTACTGCTTTCTCTGGGCTGTGAAGGAGATCAGCTGGAGGAGAGGTTGTCCAGGCACAGTGGTGCCTCTCCAAGCACTGATGTTTCAATGGAGACGCGATGAACAGGAAGAAAAGTACTGAAATTTCCCAGTGGTGAGTAGATGTGAGATGATCCACATGAGGCAGTCAGCCCTGCTTTCAGGTGGCAACTGTTACACACTGCTAGGGAAGAGGTGATTTGTTTGATGTAGACACAGATGGCATCATGCATGGCCATCTCCACCTGGAAACCACCTCAACAGTCTAGGCTGATGTTGAGCCAAACCAAGAGCCTTCCTGCAGTCTTCCTGATTTGGAAAAACTCAAAGGGCTCTGTGCAATCCTTATATAGATCATGAGGTCCACAGTAGGCTGTGGTGCTCCCAGTGGCTTTTGGTGCTGCCAGCGGCCTTTCCTACATAGCTGTTGAGTTACTTTCTAAGTAGAGCCAGAGCACCATGTATGGGGCCCTGTCCAGAAAGCTCTCTGGAAAAGCACACCCTGTAAACAGGGTAGGGTAGGCTTATTATGAAACCCCCTCACTTAGTGACAGACCTAAAAAGGAGGGGCAAATTTTACCATAAATGTGAGACTTTTTCTTAATAATGACAATAACCCTGAGCTTTCCCACAAGATTTTAAGGATCTTGAAACATTTTTCAAATGAAGATCAAACCATATGTGTTGATCAGACACACAAACTGAAGGCTGGAGAGTGTGAGAGTTTTGTTTGGTGCCACAGATTAGGTCCTGAATCCAGGTGTCCCAGAGTCCCCTCTGATCCAGTGCCAGAGTCCTGTTCTGTAGGTGGTACGTGCCCTCAGCAATGAAGGAAGAGGAGACCTTGGTGCTTTACCTGATCCTTGCAGCACTGGGCAGGATTAGGTCCTACTTCACCACTCTGTTTCTCCGCATTGCAGTGGCATTTAATATATTACACTGGATGCTTTCTCCACCTGAATTTGCAAAATCAAACCAGAAGTGTAACAGTGACAGAGACAAAGGACAAAGGAAGGAAACTGGGAGGTGAGGAGGGTCACCAGGCATTTAGTTTTCCCCACTCCTCCTCAACCCTCTCTCCTTTTCAAAGCACATGTTGGGTGATGCTAAGGGGGCAACTGGCAGTATGTTCACAGGACCTTGGTCCTCTGTGGATGTGTCTTCTGCAAGGACCTCAGTCTGGTGCGCATACTGAAACTATGTCAGGAGCTACATAGTTGCTGCCTGGGGCTTTAGCGTGCCTGCTCTGCCAGAAGATTCAACGTTCCCAATCAGGAGCTCTTGGGCACCTTGGATCTGGTGTAAGGAGGGAGAGAAAATGGTTAGTGGTGAGGGTTAGCCCTGCAGGGGCATCACTCCAGACATGATGGTGCAGAGAACTGCAGTTCTCGTCCCTCTGGTCCTTTCCTCCACCAAGGCCAGTGCCCACCACCAATGCTCGATGCATCGGGGTGACTTAACTCAGACACAGCTTTATAGGGTGCCATGAGACCTAAGATTCATGTGGTGGTCACTCAGACACGTTTCCTCTAGTGAAAGGCTGCTAAGCATACCTGAAAGCATTTCATTGAGTTATCAAATAGCATTTTGTTCTTCTTGTCTCAATATAATGAGCATAGCTTGGCAGTCCAGGTCCTTAAATACAAGATCATGTATGTAGTTCTCAGTGCATTGTTTTTCTTGTTCTGTTTCCCTTTGTACCCATGCAAACTTCTGCTATTCACGTCCTGCGGCAAGGAGCTCAGTTTAACTAAGCTGTGTTAGAAAGAAAGCGTGCTTTGGACTGGTTTGAACCTGCCGTTTAGCTTCGCCCGGTGTCCCAAATCCCAAAATAACTGGTACAGTCAACACCAGGCCCTCGATAACCAGAGAGGTACTGACAAACCTGGAAAATTTTTGGAGGAGAGTGACAAAGCTGATCAGGAGAGGTGGAAGTACAGGTAGATGAGTTCAAATTAAAAACGATGCAGAGCTTGGCTCAGGAATGACTAACAAATGTGTGGTTTGTGAGACATGTAGCGCTCTGATGAGTACGAACACCCTCCCACTCTCCTGAGCGTGAGAGAGGAATTTTTAGCGTGACACGCAGGGATATAACAAGGGCTAATAGTGTGACAGTCAGGCTGAACGGAAGGTAAAATTTCCTGACAGCGAGATATATTTTGCTGTGGAACAGTCTCCCGAGGGAAAGGGCAGGAGCCCAACTGTTTGGTCCTTTTTAAAGCCTGACTGGACAAAGCATTAGGAAAGGTACTCCAGAGAGGAAACATTAATTGGCAGGAGAATGAACTGGTGATCTAATAGGTCCTTTCCATTTCTAGCTTCTACGATATGATATTCTTTGTAACGAGTTTTGACTGGTTTTAAACTCAGAGGGTAACAGGGAGATAAAACCGAACAAAAAGATTAACAATAAGAACGAAGAAAAAACTGTAGGTTTATTTAATAGTCATGGAAAGTGCCAGATTGAGAGTTCCTTAGGCCAATGGTGCTATTTGAAAATAGCATTGCAAATTGGAAAGTGAAAATTGTTACATTGGTAATGATTATGGTAATGACTTATTTTTATAGAGCCCTAGTAGTCCAGAAGGACCCAAGAGCACGTTTCAGATTGGGTGTGTGCATCCATGTAATGGGAGAATCGCTGCAGCTGACACTGAAATGTAGCAACCACTGGACTGAAAGAACCTGTTTTAATGGCAAACAGCAACGCAGGGCAGCAGTTTAAGATGGGATATAATGAATAAATTCTGTAACTGAAACTATAAGAGAATTGTTTTGATTTGGCAGGATTTCATTAACTGATGAATTATCTAGGCAGGGGTTTCTTTTGCAACTGCCGTTCCTCGTGTCTGCTTTTAAGGCAGTGGGGTCTGGCAATACTGACCTGGCTTCCCTGGTTGCCTTTGGGTGGGCAGGCAGAAATCTGCTGAACTAGCATGGCCCTGAGCTGAGCCATGTTGAACTGGCTTCAAGGATGGGCATGTGGTCACTCTCGCTAGTCCTGACATCGCTGGTTATCTTGGCCCTTGTCACCCTCACGCTCTTACCTCTTGGAGGGTTTTCAAGAAGGGTTTCTTGCAGATGCTGTGTTTTCCAGGCTGTTGGCCCTAGACATTTGGTTCATGTCATAGTATCTTGCTCTGGGCCTGAATATGGCTGCTATAGGCAAAAGCTGCCTCTCTGTGTAGTTTTTATCTCCTTCTTGTGGGTCCTGACTTCCAGGCTTTTGAATTCCTGGAGGACAAGGGGACTCCCATTTAGTTTAGCAAAGACAACAAGCAAGCCCTATTGGAAAAGAAAAGTCTGAAAATGTGAAATGGGACCAGAAAAGGCAATTTGGAAAAGCTGACATATGTTATTAACTGGTTTTAATATTGACATGTTAAAGTGAACTGTGTTGGTTATCATTCATGTGGAGAACAACTTTGTTCTTCCTTTTTTTTTTTTTAAAAAAGTAGTCACAAATCTAAGAAAAATAGTCAGAGAGTGGCCAGAATACAGATGTTCTGCGTTGTTTATGCTCCATGAAATTAGACTTTCTTAGATGACAGCCCTGAGGAGTCATTTCAGTTGAAAAAAGAAGGAAATGAGTTAGGTGATAACTTCTGTGTTGAACATGTCATCCTTCTGGAGCCACATGCTCACCGTGGAACTGACTCACATGACATTAAAAAATATTCGCTGTCATTTACACTGTCTGCAATGCTACATTTAATGTAATATTTGTTAGCTTTACAATTAATCAAACACTATCCGTTTGTTAACGAAGGTGGCAAATGTTCCTGTATGAAGTGCCATCGACTACTGAATAGCTAAAGCACTGTATAGTTTGATTACCTCTATTTTTTAGAGAGGTTTATCCAATATTCAAGATTTTTGTTCAATAGTCACTACAGATTTAGTTCTTTTGGCTGTTAGCTAGTCATGCATAGATCAGTCAAAATTTTCCTTTGAATGTTTTTATTATTCATAGGGGTCGGTTGGAGTTAGAGTCCTCACTTGTCCACCAGAAATTTTAGCATTTCATCAAAACAAAATACCTATTCAAGCCTGAGACAAAATGCTGCCACTCTTATACCTCCAAAATATCAGAGACCCCAAAAATATTTATTTAAAAACAACTGATGTGATAGTCCTTTTTTTTCCCCCCAGACTGATGAGGCATTCAGAGACATTAGAGGACCTGCTCCTTCCTTATGTGCTGGTAAGAAGTCAGCTTGAAAGCCACTGTAAACTTTCATGGTTTGGGGTTCCCAGGGCTTGCAGGTTCTTGGTGTTATGGCAGCTGACAAAATGGTTGCACTTACAACTTCCACCACGTGAGCTGCCAAATTGCAAGGTTTCCATTTATGGAAAATTTCTCTCTCTAAAAACTTTCAACTAGTTCCAGGATTTAGACTGCAGATTAGTATTCGACTTTCAGTAGCACACGTTTCTAGACTTCTTTTTTTGTGAACAGGACTTATATTCCTTTTTCATTTAGGCCTCTTAGCAATCCTACCTTCCTTAATAATATGGTTGAAAATCTCTCAAACTGTGGGTTGTTCATCAGCTGCTGTTACCTGATACCAGTCTGGGTATACTGCCTTGTTTTGGGAGAAGGATGGCCTCTGGCAAGAAGCCATAGATCCCTTCCCTCTGTTTGCTTGGTGGCCACTGGTATAAGGAGGCTGGAAAAGGATGGGAAGGGACCTCATCTGGGATCTAGCGGCAAAACCACAGCATGAGTGAGTCGGAGATCATTGTTTTCTACTTAAATGCTAAATTCATATTAGCTAAAAGTAGGGATGTGCTTCCAAAATCCAGGCACGGGGCAGATCCTGACCGGTCGAGGAGGTCGAGAGTGCCATAATACATGATGTGATTGACTAAAAAGGGAGCGGGGGGGAGCGGGGGGGCTCTGCTTTTTATTTCCTGCAGCCGCACTGACCAGTCCGACCATGAAGAAGTCACTTCCCCTCAGTTTGCCAGTCTGTAAAATGGGAATGATGATGCCAGTTTTACTTTGCCACGTGTTTTGAGACCTCCAGAGGTAACATGCTGTGTACGCCCGCTTTATTAGCATGGGTATTTAATGAGATGATGTTTGCATTTATGTCACAGCACATCCCAGTTGTACAGGGACCATCTACAGTACCTGGTGCAGAACAGTGAGAAGGGCTACTCAGAAACAGTCCCTGAACTTCAGCCGGTTGCCATGGCGACAGAAGAGCTTAGTGTGGCAAGAAAAGAGAAAAGCGATATATTCTGTTAAGGATAACTTATGGCATCAAGGCTGCACTTTGAAATATCTCTGGTTTTCTAGGTCTGGGCTTGCAGGCCACATTGCTGAGCTCTGGGATTTCCTCTCCCTGATTCCTCTTCTCCAGCTCACCTACAATGAATAAATATGGGCTAAAAAATGGAAAGTCATGATGGTGAGAGAACTGCTTTCCCTTGGGTTTTTTTTTGTTGATAGGGTGGGTGGGAGAGGATTCTGCATCTCTGAAGCCCTTCTGCGAGGACTTGGTGTCAAGAGCGGATGAATACCATCTGTTGGTCTACTTCCTACCCATCATTTCATACGAGCAGCATCCAGGTGCTCTGTTAGCCCCTGGGTCCGCTACCTTTCTAGTGCAAGGACTTTTCCTCCAGCCACCCCAGGGGCACCAGTCACCCTGAGAGCCTTGAGCAGAGAGCAAGGAGGAATGTCCTTATGGTTCAGGCTCCTCAGACTGGAGAGAGGCTTTTAGCCTGCACCCCACAGCAGGCTCTGGCATTGCCATGCCCTGTGGGGACCTGGTCCCAAACCCTCGCAGCGGGTTTTGCAGCAAGGACCTGGAGCAATGGGAGGAAGTCCTCAGGGAGAGGGCTGGCAAAAGCTGATACCACCCCAGAGGGGCCCGTTCATGTTGTCCATGTTTCTCTGAGGAACCTTTGCAAGGGAAGGGGGGCAATACCCTGGTGGCTGTAGCGTGGTGTGCATTAAAGGTTTTGTAGTCTTACAAGCAGGCAGGGGGGCCCCACCTTGGCTGTGCAGAGCCAAAATCAGGTGCCTCCGCACCAAGGAAGGGCTGGGAACAGCGGTGTCTCGGCTGCCAAAGGCCTCCTGAAACATGCAGCAGTAACCAAGGAAACTTCATGCTAGAACCAGCTCAACATGATGAATTGCTGCCTAATAACTGGCTGCTAAAGGGTCCAGGTAATTCAGCTGCTCCTCTCGGGGCGGGTGCTGCGTGTGTAACTTTTAGTCACTGCCCTTTCCTCCTAAACCTTCCTAGCATGAACATTACCATCATGGTGAAGTGGGAAACCCACCACCTGAAGCTCATGTGCCCAGCACAGCACACACGTCCCGCTGCAGGGGCTCTGAGAAGCCTCCACAGCACAGGAGCTCGCCGTGGCTGTGTGTCTCCACTGTGCCATCAGGTGTGACTTCCCTGGCCTGCAATGCCATGTGAGCATCTTACACGTGGGCCCTGTTCTTGGGTGATTTCTGCTGTTTTCAGGATTGTCTGCAGTCGGTCGCCAGGAGCGGGTTCCCCAGGCAGAAGCAGTGGTTGGAAGGATGCAGCAGTTATTTGGTGCCACATCCTAATGGTCACGTGAGGCCTTATCCTTGGTGGCCCAGGGCTGTGTGCTCTGGGATCTTGCCTTCAAAAATGCACTAAATGGTCTGCTGGCAGCGACAGAGCAGATGAGAGGGAGATGCTAAAAATTTTTTCAAGGGAAGCTGGAAGGTGTAAGAAAGGCCATTTTGGAGATGGGGAGAGGAACAAGTGGTTGACAGTTGGAGCATGCCATCTTAAATGACATGAACTTCTTGGCTCTCTGCTGCTTTTATTTTATAGTTTGGCGGAAAAACTGGTGAGAACTTTCCTGCTGATGAACCACCACACTAATGGACATGGTTGCAGAGTGGAGGCCATAGATTTTATAAAGGAAATGATGAAAATTATCTAGTGGGCCTTTCACTTGCTGGTGAAAGTATGACTGAGCTTCTGAAGATGGGAGGAAGAAGACAGGGGTCTATGAAATTTCTTTAAAAACTAGGGAAAGCAGAGGGAAACTTAAAAGAAAAACAAGATAAAATGGCAATTGCATATAAGCCCACGCATGCATTCACTCTCATGCTTTCTCTCTTACACCCACGCACTCAAGCACATCTTTCTGTCCGAAATAGTAGGGAAAAGACATCATAGCCTTTATTGTCAAGAGTAATTTCTCTTCACGTGTCACTACCAACAAATTCTCAGAGCAGGTGGATATATTGCACAAAACTCATCCGTTTGCTTTTTTCCTTTTCTAAACCTGAACGAAACAAAGAAAAAAGCCCCTGTGAACTGTTGAGTTGAAGAGCTACATGCTGACAGCTCTTGGATGGATGAAGGCTGAACACAACTATTTGTATGCCAGTAATGTGACATGAGGCAGCAGGATGATTGTGTGGGGAACCAGGGCTCCCTTTTCCTCACAGGCTTTTAGTCCAGGCCCCTTTTCATTTGGGGATGTCAGGCAACCTGGCTGCAGCTCCCGAAATGCTTTGCAAGCTGGGGTGTTTCCCACCCCCCATGATCAGCCTGCAAGGAGCATCGTTGAAAATAACCTGCTGGCTGCTCTTGCTTGGGGGTAGGACGCCCCGCAAGATGAATGCCTCTTGGTTTTACGGGCTGCATAGCAATTTTACACAGCAGGATGAAGAGTGGTGGCTGCCAGCTGGGTTTAAACTTGTGCCATCCCTCCAAGCTGTTGGCGATAGCACTAACACTCTGCCCAGCAGGGCCGAACTTTGGGTGTCTCTGGGGAGACAGGACCATTGTGTGCTCAGGTAAGGTCGGCGGTGTCTGCCTGGATTACATGAGCAAAAGCTATGACCCATGCTAAGCGTGCCTGGATTCACCTTTTCCAGGGCTGATCTCTTGACATACACTTGAAGATTCACACAGGTAATTTGGGTCTTTGTCCTGTATTTAACTGATACTCTAAACTTCCCTGCTGGATATTGGCATGGGCCCTCTTGGCTTTGACTGATGTTTGTTTGGCTCCATGAGACTCTCCATCCCAGCACTCTTGGGTGAAAGGATCCACCAGCTCATTTAAAAATGAAGTTTGTTCATCAGAGTCATGTCCCATGCAGGAAAACAAATCCCTGGACTGTTGTGGATTCCTCTATTCTGTATATTCATTCCTGGCTAATGGTTGGGAACTGACAAGGGATGCCCTTGCAAGGGATCCCTATGCAAGGGATCATTACAGTTCCTGGCAAGGAATGGAATTTGTATTAGCAGATTTTATTTTATTTTATTTTATTTTATTTTATTTTATTTTATTTTATTTTATTTTATTTTATTTTATGTTATTTTGTTTTGTTTTATTTTATTTTATTTTATTTTATTTTATTTTATTTTATTTTATTTTGCAAAAGGCTAAATAATACCCAAGATTCCCTCAATCCCCTTCCAGTGTTTCCTCCTCGCTACATGAAACTACTGAGTCTGTATTGAAAATACGTGAAAAAAAAGTAGGATTTTTTTATGATGCTTGGAAGAAAATGGATTTGCACATCTTCTCCCTTTAAATGTGTCAACATAAATGACATCCTAGCAGGTCTTGCAGATTGCATGGCATAGGCATATAACTGCTATTTATTGCATGGGCTGTGCAATTTTTTACCTAGCTATTTCTGCCACATGCAGAATAGATGAAACAAATTTTCCTTGTACATTTATATAGTGCCTGTCAAGAGATGTATGCAGTGGTCTCCACTAATGCTCATTTGCGCCATGATTCCTTATCCAGGATTTCACCCCTCCCAGAGGAAAACTGCATCACATCTGTGATGCCTGTTGCAAAACAGGCCAGATTCTGTGCAACGGTGTGTCTAACGGGCTACACGTGGCATTTCCCTTCCCTTTGGCCTCCCTAGCCTCCTCCTCTGTAAAGGCAGTCTAAGGCAAGTCTGTCACAGAGTTACAGGAGAGAGACCCTGCAACTGGCATTAGAGAAGCCAGCGCTAACTCTTTAAGGTCTCCCAGTCTTTAGATTGTTTCAAAGGGATAGCAACATAAAAGAGAAAATATTAAAAAAAAAAAGAAGAAAAATAAGTCAAGCGAGGCTCAACAAGGAAACTCAAGTGCTCTGTGTGTGGATATCAGAAGAAATTATGTATGTAAGCACATTGGAGTTAATTTGATTGAGAGTTTTGACACTAAGGAAAAAAAATAAACTATTTCTCTGTTCCTTCTCTCCTTGCCATCTGTATTACCGCAGCTGTTTGCCCCATTGGCTTTGGGTATTCTCTACCAGTATGTCATTTACAAAACATATTATGCCCTGACCGGTCCCCTGGATGACAGTATCGCTTCTGTTGCTTGTAGCTGTCATCAGAGGGACAAGGCATGTGTCTAAAGGTATCCCTATATTTTGCTGAATCAGATTTTGAGTTTCCTTCTACAGTGCCATATTGCAATTCTCCTCTCCCTCGCTGATCTAAATATCTCTGTTTAGTGATACATACAAATTTTATCAGTGATACGAACATCGTGTGTGCGTGTGTCTGTATCTCATTTACTTGGGCAGATCTTTTACCACTCACGTTTATTTTTTTGAGTAAGAAAAATAAAGGTCTCTGTAGTTAGCCTGGGATGACAGTTTTGCAGCAGGAGAACACTGAACAAGAAAAATGAAGACTGCAGAAGTGGAAGGAGGAAATGAAAGTTGCTCTACCGACAGGGCTACATGAATTCAGCAATGGGTGGATTAGGCTGAGTGTTATCAGTGATGATGAAACACAGCAGACTGTGGTAATGAAATATTTATGAATGGGGAAATGATACTGCATTCTGCAGTGCAGCACAGGGGAAAGTGAAATTTCAAGAATACTGTAATAGCAAAGCCCTCCATTAATTATCGAAAGCAAGCGGTAATGCCAGTTACTATGACAACAGGGTCCCCTATGTATTTTGCACCATTTGGGGGGGGGCAAGGGGGGGCTGCTTCTATTTACTGGAGTGTATTGTGTTTCTTTTTCTGTTGTTGTTGTTAATTATGACTATCCCAGCCTGTGACTATGTGGTTAATTTCAATGACAAAATTATAAAGTGATTATTGGCTAAAATATAGGGAAAGCTTGTAATAAGTAGTACTGGTCTTTTTTTCCGGAAAGAGCTAAAGATGCCCCTTCCCATATTAAGGGACAGACTATTATTGTTATTAAGAAAATTATATAATAATATTGCATGATATTGTAATAATAAAAAGTGAAATGCTACTAGAAGTATTATTAATAATAATAATTTTAACTGTGTTAGACTTTCACCCACAAAGCAATGATTAATTAAAATGTCAATATTGGCATACTAAATCCACCACTACATTTCCAGATGGGGCAAGGGAATGTACAACCTCTGCCCACTTATTTTTAATTACTACTTATTTGGTTTCTTAAACCCATGACCCTCTTTGAGATTTCCACTTCGATTTGAGATTTCCTCAGCACAGCCAAGGGTTTTTCCTGCTTGCACCTCTATGTGGTGCAATGCTTGTGAGGAAAACAAAGAACAGAAGGTATAGAGGTATAGACCACAACGAAGAAGAAGGAGGACATGAGCTGAAACATGTCTCGGGTCTGGGACAATGTGTCCCGTTAAAGCAGCTCTGCCAACTCTCTGTGTGGCACACGTTTGTGGACAAAAGGTCTATAAATAGTTACTAAATGGCATAAGAAGAGTTGTACCCTCCAACCCCTCTAGTCCAATGACTATAGATCTGGGCATGGATTGTGATAACGGGCCACACACGGTGGCCAGGCTGACCAGCTCTCACTAGATAGCATTTTCTACTGCCACTGTAAGAGGCAGAGTACTCCTCTGCACAGACCATTGCTCCAAGCCAGTCAGACATTTCTTATATTTTTATCTTCTTATTTTTAGGCTTAATAGTGATTTCATCAATTGTTATCAAAGGGCTGTACAGATGTTCCTACTGTAGCTCCTTTCCAGGTGCGCAAAGTGTGCTACAGGTCCATTAAATGACTTCTGTAAGGTGATACAGGAAACTAGTAACAGAGAGAAGAACACAAGTCAAATCTCCCATTTCCAGGCTCAGGACCTTCCTCCATGGCTTGCAACGAACTACTGGTGCCCAGCTCTTCTAGGAGGGCAGGCATTGCAAAGGTAAGAAGGGAAAACTGTTGGGAACGTGCAGTGTGAGTGCTGTCTTGCAAGTAGCTAGATACAATGATTTCTGTTAAACGTTTCCTAATCTTACATGACAAAATAAGCCAGAAGCGGGCGTCTTAGCCCCGTGCATCTGATTGTGTGCAAACCTGACTGGATGAAGAACAAGTCAAACATGGTGGCAGCAACAGGATTTCTGTATCACCACTTTATAGGAGATGCCATGAAGGACGTAGTTTCTTGTGTGCAGGTGTATGTCCATGCATATGCATGCATATACAAACATGTTTTATATGCATAGAATACAATGGACTGCGCACTATGATGGACATTGGTTTAGAGAGGAAGGATTTTGCCTGATTTTGTTCATGATGAGCTTACTGAATGGATACGGAGGAGAAATCCGCCTATTAATTTTTTATTACTGCAACCCTCCCTGTCTTCCCCTCCCTGCTGTTCAGGGCCCTCAGCTCCTCTTTGCTCAAATGCCTTATTGCTATCTTGATATGGGTCAAGACTGGAGCTAGGAGTCCTCCATGGCCTTTAGTAGCCTGTACTTCTTTTTTTTTTTCTCAAAAAAAACCCCAACAAAACCCACAAACCAAAACACAGTACTGTGAGAATGATGTGAACTCTGTGAGCAATAAACAGTGGAGTAACGTAATCCGGCCTCCCACCGCCTGATGAATGGCTGTGGGAAGCCGGCGGGGAAGGCGAGGGCTCCATTTTCACTGTGATGAGAGCTGCCCCAAAGGACCGATACGGATGTGAGCTTTCCTCTCCTTGGCTCCAAGGCTAGAGGCATCCAATAAATAGCTCAGACTACAACTCACTTACAAACAACGGGGGGAAGGACAAACCTGGTAGGTGTGGGAAAGAAGAGCAGGTCATATTGGTTTAACAATTTCGGAAACTTGACAGAGAAGAAGAGTTTGTTTGTTTAGTGCGGAAAAGGCAAGAAGTAGCCGTGGGCAGAGGAAATGTAATAATATTCCTTAAACACTGTGTGTGAAGGTCTGTCAGAGACAGGTCAGATGTATTAATCCTGCCCCATCACGCAGGGATGGCTGGACATCCCCGGTAGCTCTTCCCCGTGTTGGGAGCTCTCCGATGGTATGCATCTGGTTGAGAGAGAACGTCTGTCGGTAAGGGGCATGGTTGGGCTTCAGAGAAACCCAGCTCCAGCATTCAGAGCCATGTCATCTGGGACAGAGGATGGAGGGCCTCGTGTGCTGCAGAAAAGTCATTAGTCCCAGGGCTAATTTTAATGTAAAGGAAATCACAGCACAAATAATTCCCCTTGCTACTTCGAGGGCACTGCCTACACCCCTGTGTGTTGGGTGATGTCTGCAGGCCCATTGCCGGAAAGAGGCTGAGCTGGGGATGCCCCCTTTGCCTCTTCTCAATGCTTTTTGTTTGGCAGTCTCCTTGGGGTAAATCTTGAGAATGTACACATGCACGTGTGTGTGTGTGTGCGCACGTATGTAAACTTTAGTTCATTAATTGTCACGTACTTAGGGCCACCAAGGTGATCGCAGGAGTAATCTGGCAGCCACGTAAACTTTGTCTTCTCTGGGATGGAAGGCATTGTTTTTAGCCCATTTGTACATCTTTGTGTGGAAAGGACAAACCGTGTCCCTAAGATGCATCAGCCAGCTGAAGTAAGCCTTGCCTGGCCCTCTGGGTTTGCTTTATCCAGCCACTGCCAGCTACAGTATAAATTGCCCCATCTACACAAGGATTAACCCCTGAGTCAACCCGTGTCAAAAGTCATCCTCGTTGTCTCGAGGAGGATGGAGCTGAAAGCTTCCATGCTACAAAGATTTGCACCAAACCCTGAGGTCAGTCTAAAATAAATGTCAAATATCTATATCACAAACATTTAGAAAGAGCACAGAACGGTGTTTACAGACATTTTAACCTGTTGGAACAGGAGCCCAGTCACCAAGTGTGAGAAGTCAACCTCCGAACAGCACTAGGAAAAGCAGTGTATGAGCCTCGGCAAGCGAAGGGCTGCGTCTGCGTCTGCGCCTGCCCAGCATATGGGAGGAGGGAGGGAAATCAGAAGGGGAGTTAGTTTCTGGTTGCTTCTGCTTCTGACAGCCCCTAAGGTGCTAGGGAAAAAAAGAAATAAAAATCCTTGCATTAGACGTGTTTGCATCATTCCATAAATAATGAATAACTACAGTCAGACTGAGCAGGGGCTTCCCTCAGAGGCATGAAAGCCGTAAGAGAGGAAATCCAGAGCGGGAGGCCACACGTCGTGTTAGTGGCATTTCTCCCCAAACTCTATGTCCTTGTTGCAATTCAGCACATGCAGCTGCCCAGCGCTGCCCGAGCCTGCGGTAGGAGCCCTGGTTGTACTAAATCAGCCAGCAGAGAAGCCCCCTTCATTAACTAAGGGATTTTATGTTCGTGCTTTGGCTGTTTATTCTTTCTAGTGCTATTCTGCTCGGTCGCTGCAGGGACTGCTAAGAGACACAGGGGAACAGGGAGCACTTAGTCAAGGGCAGAAATATTTGGATGCAGTCAGCAATAAAAGGAATCCCTGAAAATTATAGACATCTTCCAGAGTAGCTATTTTCTCTGCCTGCAATGTTTCATGTGCTCCATGCTGAATTACCCTGAAGTGCAATTAAAAGACTTTAATGTTTGAAATCTGGAAATCCTCGGTCCCACAGTCTTAATATCGTTCCTGGCTGTGAAAGAGGAGGGGAGGAGGGAGGGATTTATTCTCACCAGGCTGCAGGGGGATTTACACCAGCAATTTTCATCCACTTCACTGCAAATCCTTCCTGATCAATACGCAGGCGGTGCCGGTGTGCTGGAGGAGGGCAGGGGGGCTGGTGATGCTGGCACCTCCCCTGCTTCCAAACGAGCAGTGCGGCTGTGACGCCCTCCCTCCCTCCACGGCCCCAAGCCAACCAGCCACTCTGTGCCCTGCTTTCGGCAAACCTGGAATAATTTTATATCGACTCCTGTGGGAGGAGGTATAAAGCTAAATCTGCAGTTCTGCCTCTGAAAGTTTACTTTTTTTCATCTTCCAGAAGCAAGTAAGCCCTGACCCTTGAATGCAGAGCGAGGATTGAGCCAAGACGTGGGGTTTGGTTTGGCTCTACAGGTGACAACCAGAGATGAGCTATCAGAGGATGCTGTACCCCTCTGCTGAAAAATATTGGAAAGCTGTAATACATAAGGTCACTGTGACCATCAGGGAAGGAAAGAAAGCCAGTTTGTTCTCCCCTTGGCTTATCCTTGGCCCTCTTGCACTTTTGCTGCTCCCCTCATCTTTTTGCAGCCGCCAGGCAGAGTGCGCGCATGAGTGTCTGGATGCGTGCTATAGAGAAAGAAGCGATCGGTAAGCCAGGAGGACTCTACATTGCTAAGCAAACATTTAGATGAGGGATATCAGACTTTTCTTAAAGAGCGTGAGATTAATTTAAGACTCAGCAACAGGACTGAGGCAATCTGGGTGTGCTGGCAGAAGGCTGCCCGGGTGAGTGATGGGAGCCCCCGGTACCTGGAGCGTAGCCTGCTAAGTGAGAGAGGCTACAAGTCATCATCTGGGTACTTAGGAGCAGTGTCCTTTATGATCCTCTGATTCATGGGCAAGGAGCATCACATAACTCAGGGACACTTTCAAAGCCCTGTGGTGCCATCCTTCAAAGTTTCGCCACAGCGACTTCGGGATTGACTCCAGGCAACTCTTTAACGCCAGGCCCGGCTGAACAGGGGCTCAGCTCAGCTCTTTGCGCTTGTAATTAGTTAACGCACTTACTGCTGTAAGACAAAAAGAAGCCGCGGAGGAGTTTTCCTGCCTAGGAAAATTCATGGTGACAGAAGCGTGATTAACACTGAGCAGCAAAAAAGAGAGAGAAGAAAAAGCAGATCCCTATGGTTGGTGGCATTGCCCCTAAAGCTGCTCACAGCTCTCTACTGCTGCTGCCAGTTGTTCCTCTGGCTAGGGGTCTGCCAAAAGAGCAAAAGCCTTGCCTGCCTGGTGCTCTTGACACTCAGATGTGAAAGGGAGAATGAGTGAGGATGGCCTATTCAATGTCCTGTGGCTAAAGGAGTATCAGATGGGACACCCCTAATTACTGGCAAATCAACTGGAAAAGCCTAGACCTTCGGGCTACTACCTTGCAGACATGGGTGTACCAGCGACCGTGGCTGGGGAGTGTATCCCCCCATAACAGCAGCTACTTGTAGCCCACTAGACCATACTGGTCCCAGCTATGCTATTAGACCAGCTATGGTCTATTAGCAAACTGTGTGAGCACTGTTAACACACTAGCACAAAGACAGGTAAGATGTGTCTGATGGTGATCTAAATAACCTGGAAGACTTGGCACGAAAGTGGGCAAGAAATGGTCTCGTGATTCACCAACAGCTGAGCTGCAGGGACAGTGAGCTGCAGCACAAGGAGGGTTAAAAAATGGTCAGGACTTTTATGCTTTGAGATACTATTAGCTCCGCACACCTTTGTTTGTGGGCATCTTATCAATTGAGAAAGTTTTGGAATTTCAATCCTTTCTCCCTTTTCTATGCTCTAGTAAAAGGTCCTCCTGCTTAATGGTGTATCTATAAGGGAAAGATTGGACAGATGAACTGTATTTGAAGGGCAGCAGATTTTGGTGTTGCTAGTACATTATCGCCTCATTCCACCGTTAAAACAGTCGTTACCCAGAGCATGTGCTGAGACGTTAAGCATTTTCTGTAAAGAGCTATTTATTAAGGAGAAAGAGCCTCAAGACAGAAGGAAGTGTCTAGATTTTCTGGGAGGAAAAATAAAAGTCTTTGTAGGTTAAAATTAGCTTTCAGATTGCAGGGGTGAAACCACCTGAGGTTAGAGCCCTGCTGCTTTTTAATAGGCAAATGAGATATTTCATGAGGAATTGCCTTTACGTGACTACTGAAATGAGTGTCGTCTTCCAGCAGCACCTTCTGTGGCGTGAGATGTCTCTCTCCACGGGAGGAACAAAGCAGGGAGCCAGGTGAGATTGCCGGGGAGACAATGGATTCCCTCTGCACCACGGGACACTTCGCAGTGAAGTGGGTATTGCCATTTATTGTAAGTGCCCTGTCATTAACTGTTCATTGTAATGTATTAAACAGAGGGATCTCACAGGGCTCTCATGCACTTCCTCAGAAGTGTGCCCTGGCTTCCCTGAAGCAGTGTTTGAGCTGAGCATGACAGCACTTGTCAATGAAGCACTTGCGGTGACATGTTTGAGAGTCCTAATGCACTTTTTAATTCTTCTTCATCAGTCTCCTGCACTTTCTTTCAAATTCAGATGTGGATTTTTCCACCGTGTCCATCCCAGAGGATGAAGGCTGTGTTTGCTACGGTCTTTGTTCTGCTCTTTGCCTTCGATGTGAGCTGGTCCCTGACTGTCTGTGCACCAGCCCTTTACCAGAGTGTGTCCTAGCTCATTTTCCTCTCCGTTTTCCTTCCCAGAGGATGTGTCCTGGCTCCAGACACTGAGAATTGTACATCACAGCAGGGACAAATGACAGGGATGATCAGCTTCCTCAACAAGAGCAAATAAATAGATTGGGGGTCTTCAGCCTCTGAGACTGAAAGGAGGTAGGGTGGAGGCTTGCTGGAGCCTGAACGGTGTGGAGGGGAGAGTTGCAACCATTTCAGACAGTTCCTCACTCTTTCCTTCATACTACAGGCCATACACGTAAGCTAGCACATGGCAGCTTTAAAGCCCGCAAAAGGAGGTAGTTCTTCACACCACACAGGGTCAGGCTGTGGGAACTCGTGGCACAGGAGGGTGCAGGTGCTGGAAGTTTCTGTGGGCTCAAGGGATCATGAAGTATGTTCCTGGAAGAGTAATCCATTGAGAGTTATTACATACAAAGGCTTTGCTTTAGGTTCAAGAAGCCCCTGAGCTGCAAGTGACTGAAGGCTTGGAAAGTATTTGAGGTGGTATCACTCTATGCTTGACTCATTTTTATGCTTCTCCCCAAGCATTTGCTTTCAGTCACTGGGGGGGACTTGGGTAGATGGATGTCTGATATAACATGGGGTGGCTCCTCTTGTGTTCTCCCTGTCATTACCACAGTGCAGTCCCCTTCAGTGTGAAAAGACCGAGGCTGAACTACCTCACTACCTCGGTAGGAACTAGGCTAGTGAATGCATCATCACAGCAGGGTGAAGCTGCTGCCACTAGCTACAAATTTGCTCCTCTTCCAAGGTTTGTCCCGTTCCATTTGGACTTATGTTCTGTATTTTACTGATAGAAATTTTTCCCAGCACCCACTAAATATTGTATGCTTTATGTGCCTGAGGAGGGATTATTTCTGGAGTGTGGGAGCCCTTCCCTTTTCACTGGCCATTCTACTTAGCAGGCATCACTGGCCGCAGATAGAGGACCACTGAGCAATGTCTATTATAATACTAGTATCATTGTTCGTTATATGTACTTATTGTTATTACTACATCATCATCATTATTATTATATAGTTGCTACTAAGCTTTAGTTATAATAATGTTTATATCATAAGTTCTTGTTTAACTCATCATTTTCTGTGATGCTTGGTGACTTCCCTGTGCTGAGGTTGACCTACATCTGTTGGCAAAGTTACAGCACAGTTCAATACCTCAAAACCTTGTAAGACATACTACCTTCCCTGGCTGAAAGGGAAGGAATAAATATCAGTGTATCAGTGATATTGGGGTGTGTTACCAGGGCCTTCCCAACCTCCCAGGGTGCCTTGATCCTTCTGGGATCTCGATGATCCCCGAAGGACTTGAAATGCCATAGTTGCAAGGGAGAGAGCTAATGAGGGAACCTCTCTGTGTCACCAGCTCCATTGTCATGAACACTATGCCTAAAAGAGCTGATTTATTTTCTGTGCTGCCTATGATGCATGAAGCAGGGGGCTGAAAATCTATTTTAATGCCAGTGAGTGGTGTCAGGTGAATATGAGCTGACATAGGAATCCAGACAATTAGAGCAGCTTCCCTTGACCCAATATTAACAGAGGGTTTTCTGCAAGCTGTGATAGATGTAGATCCTCAACCATTGATTTTTTTGGTACCTGTCCACGAATATTATGATAAAGTGTTGTTTTTGTGAGGGCATTTTTTTTAAAGAGAGTAGAGTTGCTGCAGCTTTGTGAAATATTGGTGGTGTAGTTATCTATGAGCTATCTAAGCACCATGACACACAGAGCATTAGAATTCATCATGCTTGTTATTGTCCTTTTACAAATGACTTTATGCCAACCAGTCAAAGCTTGGGACTAAAAATGCAGCTGCACAGAGGTAGCCGCACACCATCTTCTGTGTAGAGGGTCTGATTTCGTCATAAAAGAGGTACTTCCAGGGACCATGGAAATTAAGTTTTTCATGAAGCAGATAGGGGATGTGGACTAAACACTCAAGTCAGGAGAGGACTGCAAACACAAGTGTGACAGGAGGTTAGAAGGAAATATTTGTCAGTGAAAGGTAATAAGTGTGTGTCCAGAAACACAGAGAACTAGGGAAAGCAGAGGTGCATTTTGGTTTGAGAACACTCCCTGATAGCTTCATGACACCCCTTCTAAGCTTGGCTGAGCTTTAGGACTCATGGATTCTTTGCAAATAAGTTCACCTGCACCTGAAGTCTTCTGTTTTCCTCTGAGAGCAACACCTTTTCAAAAGACTCAGTTGGCTGACTCACTTACAAAATACTTTTTCCATTACTTCAGCCCTGATTATCAGTTCTGTTCCCTGGGGTAATATGATCCTGGATGTACCCTTTTCTCCTCTCATCCATCTGTTGTGTCTGTCCAGGAATTCTTTCAAGTTTCTGCTTCATTTTCCTCTCTCACACCTGGATGACTTAATCATTGAAAGATCCAGCCATAAATACCTGGCAGCCCTAGAATTGCCAGGGATGCCTTGCACAGCCAACAAATCCCCTTGAGACAGCAGGGTGAGGGGCAAAACCTCTTCAGGTACCTCAGGAACTGAAAAAGGTGTGCTTGTGGCAGCCAAGACTGAACTAGCTTGTCTGAGAGGCAAGTCTTATTAATTGAGACTTGGTGCTGTGGCTGGCTCCAAAGGACACCAGTGAAGGAGTCTCTGGACTGCACAAATCTGCATAAATGAGGGTGTAAAGGTGCTCAAATTTGCTGCATTAAAGTATACAGGGGGAAAGACTCTGGTTCAGGTCTTCCACCTGTGTAATCAGAATTTGATCATCCCCGTTCAAGGGGTTAATCCAGTGTAAAACTAGCCACAGTGCAGCCAACATGCCTACTTTCATCATGGGGAAGTTTATCTTTTATGTCCATGAGGGAGTTAAAACAAGGGGAAGAATGTACCCTTTAAGTGGAAAGGATATTATAGCTGGTGGGGGATTTCTGGACAGTTTCGTTGAGTCCTTATCCCGGCACTACTGGCCTGAGGAAGAAGAAATTTTATTGGAGAAAAAAATCTGAGTCTCACAGGAGTGAAGTGGGATAACACCTAAACCTATCAGTTGGATTACTTTTTTTTTGAAAACTGCAGAAAAAACAGAGCTCATTTTAAGGCACAGACTTTATAAAATTTGAAAAATTGACACCAAAGCCACAGAAATGAAGGGTAAAGATCTTGCCATTATACTTGTACCAAGTGTCTGGTAGGGACAGAAGAGGGATACCTCTTGTCTGCAGCTATGGGAGGATGGCATTTGTGGGGTGTTGTGTGCTGCCAGGGAGAAGTCCTTACCCAAGCCTGCTCCTACCTCCCTAGGGCAGTTCTAGTGAGTTCTCCTGCCTGAGAAGATGCAAAACCAGGACCAGAATGTCAGCATTTTCAAGTGATTTTCTTTTGGCAAGCTTTGCGTGGCTGATGGCCAGACACCCATTCCACAAAGTTGCCCAGAGAGAGGGACAAGAAATAGCGCTGTTGGTAATGAAAGCCCCATTTCTTCTGTTGTCCACCAGTGGTCAAGCAACTACATGCACCAGCTTGCAGCTGAACTGGGACCCACAGATTGGAGAGGCAGATGTGCAGGACTTACAGAGGTAAGCAGCAATGGAGGGCTGGAGAGGAGATCTTGTGTCATGATCTGCATTGCAGCCAAAGCATCAGAGCCTCTGGCATGTGTCATGCCCCAGATAAATTGTCAAAAAGTGGACCAAGTCATATACATATGTCTGAGCAACATTCTGTTTAGCACAGGTTGCTCTTGGCTTTCCATACAATTGGTGGAGTTGTCATAAATTATCTTACCCCAACTGTCCTGCTCTGCCCTGGTTAAATTAGCTTTTTCAATCACTCCTGCTCTGTCAGATTTCTTTCTTATTAGGTGTCCTTCAGTGTTTCACTGAAGACATTATAATGCTTTTCAGGGCAAAATAATTTTTTGCCTTTGGTACAGCAGTGAGAACCCCTCTCCCTGCTTATTCCCTGATCTTGCCTTGCTGGTACTTTCTCATTTCATCATACAGTCAGTGGGGAATATTAATCAGGGCCTGGTGGGGTCTTTTTCATTTGTCTTGCACGCGATGAAATGCACTGTCTTTAAGTCATAAAAGTATGTCCATAAGCAGCAGAAACAATGAGATGTAGTTTTCTAAGGACTTGTCTAGAGATTGAACTCTGCTGTCTAGTAAGCGCTGCATTGGCACTGCTATTTTCCCCTCAGTGAGGTGATTAATAATGTTTGTTTTCACTACTCAGCAGCTTTCAGTTGTTAATTATATAGGAACTTCAGATTTTTAAAATCTTTCCCAGTCTGTCAATTGTGGTTGAAACTGGACAATGGTTTCAAAAGTGATTGTAGGAGGGACTGGTTGGGACAGAAACACAGACATATGATCAGAAAGGTTAGTAGCGGACCTAGTTTCCTTAGGAAACAAGTCTAAATATTTTCAGTAAGAGCATGCCTTTTGGCTTGCTCAAACAGAGTAGGTGGTAGGATACACAAAGACTTAATTATTACTACGCTGGATAACAGTATATTTTCTTATCTCATCCTAGCTAGAGAAATAAACCTCCAGCTTCCAGTGGTGTTAAAGCTACTGAAGAAGAGTGAAGTGGAAGAGATCTTGGTTTCCTCCATCCCAGCCTGGCCTGCCAACAAAAAAAAATTTGCAGCCACAGGTTTTTCAGAGTCCTTGTGAACTGTACAAAACATCATTATCAAAATAGCTTTGATGACTGAAGTGACTGTGCCCAAGCAGCTCTCTGGCATGTTGCTAGGATGTGTTTCAATCCCAAGAGGATTTCTGGGAAAAGTTTGGGCCAGTTGCATTGCAGATGTTCTGGGCAAGATTTTGTATTTCCACAGGTATTGCTTTCACAGAGCAGAATTGCAAAGCAAACTCTTCTTAGAGCTGAGGAAATCAGTCCCTGGTGATGGACAAAATCACGTTGCTGGCAGCGTGATCTGCCAGGAGTTCAGCAAACGACATCAGAGCCTGCCCCAGCAACTGTACTTAATTTCTTGGTGGCTATAGTTTGTAAGAAGAAATGCACATTGGATCCTGTCACCATTGTAAGCACCATAGATTTAGGTGAGGTAGGAGTTATGCTATTTTTTTTTTTTTTTAATGCTCACTGCATTTTTCCCAATTTGGAAAAAAAACTTTTTCCCTTGCGGGGGGAAAAAAAAGTGNTCCCACATCAAGGAATTCCCCAGCCTCATTAGGCATTGGGTGAAAACCATTCCCTCATGTTTGTTTTGAACCTGCCAGCTTTGCTTAATGTCCTCTGCTTCATATCCTGGGAGGGACACTGACTAATCAATCCCTACCCTTTACAGAGGCATCTGTTTCTTCTGTTGCTGGTTTTCCAGGTTTTTCTGTTTTCCCACCAATCTCCTTGTACTAAGCATTGCTGATTGTAGAATTGAAGGCATCAAGTCATCACAGAATAATTTGCCTTTTGTCATGGATTCCCAACCAGGAGAGAAGGATCCTCCAAATCCGAAAGCGTGCCCAGCAATGATGCCTCAACAGCATTTCCACGTTATCTTCTCAGCAAACGGAGCTCTGGCAAACGGGAGCTGCTAAGCATTTGGAGGAAGACAACCCTTGTTAAAACATTGCTGTGGCACTTTGCAGAGGTGGTTCTAAATGCATCACTCTCTGCCTCATGCAATGTTTGTGTGATTTCCAAGGATGTAAGGGAAAGCAATTTGTACTGAGACTCTTCAATCAACAATAAAAAGCTATTATACAGCTGGAACACTTGGCCAGTGTTCTTGGTGCAGATGACAAGTTATGAACAGCTGTGTTGCAATATGAGAAATATAATCAGACTGTCTGGTGAAGATGGTTGAGGGGCAGTCGTTTGCAGAAAGTAGGGCAGCCGCCCGTTTGCACAGGAGGCTGCTTGCTGCTTTGCATACGTCGTGACGCCAAGGCGAAGTCTCTGCTTCGCAGGAGCCCTGAGCCTGGGAGCAGCGCCGCCAGACCCTCTAAAAGGGCACCAGACTCAGGATGGTGTGACTTTGATTTAGTGAATCCCTAATTGTGCAGAAGAGCAGATTTGTTTTTACACAGAAGCTTTTAAGCTGTGATGCTGTTTTCAATTGCTTGTCTGCTGCACAGAAGAAAAAAATAGGGAAGACCAGCAAGTGGGTGTAACAGCTGGGTACCTGGACTTTGGAAGTATTGGAACCAGCTGCCTGCTGCTTCATTTTCAGCCTGTTGCTGCACAGATTGAATCTGAAGTTAGGATTTAAACAGTGAAATCCCTAGCTGGTGTCAAGTCTGACAGTCTGCTGCATACTGTCTTGCTCTGATACATCTGAACTCCCCTCTCCTCACTACCAGTTTCAGAGGCAGAAGAACAGCCCTTGGGATGCCTCTTCTCTGTAATCCAGGGTGCAGCCCGATGGCGGGAACGCACGCTACTTACCCTCTGCGTTCATCAGGGTGCGGGCGCTGGAGCGGCATTAGTAGGCGGTGGAGCAGAGCCCCTGCTCAGAAGTTCCCCGTGTGACTGCAGCACAGACTGGCAGGAGCTGAAGGATAGTTGGAAGCTATTTCTGTTATATCTCCTCAGAATGAGATATATTTTTAACAGCCTTTCAGCAGTCAGAGCTCACATCCCAGAACTGTAGCGGGGATGTAGGATGGACAGCAATTTTCCCCGCTAGCATCTTTCCACCTCAGTCTGGAGAGGTCTGGTTTGTGACCCCCATGCTCAGTTCCAGTTGTGCCAGCTGGGCATTCCCTGTAGGGCGGATATATATCTGGGGAGGCAGATTTTGTGACTAAATGCCAGGTGTGTATTTCTCAGAGAACAGTCACCGGAGGTTGAATATTTGTAGTTGCTCCCTGGCTCTGGGGTGTGAACATGCCCCCTAAATATAAAAAGCGCATATGTTACCCATCCTGTAAGCCTCTGGTCCCCAGTCTTAGACAGATTGCTATTTTTTCCATTTGTTTTGGTCAAACCACTGTGTAAATGAAGCTATATCTTGTTGGTCATACAAATAAGAAGAAAAGATTGGAAATTCCTTGGGGCAGAGGCTGTCTTTATTGGTGCCTATTATAGCTCACATACATCCCTGAGAGGCAATGCCTCATAATTAATTGCTAAATAATTAATAATAATATGAAGCAGATACTACTTAGGAAGTAATTAACCTCCTTATGCTTACAGGGAAGTCCTATAGAATGAAAAGTAATTAAAGGCTCTTTAAACGACACAGAAAAACTCCCACTGATTTTGGTCAGGGCAGGTTTAGGTATTGAGTCCAGTAGGATTTCCTCAGACATAAAATAAAAATAGCTTTGTTCCTGTAAGTAAAATTTCCAAATCTGATATTTTTGGTTAGTCTCCACACGTGTGCAGCCTGGATGACTAATTTTAATTTAATTTAATTTAATTTAGGATAATATGAAGCAGTTAGTGATAAGGTATGCTGGAATTTTCCTTGGAAAGCAAGCAAGTGGATAATTCATGTGGAAATAGGGGGTTCTCACAATTTCATTCAGGCAGTATCATACTATGGAAAAAAGTAAGGCCTGGATGGCAAAATTAGTTGGCAAGAAGTATCTTTAGGTAATGTGATCCACATTCTGTCCATAAAGGCACAGAGAGAGAGTTTAGCATCTTTTTTGTTCATGCCTGAATGGGACTTTTGCAGTCATTTCAATGTTCCTTCAGATGAATTCACACAGTCAAGCAGAGGAGATGTGAATTTTCTGGGACTTTGGATCTGTCACGGCTGAGAGAACTGAAAACATCAGCTAAGAATATCAGGTCACACAACCACTCAACGTTACTTAATTGAGGTAAGCCTTGCAACTCTTGATTCATAACTTTATCGGTCTCTTCTTGCAAATCAAAACAAAAAGAAAGATACAACCTCCTCGAACTCTTGCAAGGTATTTTTAAATCAGGGTGAGTTAGAGCTCTGAATTTCATTGTCCCCAACAGTGTTGATAATGTGCCCCCTTCGAAGCTGTGTGTCTCAAGAGCTTTTTGATGCACTGATAATGAACACCGTCTCTTTTTCAGGATTCACCAATGTCCTTTATAAGTCCTTCAATTTTTCTTTATATTCGTATTATACAGGCTATTCCTTCTCTCCTGATACCAGAGAAAGGTGATTGCATTATGCTGCTTTTGTCAAATGCATGACAGAGAGTATGAGAAAATGTCAGTCATTTTGGTTGTCTCTGGGGCTCTGAGGAACTTCTGGCTCTCAAGAAACTTCCTATTTTGTCACCTGAGGTGTACATAGCAAACTTAGAGGTTAATACTCTCTAATAGTGCAATGGAAAATGAAATTGCCTTATATTCTCCTGAAGCCACTTTTGATGGGATCTTCTCCATGGCATGACTTTACCACTTCAGATAATCCATCTGACCTGTATTCCTGTCCTGGTCCTTCGCCCCAGATAAATCGTACCAGCCATCTTTGAGAAGAGGGGTGGCCCAGGGCTATGCTCTATCCTTGGTGCAAGTCTGGGGAACCCCACTTGGTCCCTGCACTCCCTATCACCCTTCACCAGTGCAACTCAACCAGCAGCTCAACCAGCAGCTCAACCAGCAGCTCCAGGCTTAGCCCTACTGGAGCTCCTGGTGCCAGCCCAGTGCGTTCAACCCCCAACCCGTCAGAGGAAATCTCAGCCACATTGCTCTTTCACGTCTGGGAGGCCAAGAGGTCTCCTCAGCCCTGGCTCTTCTGCTGCCACAGGCCAGCTGTTCCTTCTCCTTTTGAAGACCAGGTGCATGGAATTTCAAGGGCTGTGGGGGAATAGTAGAGAGCGATTTGTGGTGAAGCACATGGGCAGGCACACTGCACGTTGAAATCTAACCCAAGCCCTGGTGATCACTAGATCACCCTGCTGTGAGCTTTGGGGAGAAGTTCCCCAAAGGTTTTTTTGCCTGCTGCTCATGCCCAATCTGTTTTCTGTAAACTCTGTGGCAAAAAGTGGGCACCACTTCTCTGAAATTTCAAAGACGGATGGTTTTAAATGCCTGTGAGGGTGCAGCATGTCGACATGGGGCCGATATGGTCACTGGCAACTTCCCCATCTTTAAGTCACTGCTCAAAATTAATCTCCCTTTGACCTCTCTCTCTGAGGCTTTGCTGTGAGAGGCTGCATTTTCATGGCACACTGTCACACAGGTCAATGAGAGGGCTGGAAGTCACCAGCCCTGGGAGATGCTGCAGTGAAACCTGCTTCTTCACACCAGCCTGGCTCTTCCACCCTGTTCAGTGATGGCTCAGTGTAGTAACTGAGTAAAGTAAATTCGTACTATTTATTTTAACACTTGGTGCTGCTCTAATAACAAGGCTTAATTTTAAATCTTATTCTTCCTAGTGCTGTATGAACCCACTGTTTCAAAAAAAAAAAAATTCCTTCTCTGCAGGGTTTATAATTCCAGTTGAGAAATGGTTCTCCTTGGAGATGCATTGCCAGGCATTAGCCCAGGCACAGGTAGTTGAGAAAGTTTTGGAGAAGTCACACAGACATCACGCACCGGCAGAGCTCCCCATGACAGCCCCACTTAGAGCTTAGGCTCAGGGTCCTGTTTAACAGCCCTCAGTGATGGTGTAGCAGAGGTATTTAATAAGTGTGCTAATGAACATATTTCCATTTGGAAGATGAACATCAACACTCAATGGAAGTTAATTAAAATTATGTAACAGGCGATCTTGAAAAGATTAATTGACGTTAGTGACAGCTTGGCTTTCCCTCATGTTTCTTGAAACACAACCTCCAGTTGGGATCCATAAAAACCTGCAGTGGGGTTTCAAGACAACTTTTTATTTACCCTTCTCTGAGTCAGCATTTGACTGTTGTAAGTAGGAGTTTGACCTGAAAAACGTGAGTGATCAGTTAAAATAAATATAAAAAAAAAAAGACTGGTTAGGATTTTCAGAAACTTTTAGGTGAATTAGGGTCTCCTATTTGCTGACGTACTTAATCTGACCAAGTTGCTAACTGCTGTGGAAAGGACAGCTGTGTCCTTCTCCTTCCCCCTTGGCCCACTGCTGCTTTTCTGCCAATTCCCTTGCATTAATTGAACCGTGATGCAACCACTAACAAGATGAATTGATTGAAAACACACCCCCATGCCCCCGACAAGATTCATTTTCCGGTGGTGTCATCCCAGTGCAATTGCAGAGTCTCTGGATCCAAGGCAAGGGAGCTGGAAGAAACACGGGGGGAGAGGGTGGGACTCTAAAACAGCCCACAAAGGGCCACTAGATTTGCCCCATCCAGGTGGCTTAGGAGTCGTTAGGATTAGATTCCAGAGGAGGTCACTGTAATGTTGCTGGTTTCTGGATGGCATCCAAACAGGTTGAACAAGAAGCAGATGAGGGTAAGGTAAGGGAAAAAAGCCCCCAGCAGAAGAGGTAAGGGCTCAGCTGGTGGTAACATGATAGATTTCCCTGGAGGGAAAAGCAGTTCAGGATGTTTCCTTCCTGCTGGCACCTGTGTTGCAGTTCCTAGTGCCCTGGCACTTCTTTCCAGCCAGGCTGGAAAGCTGGTCACCAAAATGGTCTGAGTTACAACAAAACACCCAGACCTCCAACTTCCCATGCCACAGCCACTGCTGTGCAGCAGCAGAGAGCTCTTGGAGCACTAACAAATGGCTGAGGTCCACTAACATCTGGTGTCACCACATCCCTGCTGCAAGGGTCATCTGACCCCAGACCCCTGAGGGCATTCCTGCTGAGTTTGGTGAACCTGCTCACCTGCACAGAGCTGCTCTTGTGTGCAAGCGCTTGCAGGATCTAGCACCCGATTTTAATTCAGGCGCTCACTAGAGGGATCCGCACTGTAAAATGTTGGCCTATAACTTTATGAAACCTCTTAAAATTATCTTTCACCTCCAGGGCGCTGATGCTTCAGTCCCTTGTTGCTGAGGCCTCTCTGTTTCAGCGTGTCAGGGACCCATGTACCCCCAGGCATGCGGCTGGTGACAGCAGCAGCCACTGTACACACTAGGAGAAAAATATGGTTTGAGCCTCCAGTTCCCACCCCTAATATTTATTTTAATGTTTTGTTCTGACTTAAGACATTATTGCATAAATGCTCTACCACTGCCCTAAGGGGATGTTTTAAAATGTTTTGATTCCTTTATGTTGTTTTCTTTTTATTCTGTATGTCAAACAGGGCAGCTGGGAGTCTAATGCAGAGACTAGGAAGATGAGAAGGTCCCAGAGTCACCAGGACTCAACCCTCCCTGCAGCAGCAGGTGGCTGAGAAGGTGAGTTTTGCCTGGAGAGTTGAAGCAGGAGTATTAGATTTTCAGTAAGAAATCTCAAGCAAGATTGCATTGACTAGGGCCTCATGCATACAGCAAAAATGTCAGTGGTAAATCACACAGTAAATTAAATGAGAATAGACATCTACCATCAGCGGCCTGTTTCACTTGGGGCATAATTTTCCAGCTCAACACAAAGTAAATCTTTCCATTCTCTCAACCCTAAGAGTAATGCTAACCCTATTCTGGGCCTCAAATTAGGCATCCCATCCTCTCAACAACTAAAAGCTCCTCGGGTGATTATTTTTGCCACCCTCAGGTTCCTGTGGCAGCCTCTGCCCAGCCCCACACCAAATGTAGCTTTGAGCTTTCTCTTCTCTCTCAACCCTGACCACTGACTTACCCATAAGATAGGGTCCCCACTGCCCAGATAATCAGTATTCCTCAGAGATAGTATCAGCTCTCTATTTGCTTGGACAGTTTCTTTCTGCCCCACTGACACATGTCCAGTGTGGGCTGGAGGCTTTCAATTTTCCTTTACATTGGCCCTTGCCATAGTTTGAGCCCTAAAAACAACATCCCAGCCCTCCTACAGACTAAGCATTCCTCAGCAGTGCTTTGTCCGGCTTTCGTTCTCCTCTTGTGTCCTCCTGCCAGCCCCCATATAACCGTAGCTCTGGGCTTTCACTGTTCCTGTCCCTTAGGGAGCAGCCCTGCTCTTGCTGCTCCCTGACATAGGCTGCAAACTCTGCTCCACCCAGAGCCTCAGTTTGCCTCAGAGGAGAGTTCATAGAATCACAAGATGGTTGAGGTGGGAAGGGATGCCTGCAGGTCATCTGGTGCAGCCCCCTGCTCATGCAAGGCCAACTAGAGCAGGTTGCCCTGGACCATGTCCAGACTGCTTTTGAGTATCTCCAAGGAGGGAGGCTCCACCACACCTCTGGGCAACCTGTGCCAGTGCTCGGTCACCTTCACAGTGAAAAAGTGTTTCCTGATGTTGAGAGGAAACCTCCTGTGTTTTGGTTTGTGCCCATTGCCTCTGGTCCTGTCACTGGGCACCACTGAAAAGAGCCTGCCTTCACTTTGCACCCTTTCTTCAGGTATTTGTACATGCTGATGAAACCCCCCTGAGCCTTCTCTTCTCCAGGCTGAACAGCCCCAGCTTTCCCAGCCTGTCCTCATATAAGAAATGCTCCAGTCCTCTTTGTGGCCCTTTGGTGGACTCTCTCCAGTAGCTCCATGTCTCTCTTGTACTGGGCAGCACAGGACTGGACACAGTACTTCAGGTGTGGCCTCACCAGTGCTGAGCAGAGGTGAAGGATCACCTCCTTCAACCTGCTGGCAGTGCTCCTCCTAACGCAGCCCAGGATACTGTCAGGTGAAGCTCCTGCCTTTCTTTTGGTAGACCCTTCCCAGCTCTCTTCCAGCTGTATCTCTGAGGGTATGGGATTTATTCAGCCTTAAGAATAAAAGGCAGAAGAGGAACCTGATGGGAGGGTATAGAGAAGACAGAACCAGCCTCTTCCCAGAGGTGCACAGTGACAGGGCAAGAGGCTACAAGACACAAGCTGAGACTTGGGAAATTCCAGAAAGATCTTAAGGGAACGAACTTCACAACAAGGTTGGTCAAACACTGGAACGAGTACCCAGAGACGCTGCAGGATCTCCATCCTCAGAGATACTCAAAACTCAGCTTGCTGAAGCCCCGAGTAGCCTGACCTAACTTTAAATCTGGCTGTGCTGTGAGCAGGGGCGTAGGGTCGGGTGACAACTGGAGATACCTTTCTACCCGAGTTACTGTATGATTATGCTATTACATACCTCAGCCTTTGTAAATTCGGACCCTAATCAGATTACCTAGATGAGAACAAAGTGCTGTCTCTTTAGCAGCAGATTTAGCCTTTGCAAAGCCTGCTCTGTTTTGAGGAACAGTTTCACAGGACCAATATCTAAACAATTATCAGCCCGCTAACACACAGCTTTCTAGCACTTAATGACAGTAGGAAATGATTGTAGCTGACCCAAAATCTGACTCTTCAAAATTTTCCTCATACAGTTTTTCAGACTTAGGACAGGTGCCCAAATTTATGCCTTGCCTATCCTGTGCAGTTTAGAGGAAGTAGGGAAGATGACTCAAACCCTTTAGAAAATCACTGGCATGGTAATGGCAAGGGGAAGGAATTTCCATGCCTGGAGGTGAAAGCTGGGAAAGTCCCAGATAACCCAGTTGCTGCTGCCCCTTTCCCTGAGTGATGCAAGAGCCCTTTTTGCCTTCATCTCCTCTTCTCTCACCCATAAGCAAACTAAAACTTCTTCACCGTTGTCTGTTTCAACGGGAAGCATTGGATAGATGCTTCCTCATGCCAATTCACTGCCTGCAAGTGACCTGACATCCTCAGTGACATTTCACACAAGTGACTCCAGAGTCCCCCAGCACTGGGTGGTTTTTTTCCTGCTTTTCTCCCCTTCCTTCCTCCTCTTCCCTGCCTAAACACCTGTTGGAAAGAAACGGAGGCATTGAAAACATAGGTACTTGCTGTGGGAGCAGGGAGGAGCAGCTACCCCTGGCTCAGCGCATCATTAGATTAGGGCAGCCCAGCCCCGGGTGCAGTATATCATGGTATGCTCCAATGGCTCACTCAGATATTTCCCCAGAGGGAAAAGCCTTTGCTTTCCCTCTGAAGTTATACATCACCTGACAGAGCACACTCATCAAAAATGTGGTATCTGGCTTCGCTGCAGGATCATTACAAGGGTTTAAAAGGGAATGTTTCACTGCCTTATATATCTTGTCAGACAACACCTGACAGATCTGCTGGGGAAGTGAATACTCTTCCCAGCTGAAGCACTGGCTTGAGGAGTGTCATCTACAGGCACAGGTCAGCTGAAACCAAACCCCCCGCCCCAAGCTGGGAAACCCAGAAAGGCAGAGCCAGCGTAAGCTCTGCAGCATCTACCTGACTCTCTGTATTCTGTGTCTGTGTCTCTCTCACAACAGAGAGGCAAACAATCACTGTCGTGAAATACTGCATACACAACGTCTCATCCAGGAGTGCCCAAGGCTGACTCCATCAACCAGCAGACGATGGTCTTCTTCCCTGCTCCTTGTGCCTGGAGCCACTCATAGACCAGTTTTCATGTGAGTTTGTCTAGTCCATGTCTAAACACTGCTTACCCTGCTGGCCTCTCTGGCAATGAGATCCACGGGTGAACTTTATCCCATGTGAAAAGTTATTTTCTTCTCTTTGTTTTCTAAAACCCACAGTCTGGTCTTTTCACCGGCTGTGCCTAAATTCCTTGGTGGCAAGAAACAGTTCTCCCATTTTGGGTCATGACTTGATCATAGCAAATTTCTGTTGGCTCCAGCATCTCCCAGCTAGCTGGTGGGGAAACATGCAGGCTTTAAAAAGCAACCCTTTGCTGGGTATTAGATGTGCTACCGTTGCTATTTTCTTCCCTGGCAGAGCGCAAAGCATGCATGGCAGCACTCACAGACCTCCTAAGAAAAACAGTTCACAGGCTGACACGACCGTCTGTCCTGGAGTTTCTCTTCACCTGCCATGTGCCGATGAGTGAAGTCCCAGGCAATGAGAGAGGCAGGTGCTCCAGGAAGCTAATTTACTTACTTCTTTTCCTGCTCAGGGAATGCAGGCAAACAAAATTAGCATGGATTTTATATACTCCCTAGAGGGGACTGTGATAACTGTAACCTCTCCTTTATGATTAATAAATGTTAAAAAATGTGTCCAGAACTGATCAAGATACAGAAATTGAGATGTTTAATTAAGGCAAGGAAAATTCTTGAGTACTCCCATTTTGTGTTTGCAAAATGAAAACCCAATGTACTGAAATACACATGATACAAAATCAGGAATGTCTCCCTTTGAGCAATTAAGACCCAGAGAGTTAACTTCATCAGACAAACTGGAAATAGAACCAAACCCCACATTACTTATGATTTGCTGTTTCTATAAATACTCAGCCGAGCATAATTCAGGAGTGTCTGTTTTCAGTATAACCTGTACTTTGTTCTGCTGTCAGTGCTTAGTTAAGGTACCAGGCAAAAGCTACAAAATCAGACTGCAGGCTGTTTTGGCTCTTTTAGTCAAGTGCCTGTTGAAGCTCATTTATCAAAGGGAAATATATGGTTGTGAGTGGCTACTGAGGCTTCACTCGCCTTTCCCTTCTTTCTTTTTATTGCCTTCAAAATGAAGACCAAGTGACCATCGCAATTGCTATTTGTCATTAGGCCAAAAAAAATATCTTGTTTTCTATGACATTAAGCAAACACTCTCACTACCCCAGCAAATAAATGCCTTGAATCTGAGAGAGTGTGGGAAAGAAGAAGAAGAAAAAGAAAAAAAAACAACCTATGGGAAAGGTTTTACAGGGTAAGTGAAACCAGTAAGACAAAACTACGGTGTGAAGGATGATGAGAAAGGCTGCTCCCAAGGCAGTGTCCCAACCCCAGGTTCAACACCAGCACCGTTGCTGTCGTTTGCATGGACTTGAACAGCTGCCCACACCGTTTGCACCATGGCTGCCTTTAGCCATGAGTGGTTTCACTTTCTTTTGCCTTGAGAACAACAGAGGGTCATAGTATTGTGCTATTTATCATGAGTTTCATTTCCAACAGCACCACGAAAATTCATACATATGAGTGTGGAGCCAAACTGGTCGTCTAAACTGTTTTCTCCCTTAAGCTTTCAAAGCGGAGGCAGGAAGCAGACAACAGAGGACCATCCTTTTCCCCGCCATGTTTCTAAACATAAGAAGGGTCTTGCCAAGGTTTTTGTTATAGGGTACATGGTAGAGAAAGGGATAGAGGAGGAGACAGGAATTTTGGAGGAGGCAAGGGAGGAATATGCAAAGATTTTAGGAGCTCCCTGCCTAAAACTGGTTTAGAGCTGCTATTCCATCACTTTGTAAATTAGCAATATTAGGCACGATGCCTCTTCTGAAAGCAATTATCATCGGGGTACCCCAGAGTGCAGATAACAAGCACATTAGGACTGCAGCACTCTCTGCATTTCTTTACAAGTGCCTAGCATTGCATGATGCCACAGAAACAAATTATATTTGGTACTCGTAAAATGCTGAGGACTGGTAGAAGTATAATTGCCAGTTTTCCAGCACGACTACTGTACTGCAGTAAGTATGGCAGAGTTGACATCTTAGTGGAGGGAAATGAGGAAAATATCTTTTTATTTCACCAATACACTCTTCTAACTCCTACTAGTGTTTGAAATCTTGATGCTCCCAGTAGAAGTGACGGCCTGGAAACTTTTTCTTCTGCCTCATTTTTCCCTTAATCATCTGCAGACAATGAATTGCCACCTATTAGCATCCCAGCCCTTGTTAAAATAGGCCCTTTTTTTTTTTTAACCTGAGTTATAAAAAAAAATTGTTTCAGCTTAGTGCAGTGGACTTGTCATAAACATTTAAGATGTACCATAGTGTCATATTTTCTAGGCAGTATAATAGCATTCCATTTATTGTTTCCCAAGGACTAAACTTGGAAATGAATGGCTTTATGAAGAGGCTAGTCTTATATTAAAGTTGATTGATTCCATTCATCCTCCAACAGGCTCCTTAGCAAAACAATTTGCCCTTAATTACGCAATATGATGTAAATTACATGGTAATTGATTTAATAAAAATATATGATTCAAACTAACATGGGGAAAAACATCTTAAGGAACAGCAGAATGATTCTCTGAACAGAGCAGGTAATGGGAAGACTACTGGAAATGAGGTTAGAAAAACAATAAAAATGAAGCTTTTATAGATTTTTTTTTCATTATTTCTGTTTCCCTAACAGTTAGATGGATGAATCCCCTGCTATCTCCCTCATTTTCTAGTGTTAAAGATGTTTGAGAAGCTGTCCCCTTTTTCTCCCTCCTACCCAATTATTAATCTACTTTAAAACATAATAATACAATCAATTCTGATGTTAATGCTTTCTGGGGCAAATAAATGCACTTGTCTGACTTATTTTTCTGATCTGGGTACTCACTTGAGTTTCAAGTGAGAGAGATTTTGAGTTTCAAGTGAGACATGTTTTCCACTTCTTGTCCAAAACCCTGTGCTAATACTCTTGTGCACTGGTGCACAAGTGTTATTGCTTGTATATATTTTGTAGAAAACCTATGGGACAATGTTAAGGCAAAATATCCTCTGCCTGCCCTCCTCACTTCAAGCACCATTTGTTTAATCTGTGGAGATGGTGGGGACTACCCAAATGTGAAGATTCATAGCACAGTATGTGGTCATTTGGGGGACATACTTATGAAAATTTAGCTCTTTGTAACATATATTTTCTCTGTGGCACAGTCTTCTCTGGAGCCATGTAAAGGCAGTTTCCTATCTGTCACTTGCCATCGTCCATTCCTTTAGTATGTGGATGAATCCCAGAAGGTGATGTTGCAGAAAGCAGAATTTTTCCATGTTGAGCTCTGCCCAGGGATGTTAGTAGGAGGAAAAGCTCTTTGGTAGTGTGTATGGGCAAGCTGGACACAAGGAATAGAGTCACAGCAAACTGATGAACTCCTGGAATAGAGGTGTACTGAAAGGTTGCAAGAACATGAGCAAAGACTGCAAGGACAGGGGAAGGTGCTCAGAGAGTGCTGTGAAAGGGCTGAGTGGAGCAAACCTTGGGCAAACTCCTGCAACTCAGATCCAGAAAGACGTGTGATTTTAACATCTGTGTTTGACTCTTCTTGAAAACATTGTTAGTTGGGTAAGTGCCTACCCTTATGGTTTCAAGGCTTCAACGTGTGTCTGAGGTAGCAATGGATTCACATCAGCCTGGTTTTAGTGTGATTAGTTGCAGCTTTCATGTCTGCAAAATTAGTCCAACAACCTCATAAGCACAATTGTTTTGAAGAGAGCTAGTATTTTTTTCCAACTTTCCTTTATGACAAAAATCTCCCACTGTCATTTTGTGGATGTCATTTGTTCTGATCTTAGCCAGAACCAGTAAAAAATAAGCACAAATACAGAATGTTTTCTTTTGGTTTTAGGATTAAATTAAGTTTCCTTAGGAGTCCTTTAGAAACACAAATAGATCTCAACTCAGGCTGTGGCCAGAGCTTCAGATTCAGGACTTATTTTAGTTTAATTTCCTTTACTGAAGCAAACCATCAGTCTTTCCTGGCAGGCAGTCCACCCCAACTAGAATATTTTCCATAGTGAGCTCCAGATAGTCAGCATCCTAATGTGTGCCTTAAAAGAAAGAAGAAATATCCAGAGTCCTGATGTCTTCAATCAAAACAGTAACCAGTGATTTCCGACCGGCCTTTTCCTCAACAGAGTAAACCAAGGGAAAAGCAATCATTGCTCTCTGAAATCAACAATGTCAATCCTTGACATAGAGGAGGTTGGTGAATAAAGGTTAGCTTTGGTGTCATCGTGCCATTAGGTCTGAAGGGCTCTGAGAGATCACTAGTACAACCTGCCATTCACAGACCCCCCCAAGGATTTCTTTTTTAAATGAAAGGTTGCAAAAATCTCATTCCCTATTCCAGCACTGCACACACAACATGTTCCCCTTCCCCCCATCAATCAGAAGAAGCTAATGGGAATCAGGTCCTTAATGGAGGGCAATGGCAATTCTGCGCAGGTGGGAAGGCATAAAACATTCGTTAGACAACCTGTTTTGACTGGTGGTCATTGAAATATTAATACATGACCTTCATCATTTTCAGTTTCCATTAAAAACCTCAGGACACTAGAAGCAAGGTATATAAAAACACTTCCACTTCCTGGTAATCAGTGTTTAAAAGAGAAATAAAAATATGCCTACAGTCTCTGCGTTTGTGACCAGAAATCTTCCTCCAGACTGGCTCTGGTCTAAGATGCCAATGTCCTTTTTAAAGGATTTTGAATGCAACTGAATGTGAGAGACACGTAACTCCTCTGCATATCCAAGCGACATTTGCCTATGGAGATGAAGAGATAAAAGGTTCTTCCTTCGGCTACATGCATTGCTGGATTGTTGTAATGACATCTCCTGCCCAGCAGTATTCAAGAAAGATGTGTAAGGTCTAAAAGACTGGAGCTACCTATTACACAAAGGTTGGTTGAACGTAAAGCTTAGTAAATGTATCTTTTCCTGAATATGTTGATTTATGTTGTAGGGTGGCAAGATAGCTGGTTTAAGTAAGAATGAACTAGTAAGGTTTTAATCTTTTCTTTTTCAACCAGTGCTCATAATGAAGAATATTTGCATGCACAAAGCTACCTTAGTGTTCAAAGACAGCTTCTCTTCACCAGTGTCACCAGCACCACAAGCGACTGAACTGGTTTACAAACAGAATAAACCTTAACTCATCCATTTTTTGCCATGTGGATGAAGACAGCTGTCTAGGAGCGATAGAAAAGATGGCTTGGGAGCTGGAAGCACAAAATGTAAGTGTCAGAGGTGTTCAGGTCATGCCACAAGCTTCCTTCATGAGCTTTGGTAAGTAACCTCATTTCTTGGTCTTAATAGATCCTAAACTCCTTGTGTCTGTTGGAATCAAGATTGTTTATTGCATCATGGCTTTGTGTCTATGGTATGAGGTGAAATCCTGAAGCTGATACAGTTCATAGGAGATTCTGACCCACGGCTGATATGTCACTCCAAGATATCTTTATGATCTTGTTCATGGGTGAATGTTCCTAATGAATTAAAAGGTATTGCTCATCTGAGGAAAATTGCATAAATGCCTGATATTAGTAGTTCTGGGTCATTCAGTGTGACAGATGAGGTGGTGTGAAGAGTTGATATTTATTTCATGCATGGTAAGTGTGCAGAAGACTTGGGGCAGAAATTACAGTAAAAATGCAGATTTTTCCAGTGCACAGAAATGTTTTGAGTTGTTTTAACTTGAAAATTATTGTAAATATAAAGTCACAATTTTTATCACTTTCTTTTCCTTCTTCTTCTGGGAGGCAGTAATATTATTTCCCTCTTTTATATTGGATCAAGTTATCCTGCCATTACATAAACTCTTCTATGGCTTTGCATCACCCTGCAGCAAAACTAACTGTGGACCAAAAAAATAAAATTGGGAACTGTGTGAAGGAATGAAGTGTTGCAGGAAGAAAGACATCTATAACACTTGAGTGAACATCAAATGTAGGCCAGTGGTAGGTGCAGGAAGGAAGTCCTCTGGAGCTTCCTTTCCCTAAGCAGTTTGAATTCCATTCTCACTGCTGTCTTTGCATGGTGTGATGGAGAGAAGTGTTGCTGCTTGGTGTGACATGACTTGTGCCCACAGTGCTTGGGGCTGCACCCCTGGTGTGGAGTGGCCAGGATGCTCCTTGACCAAAGTCTTCTCTGATCCACTGTGCAACCCCTGTGACTCTGAGACATGGAGATCACTATTATGTATGCGTGTGTGGTTTAAATCCAAAGCGCTTTAAGTGCCAGGGATGGTTGTATCACAGACTCCTCTGTTGGTACCTGCGTGATGGGCATGTGATCTGTCCCCTGGGGCAAGCGGGGTGGCTGCAGAGCTTGCTAGGACACTGCTGGAGCTTGTCCTGGGAGGGAAGAGCTGGATACAATGGCATCTGTGGCCACAATATCTGTCTGCACTGTTCCTCCATCACTTGTGCTCAGATTTCCTCTGGGAGAGAGATGATTGATTTACTCCAGAAGGAATGAACTGCCACACAGGCGCTGCAGAAGGCAGCGGAAACAAGCTGGGGAGAGAGAAAAGACAATCCCAGCTCAAATCTTTACCTTAATTGTACCCTGGGCAGCAATCCCCACAGTAAAAGAGAGCATTGGTCTCTACTCTTACTGTGACTGTGGGCCACTCAAAGGGCTCTTAAAAAATATAAATTGTCTCACACGATTGCTACCCCGAGTGATCAGTCCCTGCAGAAGAAGAGAGCAAAGCCTAATGGCCCCTGCCCCTGCCCAGTCATGCCAATACCAGAGTGTTTCTTGCGGCTCATCTTGCCGCATGTGGGAACAGGCTTCTCCAATACACTTTTTCCTACGCTGAAAACGTATGGACCATTGCTGAAACCAGCTGTTTTCTGCCTCTGTGCAGCACAGAATGTGGTAATATGGTGCACTCGTGGCTGACATTTGCAGACCCTATCCCCACCCCTAACTCTGATTTCAGGGGACCAACCTCTGCAGTAAAAGAGCGTGTACAGGAGAAAGGACCTTTGCCAACCTTTGTCGTCTTTGTAGCTGCATAAATGCTGTAGCATTCAGCAATATCCTGGGCTCATGAAGGTTTCCAAACTCTTCAAACCCTGATCACAGTTATAAGTCAAGGAACCAATATGTGTGGTAAAAGGGCTTGAAGAGAATTTCCTCTTCTCAACACAAATCCTCTCACCATGTCTGTAGGCCTTGCATATTGCAAAAATTAGTTATGCTCCTAGATTTTATATTTTCCATGCTATGACTATAATCCCAACACAAGCCCTAATGTTATTCACAGACAGGAGGTGACACCCGTCCCTAAAGGAGCACATAATTTTGCCTATGTTAACACCAGCTGTCCTTACATTGTTGAAGGCTCTACAATGATGTATGCCTCATTAAAGTGAACTACAGAAGCCAAGTACACCCCATCCCCTGTGCCTGCCAATAGCCAAGGGCTCATTCCCTATGGGAAATTAGAACCTATGGCCTTGGTCACAGCACCACCAGTCAATTTCCTAGTGTTTTACACCCTCTAGAATAGACTGGCCTCTACAAAGTGTTGCTGTCCTCGCTCTTATTCCAATCGCAACCGTACCCTTAACTGCGGCAAGAGGACCACAATAAGAATGAAAAGAATTAATTGGGCCCTGATATCATCTTTCTGCCTAATTCTGGGGGCTCTGTAGAATCCAGAAGGAATTTGAGCATTAGAATATATCTTTACCATAAACCCAAATCCTATCACCAGCCCTCCTTGTACCCCAAGAGCTAATAACCACAGTGAAAGAGAATATGACACCTACAAACATCATTCTCTTTCCTAAAGCTGTGGGTCCTGACATACTCTATGGTGAACTGGCCTCATAAAGCTATCATTAGGTCTTTGTGGATGGCATCAGGCAGAGATCCTGGGACAAACAGGTGTGGAGGGGCAAATTCCTGACCACTCAAGCCTAGCAAGCTCTGGACTGACCACAGCCTCCCCGCATAGCAGCTGAAACATTAAAAACACACCTGCTCATACATGTGTACACTCACAGACATATACATGGCATTTCCTCTGTTCAAAATATGTATATTAATGACATGGCTTTTCTTGCAGCCTTCAGAGAAGGGCTTTTTGTAACAGGAAGGGTATGCTGTTCCCTGTCACTAAGAAAAAGGTTTAGAGAGCAAAGTCTGCTGAGATAGAGGTCAAGGAGCGTCTCCTGCGGAGGCAGCCGAATTTCTTGCTTTCCAAGTGCCCTCTCTTTGCAGACCCTTGGAGACGCTGTCCTCTCAAGGTGCTTGAGTTTCCTCTTGGATGTTCATTCCCAAAGGGAGCTAACACGCATACAGGATGTGTAATCAGTGGAGCTGGGCAAAACGAGGAATGACCAGATTTGCCGGTGCAGACGCATTAGGCAGCAACTACCTTAATTACCTACTGGGTGTCTCAGTTTAGGCGATGTGACAATTTCCCAGTGATAGCAATTATCTTTCTGGGCTGCGATTCACTTGTTGGTGGGTTTATCAAGGCCTCCTAGATAAAATATGCATAAGCACATCTTGCCCATCCTCCACAACCAGACTTCTCCCACCGCCTGGTTAGCAGCCGTCCTGGTGCAGTCGGCAGCATTGGAAAGGTTTTTCATCTTTGCTGCAGCCGTGCGATGGTGGAGAGCTCACTTGCAAGAGTCCTTTAGGCTTGTTCTTTGTACCATTTTCTTGATCTGGTTTCATCCATATTTTACTGGAAAACAGTACAGAACAAACATAGGACTAAGGCGTAGCCTTTGAATAAACCAGATATGGAGTCAGACAAGATTATGAACGCTGTATTTTATTTTATTTTTTTTACTTTGTCTCATTCCTGAAGCTGCCTTCAGCAATTTCTGTAAAAAAATACTGTTATTAGTTTTAGTAGTCTTACAGTAGCATTCAACTAATGATTTTTAGGAAATGGTTACAGGGATATCTATTTGTCTGTGTGTGTGTATGTGAAAGAGAAATATGCCATTTATATAAAACACCCTGTCCATAACTGTATCCAGTTAGTATTGGAAGACTGTTTATAGACTCAGTTGTACTCTGTTGGTGCTAAAATTGATTTCTTGGCTGAATTATTTTGCAATAGGATAAACCCACTAATTGTGCACCTAAATAAAATTGAATTTTAACAAATTGAATTACTTTTATTTTACCTTGGATGATAATTTATTGACACAAATAGAACTCCTTAATTAAATTTGGCATAGCCAGCTCTGCTGAGGACACATTAAACCCTTTTGCCATGTGATTTTAGTGCTTTTTTTAAAAATTTTATACTGTCCTGATATTCCTAGATTAAATTGTGTTTATTACAGCTGTACAGCTAGTCAATTATTTTCACTATGCAGTTCTTAAGGATCCCGCATGGATTTAGCATAGATCTTCTGTGTAGAAGGGCTATTAATTTATAATTTCTCATTAAATACATCAGAGGTTGAAATCCATTGTTGCTATTCTGAAAATAGATATCCTAATTCAGGAGTACCTAGCCTGCAATCTGTAAAAATGGAAGGAAAGCGAGGAGGACGGAATAACATCTGTCACTACCTCTCAGAGTTCAGATCTCAGTAAAACTGGGAAAGTTTAGTAGAAAGAAAAATAGGTGCAGCATCACCGGTGATCAGGGCCTCACCTACACCTCTACAGAGATCACCTCACCTAGATGAGAAGCCAAGGAGGTGGTCCTGTCCTCTACAGCAGGCAGAGAAGAGTGATAATCCTTGTAAAATGGGTCCCTGGATCCGTCCAGGAGACCAGAGTTGGTCCCTGTGATCTTTTGCTTTGTAGAGTGTGATGAAAGCTTGAACCAGAAAGTAAATATCCATAAATGTCCATAAATTTCCACTAAAGCTTGAACCAGAAGTAAATGTCCATAAGTCTGTTACCGTATCAAAGAACAGGGTTGACAGAGCTGATGGTCTGCTCTGCAGGACAAACCCCAAGAGGTCTCTACTAGCACCTTGGATCCCCAGTAGTGCGAGCTGCCAATGCCCTGCCCCCTTGACGTGCTGTCACTGTCACCAGCCAAGCAGGTGAAGAGCTAAGAGCCCTCCTAATGAAAGATCAACAGGTGTCTTCTTGCTCACTAATTAGGCCTGCCAAACCAGGGAGGGGGAAAAAAGCTTTAAAACTGACTTTTTCATTTCATACTTGGGACATGAAGACAGGGTTTAAATTCTGATTTTGTTATTGTGCTTCACTCAAAATAATGACACATTTTTTCTTGATTCCTTTATCCACATTGTGTTTAGATCTTACGTTCTTGTGTTATACAAGTACACATTGGTATTATACCCAGATCTTTACATTCAAAATACACAGAGAAAGACTGCAGCTAAAACCATCCACGAAACAGATACATACAATATCAGAGTATACATATTGGACTTCAGTTAAGGTTTCCCCCCTTCCTAATTTTGCAAGCACATTGCTGAGTGGTTTCTAAACAGTGAGATATCTGGTTTTGTCTCTGCTCTGGGAATGGCCTCTTTGGTTTGAATAGATATTGCCCAAGCAGGCTAGAAGGTTTGAAAACCTTCTCTGGGTTAAATAGGATAGCAGGTCTTTGGACTATACGGAAACAGCACAGGTTTATTCACAGGTAAATACCCTGGGATGCTTGGGAGTCGCTGGTTACTGCCATCTTCTGCCAGTAGCATCCTCTCATGCTTTCTCCCAGTTTATGACTCCATTTTGCAGTCTGTCTGCCTGATAGTTTTTGTGTCGTTCACCATCTTTCCTTTAGTAACACAGCAGGCAGGAACCATCAAGCAGCTCAAAACAACCTCCTCAGGTTTTTGGAATAAAGTTATTAGCCAAGGCAAAGCACAACCTCTTCCTTCCTTTACCCACCTGGTGCCTGCTCTGCAGGGGTGAAAACTGTCAGTGCGTAACAGGCTGGCAGGGCACTAAGAGGGTGGCCTTCGTTATGAGGGAGGAATTCATATTTGCATGACTTTAAGAATTTTTTCTTCCCTTAGTTTCTACGGTATTTTGAAATGGGCTATGTACCTGCGTTTGGCAACAGAGACGAGGGAGAAGGAGGCAGGGGTGAGGAATGAAACCATAAACAAGCCAGCCCGAGACAGCCCCTTGTTGTGAGCCTTCCTACTTTGACACATGCTCATATATTTTAGAGCGCAGCACATTGAAGTTGATTGTTTTGGCTGCTCTTGCTCCTGGTTCTTGGCTCCCGTCCTGGCTTCTGGAGTACCGGGAAGAGTCCACTCCCTGCCAGGCTCACAGGTGCAGCACAGGGGAGCTCACCGGCATCGCTCACCGGCATCGTCTGCCCTCTGAAGAGCTACTCCTCTGCAGGGCACATGGCGGGAATTGGGTCTCAGGTGAGGTGGCAGGGCTGCTGACTCCCTCTGGGGGTTTCAAGGGAGTGGATGGCACAAAATGGGTATGGAAATCCAAGGCTGATGCTCAGTCCCATTTTTTAAAAAAATGAACAATTAAAGAACTTAACCGGGGGAGGGAAGCCAAACCAAACACATTCTTTCCCAAACAGGTATAATATAAAATTCTAGAAAATTTCTGAAGATATCTCAGATACAATACCTAGAACAGAATTTTTTTCTGTCTGCTGGCTCTTAGTGGGTAAATAGCAGCTGTTGTCTGCTTGTTGGCCCTTTCTTCTCTCTCTTTCAGATCTGTCTGCTCACCTGATTCTCTCTGTGGCCTGTGAACTCTGAAACTTACCGTTGTCATTCAAGTCCAGCTAGAGTACTGTGTCCAGTGTGGACCACTGCACTTTGAGAAGAGACTGAAGAAGATGCAGGAGCCTGCAGCGAGATATTTCTTCTGAAGGAAGATTGAACTAACTGGAATTGAGAGGCGATATATGGTAATTACCTTCAAGAATGTAAAAGGCTACTGGGAGGGGAAGGAAATACAATTATAGAACCACAGAATTGCTGAGATTGGCAGGGTCCTCTTGAGATCATGTAGTCCAAGCCCATGTTATGAGCATGGTCAGCTAGAGCAGGTTGCTCAGGGCTGTGTCCTGTTGGGTTTTGAATATCTCCAAGGAGGGAGATGCTACAACCCCTCTGGGAAACCTGTGCCAGTGGTTAATCACACTTAGAAGGGGTTTGTTCTTATATTTAAATGGAATTTCCCATATTTCAGTTTGTGTCCATTTCTTCTTCTTCTGTCACTGGGCACCACTGAGAAGAGTCTGGCTCTGTCTTCTTTAGTCCCTCCCATCAGGTATTTATACACATGGAGAAGATCCGTCTGAACCTTCTCTTCTCCAGGTTGAACAGGCAGGCCCATCTCCCTCAGCATCTGACATATGTGCTGATATGTCAGATGCTTCCATCCCTTAATCATCTTTGTGGCCCATCACTGGACTTGGTCCAGCATGTCCACATCTCTCTTTTACTGGGAAGACCACACCTGGACACAGCACTCCAAATATGTCTCACCAGTGCTGAGCAGAGGGGAAGGATCACCTCCTTTGACTTGCTGGCAACACTTTTTCTAATGCAGACCATGAAGTTTTCCGCTTTCTTTGCTGCAAACACACATTGCTGGCTCAAGGTTAACTTGGTGTCCACCAGGACCCCCAAGTCCTTCTCTGTTAAGCTGTTTTTAATCCAGTCAGCCCCCAGCTTGTACTGGGGCATGGGTTTATGCCTTCCCAGAAGCAGGATTTGGATTTCCCTTTGTTGAACTTCATGAGATTCCTGTCAGCCCAATTCCTCCAGCCTGTTGTGGTCTCTCTGCATGGCAGCACGACCCTCTGGTGTATCAGCCTATCACTCCTCCTAGTTTTGTGCAGTCTGCAGACTTGCTAAGGGTACACTCTGTCCCAGCATCGAGGTGATTAATGAAGATGTTAAACAGTCCAGGCCCTTGCACCAGGCGCTGGTGCTCCCTACCAGTGACTGGCCTCCAATTGTACTTCATGCTGCTGATTGCAATCCTTTGAGCCTGGCAGTTCAGTCAGTTTTCAGTTCATCTGGCATCTAGGCTGCTCAGGGAAGTGGTGGAGTCACCATCCCTGGAGGTATTTAAAAGACAGGTAGACGTGGTGCTTAGGGACATAGTGGTTTTGGCAGTGTTAGCTTGATGGTTGGACTTGATGATCTTAAAGTTCACTTCCAACCTAGACGATTCTATGATCTCACTGTCCACTTCTCTACCATGCACTTTATCAGTTCTTCATCATATAGTCTATTCATCAGCTCTGTAGTGGACAGGACAAGAAGGAAAGTTATAAATTGCAGTAAGAAAGATTAATATTAGGCAAAAGAAAGAAGGTTTCCAAAGTTGGTGACAGTGAAGCACTGGGACAGGTTTTGTGAGGAGATGGTAGCTGAAATAAATGAGCCATTAAGGTAATTTACGGACTTATTTTCTTTGGTCCTTAATAAGATTTTCAGAAACATCAATTGTGTGTATTTATCCCTCAGAATGAGCTAAGGTGGGACTTGATTAGCTGAATGCTCCCAGTGACTGCCCAGGAAAGAGGTGATGGGTAAAAAAGCAAAAAGGCAGTTCCAGTTTAGTGCAAATGTACACCCTGACATGGGAACGACCTCAGCCCACCCTGACATCACTCGGGTGTCTGGAGCTCGGGTTGAGACCCCTTGCTCTAGAGGAAAATTTTATTTTTTTTTATTCAGACATGAAATATTGCCATATGCTTTAAGCATCTTGATTAGCTATTAGTGCATTTCAGCATATCAACCATAGTTGTTTATTTGTAAGTATAATCACACGAGCTTAAAAAAGAGGAAAACAGAAATAACCATTATGGCATATCTTCCTGCAGAGAGGGATAGAGACTGGGGCTTGGGAACAAAATTTCTTTCTTTTTTTTCCTAGGCTGCAAGCAGGAGTGCCTGTGTCTCTGGCCCAGATGGAGAAGCAATTGTCAGCAGCAAGAGAAGCTGGAAGACACAGATTGCCCTGCAGTCCTGGAGGTGAGGGATGTACTGCTGGTGCCTATAAATAGAAAACCGCTCTCTCTAGGAGCACCACTGCAGCTGATAAGGTGGATATAAACAAACCTGGAGCACAGGAGCACAGCTGAATGTGATGAAGGCAAACATGCCATAAGTCAAGTGGAAGTCCAGCTGGCTTCAGTCTACACCTTCATGTCTGTCATTTACCTCCTTCCCACGCTTGCAAGACAGGGGTGCCTTCTTCAAACTTAATGGGCTTCCCAGACTGTGAATATGGCACGGTTTCTGCACCAGCCTACTGGAAGATGGCTCCACACAGCTGGTATGTCTGCTTACTTTGTGATAGCTTCCCTTGAGCTGGTAGGAGAAATGAAGCATGTTTCACACAACTCTCCTGGGCTTGCCCTCTTCTTCCTTTAAACCTTTGTCCAGGTCCAGAAATGAGATAAGCAGAGAAATTCCAGAACTGCCTTCTCTCTCTGATTCTTGTCTGAGGTAAACGGACACGTGGGCAGTCTCTGGTCAGGCAAATAGGTTGTAGGCAGAGGTGGGAAGAGACACTGCCCAATTAAAAAAACATAGGCAAACACGTTGTTCAGTTTTTCATGCAATTTCTTCTTAGAAGGGGAAACACACAGTTAGATGTGCTGATTTGGAGGCACACTGGTGGGGTGGTGGTGCGGGAGCAGATGGCACAGGCTCAGGTTTTATCCTTAGCTCTGACCCGGAGGTTTGGTGCAAGTTGGGACTTGCATGTTCGGGACTTTGGTTGTGCATGTGAGAGAAACGGATGGCACACTGTTAAGCGAGTCTGAATCAGAAGTGATTCATAGCTTGTGAGGTATTCAGATATTTCATATGAGTATCACAAAAAGACTTGAAAAGAAACAAAAATGAAATATGAGGCTGGATGAAAGGGAAAGGACAACGTAGTGATCCACCCACTTTTAAGGCCAGAAGAGACCATTGTGGCAATTCAGTCAGACTTCTCCCATAGCACAGACATCAGGACTTCACTGAACTCATTCCTACTTCAGAGCAAGAGCTCTGGTTGAACTAGAGCACACATTTCAAGAGAAACTTCCCAACTTGATTTTAGAGGGAGAATGTAATGGGAGAATCCACCACTGCCCTTGGTAAGTTGTTCCTTCTCTATTAAATATACATGTCTTGTTCTTATTTGTGCTGGTTTGGCTCCTGACAGTCTGACTTATTTCATGCTGGTATGCTAGCTAGAGGGACACACTGTTATCCTAACTCAGTTCCCTGGGCGTAGGACTCAGCATCACTAAAGGCACGGCATAGATTTTTCATTTATTAAGCTAACTAACTCCACTAAGCCCTAAAGCCATGGGTGAATCAGGAGACCCAGGAGCACTCTCTAACTCTTGATCCTGGGTGAGTGCCTGGGCTGTGACCTGATTTCACGGGGAGGCGCGCACAGCCTGTCCCTGACACTGCTCTCCATGCTCTGCTTCTGCACCAGAAAAGCCCAGGTGAACTGGCTGGGCAGAAAGCCCTTTCATATGTCTCCCCAAGGGGGATGGGAAGGGGCTGAGGACCCTACGATGTACCGCAGGATGTATGCCTGAGGTGAGCTAGGTGGATGCACAGAATTTCCCACCCTAATGTGTGCTCAGCGACCTGTGAACATTTTTGCAGGCTCAGCACTGAGCCCCCTCTAGGGTTTCAGCCTTGCTTCTGTGGACCCCATCTCCAGATGCACTGTCCCAAGGCTGGTCATGATAGTGTTGAGCACAGCAGTAATGAAACTTCCTGAGGTAAAATGACAAGAAAATGTTCTGCAGTTTTCTCTCCAGATTTGATTTTGATTTCATTTGAATGGTTCTGTGCCTAATTGCTTGCCTATAGTGAAAACTTAATGTGTTGATTTTCCAAGGGCTACAGAGCAGCACTTGGAGAACAATCAGTCAGATGTTTTGTCACATCCCAGGCAGCCCTAGCAGCATTTGCCTGAAATGAAATGTAACATCTCTACACTGCAGGCAATATTTTTGCTGATAACGCTTCTGCATATCTTACTAAATAAAAATAGATCCCTCCTTTCTTGGTTTAGACATCAGTTAAAAGCAAAACCAAAACCCCACTTGCATTAAGATGACACGGTACCAAACTGGAAGCTGAAGTCGTCCTCTGCATTTGACTGCGGTCACATCAGGTCCCAGACTTGATCCTGAGCCATCTGCTAATTGCTGCGGTTTTGCAATCATATATCCCAAAGCTAATTTAGCTTGGAAGAAGCTGTTGGAACATGGATTCATCCTTGGAAATCACATAGCGTCTCTGTTAATGGGCACTGCAGACTGCTAAACTGCTCCAGCCTGCTTTGCCACAGGACAAACTCGGATAGTGTCCTGTCTTTTAAAGACTTCTTATGTGCTGGGATGTTGAGTAGCTTTGGAGGATGCTGCAAGGTAAAGGAAGCCCTGAGGCCACCTGTCCCACTGGACTCAAGGGCTGTAGAGACACAGAACCTGCAGGCATGACGGGCAAGCTCCCCAGAGCATCCGGGATCCCCATATCAGACCATGCCAGCAATTTGCCTGATAGCATGTGGGAACTGCTTTGTCAGGCAGTTATGGGGCACACGGTGCATGGGATGCAGGGTAGGCTGTGGTCTGGGATGCTCTGGAGGTTCCTCTATCCTGCAGCTGCCAAAGCCCAAACTGCAGCATTGCTCTGCACCCCAAAGGCACACTAAGAAAAGGCAGAGGCTAAATGCAGAACGTGTTCAGACCAAAGTGGGATATTCAGATTACTGAAAGCCTGCGTGTAGCCCTTTGAATGCAGCAGCAGCAACAGCACAAAGCATTCCTGGTGCTGCTGTACCAGCCTCCTTGGGGGCCTTTGTCTTAGACAAGGGTCTGTCACGAGTATTAGAAACATCAGACTAAACAAAACATGATTGAAAGATAGGCACTGGTGTGTCATCATCTTCTGCTGTTATAACCGGCACTCATGATCTCCATTACTCTGATGCCCCATTTGACTCAGTCTTTTAAGGTACTTGTCCTCATCACACCCCAGTGACGTAAGGGAAGTGCTGCAGATGGGCACAGACACCATGTCTGTGTTAATAATAGCAACAAACATTCCCAGAGCTGTCTGATGCCCCCTGAGGCCAGAAGAACCATGTGGACTGTGTTGGCTAGCAGGTCACCCCTGAATGGGACCACAAGTTAATAGACACGGGCTGTGGCATGAACTGTGTCCCATGGGGCAGGCCATGTGCCTCTTGCACATCCCCCAGTCCCCTTTCCCCTACCCCGTATATGAGGCACCATGACATGCTCAGGCTCTGAAACTGGGCTCTGCAGGCTTCACCCCCGGGTTAGCAGTTTCTGGTTAAGTGGGTGCTGCATCTGCCTTTGCTATCTCCCCAGGCCCAGGGGAAAGGGGACAGCCACCTCCTTTGGGTGGGAGCCAGCAGAGGCACAGCTGATCACATCAGATCAATCCCATTCCAGCGAAGAAGAGAGATGCCACCTCTGTAGACTAGCAATCTCTGACTCCTTCTGATTGGGTGCAAGCAGTGTGGGGTCAGCATGTAGGTTGCAGCGGGGTGGGGGGCATCGGAGGCTGTTGGACAAATTGCCCTTTCACAGCTGCTTTGTAGGGCATCCTCACAGAGCATACCTTCTATAAAGCTCCGGGTTTTCTTCCCCTTCCCCCAGCACCACTTAGCTGGTCTCATGAAGAGGTTGGGGTGGAGTCAGGCTGTCTTTCCTGGAACAGGTCACTGTGCTTTTGCTGTTTGCAGCCTGTGCTGTACAGGCAGGGAATGTAGTCCCCACTGCTGCTATCAGTGCCCAACCAGCAAGCAGAGGATGTTTCCAGAAGAGCACAGGTTACTCTGGGAAAGGCTCCTGCCTCACCACACTGAAGAGTGCTGGGCTGCTCTGCTCTTTCCTTGCTACCCATGTTGGTAGGTTATCACCTGAAGGATAAAGTGTATCATCTCTTCTGGATGGCCTTAAACATTGTGCACTAGTAAAAGCCCAGTGTCCCACATATTGCAACAAAGAATGTTGAGACAGATTCACACACACAAAGATGCATTACTGGGGTCTCCATAGCCAATGGGATACATCAGTTCTTAGTGTGAAAGTTACTTTGGGGGGGGAAAAAAACCCAAGAGAGAAAAAAGGAAAGGAGAAGAGGAAGGGGAAGGGAAAAGGAAAGGGGAAGGGAAAGGGAGAGAAGGGAAAGGGAAATGGTAAGCACTTTCCATGTCCAGCCAGGAGAAGACATCCCATTTACCCCATGTACATGCTGGGCACAGGTGGCAGGTGGTTCCCAGCTTGGTGAAACAGGAGGTTGTTGGGCAGATGTGGCCCCAGGTTACTGCTGTTTTGTCTGATGCTGTTACTGCAGAAGACCATCAGTTGAAGAAATGGTGGGCTAGAGCCCCCTACACTGCAGGTGGGATGCATCCTGTGCATCCACACCCGCAACGTAGAGGGCTCCAGTTCCTTACAAATGTTATGAAAAGTGTTGCTTGAACCTGGATGGGCCAGGTTTGATAAGGGGCATGGTGGGAGTCCCTCTCTCACAGAGACAGTACAGATGGTGTTAGATGCATTCCTGGTGAATAGGCAGTTCTGGCTGGAAACATGCATGTAAGCCACGTCTAGCTGGGTTATTTTGTCCCTACTCTGGGCAATGGGCTTGTGGAAGCCTTGCTTCCGTTTCCCTCAGTCTAAAAGCAGATAGTGAGAGAGATCACCATTCTTGCTCAACTTGGTCCCTCTTAGGTTCAATAAGAATAGCCACATTGATTGCTCCCATGATCCTGCTATGACTAAGTGCATTTGTCTCATCTAATTAAAAAAATGGCAAAAAGCAGTGCCTACTAGTGAGTTTTTTTAACAGGTCAATGCTGAGTTCACAGTGATTTGAAGACTGCTGTGAGAGCAAGTGGGTTGCATGAGAAGAAATTCTGCTGGAGGGCAGTGCAGGAGGACATACTGAAGTGGCACACTCTGTATTGCTTCCTACATTACCTGGCCCATGCCATGTTCAGACAGTGCTTAGGAACTGTTTAAGTGCTACCTGGCACAAGCCAAAAGCATGATGGACGTAATTAAGTAGTAGAGGCAAATGTGCTCTGGATCCTAGGCCCTCATCTCATTTGGGTTTTTTGGGCAGAGGTATAACCAGAGAAGCTATGTCTCATTTCTCTACAGATATTGCCCTCCTTCCCACTCATCTCAGATTCAGCCAGACACTCCAGGTAAGTGCACAAATATTTTGTAGACCTTGCCCCAACCATGTGGCCCGCCATCATGTGGGAAGTCTATGACAGGAAGAAACTTAGCCTGCGTCAGTCTGACTGCTGTACTCTGGCTGCTCACGTGGGTAAAGTGAGGTACCAGAAACAGGCAAGGTGGGTCCCGTGCTCATCATGCAGCCTCCTCAGGGCAGGGGTCTGTCTTTTCTTCATTTGTCTGCAAAGCACATAGCTGTGGCCTGGTGTAAATAATGCATAACATGCACAGTCATATTTTCTACACGCCCCTGCCCGCACAGATGGCTTCAATGGGAAAATGTCATTGCTGATCATTAAAAGACAACAAACTCTTCAATTACCAAAATAAGTAAATGGTATATTGTTGGCTCTTACAGTGAGTAGGATCCTACATGTTTGGGGTTTTTTTTCCCCATGTATGCACCCTCAGCAAATTGATTTGATAAAACCCGGTTCCAGACATCACCTTATTTCAAGTTCAGTTACCTAGGAAACCGCAGTGTACTGCTGGGACGAGCTGCCCGCTCCTGCTCCAGTTGGAGTTATTAAACACATCAGCTCTTCCTTCAGGAAGAGCAGAACACTGCCGATGCCGACTTCGAGTCTTTTTATGCAGATACAGGCTGTGCACGCGTGCGAAGAGAAGCACACAGTTACAAATGCCTGTGGGAGGGAGACACACATACCATCCACACCTACGTCTGCGTATTAAAAATTGCTCATTTAACTATGAGACTACATGTAGATGTTGTACCTATCTATAGCATCCAAATATATAGATGTACGCGGTAGCTGTGTGTATGTATGCACGTGTACACATATGCCTACGCAGAGTGGCTGGTGTGTATGTGTGTGATTATATGTGTAGGCGCTGCTTCTCATGAAATGGCTAAAGTTGTCAGGGCTTCCACAAAATGGTAATTTTATTTGAGGATCTGGGATAACATGGTTTCTTTTTTTTCAGAGGACTCATTTCTGGAAAGTGGGTTCCTCTACGTTGGGACAACAGGGCATTTGCACTCTTTGCTCTGCATTTTCTGAAAGATTAGGCCCTTGAAGAGCAGCTCTAGCACATCACAGTGGTACTTGCAAAATGCATGGATGGCAAAAAGCCCAAGCACCACAGTTATTTTGTGAAATGCTTGACTTTACCAGATTGCCATAATGTGTCTACAACAACGGCATGTGACTCAGGTGTGAGATACTCAGCTGCACAGTGTCCTAGGGACATGGGAGGCTCAGGTGCTGGGCCGAAGGTGGAAAGGTATAAGTGAACAGCTGGATAGGGGAATCCCATTTCCTTCCTTGCACAGGGCCCAGGGGATACACCTTGCCATGGGGATGCAAACACATGCACAGTCAACTTGTCTGCTCTTGTTTAGCCCAGGTAACATTGGCTGGAGTTAGTTCTTATTTAGTAGACAGCCCTGTCAACGAGAAACCCCCTTTTCCCCATGCTGTCATTCAGCAGTTTTCCAGAGATAGTGGATGGTTTTAATGTTTTCTTTTACAGGAATGTGGAGCCCAATGTGCATCTCACAGATGGGAAAATAAAATCTGCTGTGCATATCTCTCTGATTAGTTTGCTCTGTGCCATAACTCATGTAGCCATCTGCAGGTATCAGCAGCCCTTTAACCTGTCTTTCACCAGCTACAAATATTGTGGCTGCTCTAGTAGAGAGGAAAAATATCTTGAGGGGGTGGAAATGGTCAGAGATGCTGTGCTGAGGTGCCATGGCAGGTGATCTATTATCTGAGGCACAAAGTCTATCCTGATGGATTTTGAGGTGCAATATACATCTTGCATTATTTGCAGACGATCACCAGTACCTGTTCCTTTTGCTATCCTGTATGAGAACCCAGAGAGTAACAGGGATAATAAACTCACAAGAAGAACAGGAGGTGAAATCCTTCTGCCCCTCTCCCCCATCCCCATAACCTGCACCTCTGGGCTAAGAAGCAGCAGAATAACTTCAGTGTACAGGCTAGAGCAGTGGCCTCAAACACCCACCGGCAGGGAGCGGGGCTGTGCTACCCATCTAAGCGTAGCTGCATTGGCTGACCTGTATCCAACACTATCCTCTATGGTAGAATATTCCTGCAGGTAACTTGCAGGCACTGACCACTCCACTGCTGACACCTTCCTTACTGGTGCCCTATCGGGTACCCAAAGTGCCAACGCTTGTCTCACCGGGTCCTTTCCACCCGGGTGAATTTCAAGCTGAGAAAGGAACCCAAGGCACAAAATGTCGGACCGCTGATTACCTATGTCTCCTCTCTCTGGCTGCCCTTTGGATTTGAGCCACCCAAAACTTTGACAGACCATGAGAAGGGGGCCACAGAAACCTGGTCACGCTGCGTCCATGCGCTGACAGACTGCAAAGTTGTGTGCATGATGCTGCAGGCTCTGCTGCCTCCACGAGACAGCTTGCATTTGGGGAAACTCAGAGGCATCCCTCCCCATCCAATACAGATTTCCAGGCCTGTCCTGGGATGCACCAGATGGACAGCTGCCGTGTCACCTGAATTTATGGTAAGTTGGGTGCTAGTTGCAGCTACGAACTGCTGGATGGAGAGCGTGTGGCTGCTGGTGCGTCTTGGGCTTGGTGTGTACACACACACACACACTCTCTGAGTGATCTAATGAAGAGAAGAAGGAGCTGCCTGTCAGAGCTCATCTTTCATCATTTCCTAGGAAGCTGCGGGTTTAAAAATGTNGGGAGCTGCCTGTCAGAGCTCATCTTTCATTATTTCATAGAATCATAGAATCATAGAATGGTTTAGGTTGGAAAGGACCTTGAAGATCATCGAGTTCCAACCCCCCTGCCATAGGCAGGGACACCTCCCACTAGACCAGGTTGCCCAAGGCCACGTCCAGCCTGGCCTTGAACACCTCCAGGGATGGGGCCTCAACAACCTCTCTGGGCAACCTGTTCCAGTGCCTCACCACCCTCAAAGTGAAAAACTTCTTCCTAATGTTCAATCTAAACCTGCCCTCTTCCAGTTTGAAGCCATTCCCCCTTGTCCTGTCACTACATGCCCCAGTAAAAAGTCCTTCCCCAGCTCTCCTGTAGGCCCCCTTTAGGTACTGAAAGGCCGCAATAAGATCTCCGCGGAGCCTTCTCTTCTCCAGGCTGAACAGCCCCAACTCCTTCAGCCTCTCCTCATAGGAGAGGTGCTCCAGCCCTCGGATCATCCTCGTGGCCCTCCTCTGGACACGCTCCAACAGGTCCATGTCCTTCTTATGTTGGGGACTCCAGAGCTGGACGCAGTACTCCAGGTGGGGTCTCACGAGAGTGGAGTAGAGGGGCAGAATCACCTCCCTCGCCCTGCTGGCCACACTTCTTTTGATGCAGCCCAGGATGCGGTTGGCCTTCTGGGCTGCGATCGCACATTGCTGGCTCATGTTGAGCTTCTCGTCGATCAGCACCCCCAGTGTGATCCATTCCTTTCCTAGGAAGCTGCGGGTTTAAAAATGTGGGTTTAATTTCTTCTATTTTGGGGGTTATGGCTAGGCCCCAGTCTGGGGGACATCTTCTACTCATGACAGCACTTAAGGATATGCCTAAATGTTCTGAGCAGGACCTTAAGAGTTGTGCAAAGGCAGAGAGTTGTGCATTTTCTCCATGAAAGGCCTGCCCCGCAAAATGCTTGGATCTCCTCACGTCTGTCAGAACAGTCAGGAGCAGACAGCATTCATACCAGGGCTATGAGTTACTGCATGCAACAGTTACCAGGCAGCACGTCGCTCCGAGGACAGCTGCAGTTGTCTGAAATGTGCAACAGAGAGGGAGCACCGCAGTTTTTATAAGCAACTAAATCTGTGCGATTTATCCAACTGCCACGCATGGGGCAGTTTGCTACAAGACTCCCTACCAAAATTAAGCAGAATCACAGATTGGAAAGACAGGCCTATGTGCAAGATGCTCACAGCTCCCACTCCTTCACCTGCTGCTGTGGGTGTCTAGTCTCCCCAAGCACAGTGCTGTTCTGCATCTATCCCATGCACTGGTAGGGGGTGGGCGCCACAAAATCCAGGGTGCTTGATGTTGCCCAGGAGTCTGTCTCACAACCATGGGAAAAGAAAAGAGAAATGTATTCAAGGTTATGTCCGGCTCTTCCTCCAAGCTCTACCTCTTCTTCTGATGTGTCCAGCTAGAGACTCAGCTGACCATCAGAGATGCTAATGAAGTCTCTTTTACAGAGATAGTGTAGCAAACGTCAAAACTGTTGAACCATGCTATTGTACACGGCTATATATGTTTCAAACTCATAAACAGCTAATGTGGAAATGATGGACGCAGGGTTTCTTTCATCCACTACCTCCAGGGTGAAGTAGGGCATTTTTATCTGCGCTGAATGATGCTGAAGGAGTGAGCAACAGCCTATCCAGATCAAAACCTCTGCAGTGCATCTTTCACTTCCTGGGGCAACGATTCATGCAGCTGGGGACCTACTTTTATGAATAGATGTTCAGAGAAGGGATTTGGCTATAGCAATTGTATCAGTGTCTGGGACTCTTTCCTAGAAACTTTTATATGTGTCCGACATTTCAACTGAGTTTATGTGTTGTTCTGCACAGCACATCTCCAGAAAGGTTTACTTTCCTGGCTACCTACAAGACACTGATCTTTGATTGTTGTGTACCTATATCCTGGAGGATATGTTTGCTTGGATGCATTTCTCATTTGAAACACTGAAAATGGTGAATAGAGAAGCTTTGGCAACAGCCAAACTTGTGATAATTGTCTGAGCTGTAAAAGCTGCTGGGGCCTCACAGAGAGTGGCAGCAGATGCATCTGTGCCTGTGTTACCCTGCTTTCCCAACATCCCCAAAGCTTGACTGCTTTTTTGACAACATTACAAAAGCAGTGTAGAAAGGGAAAGAAATACAGTTAGAGAGAGCAAAACATTTACTTGGAGAACTGACTCAAGGTATGGATGATTCTAAAAAGACAGAGCACTGGCCAGAGGGCTGTGACATCTAGGAACACTTTTTTCTCTCCAGCTGATATTTTTCATGTCATGTGCCATGCAATATGTCATCCTGCACATCTCCTCTGTCAGGAAACGTATGCAGGTAACAGAAAAAGGCCCCAAACTACAGCAGCTCTCATACCCAAGACCCACAGACCCATCTATTTTACTAAAGAAATCAAGAGCATAAAGGGAAAGTGGAGATTTCATCCCTTCCCCTCCATTGGGATCAGAATTTGGCTCCTTCAGCTACTGGGTATCTCTGTGAATCTCCGGTCAGCAGCCCAGCCTCACCGCAAGCAGAGACTGTGGCTCCATTGGTCTGGAACTGCTGGTGTTACCTGTGAAATTGGTCCTGCTGCCTCGAGGCCACCTGACCCTTTCCATGCCAAACTCTTATTTTCATCTCTTTATAACTTTGCCTGAGCATAACACATTTTTTGGAAGGTGACCATATGATGGGGTCACAGTTCCAGACCTGGTTTCCTCATTTTAGGAGCAATGTACTTCAACTGGAACAGGAGCAGGGCAGGGACGCCAGTGGAAACAGAGGGAGAGAACTTGCTGTCTTCTGAGAGAAGACTGAATTTGTCTTGTTTAGCCTAGCAACGAAAAAGCTGACAAAAGCTGGAATTTCTATCTGCAAATACATCAGAGAGGGAAAAGAGTTTCTTTAAAAAGTCAGTTTAGCATGGTAGCAAATGGTTTTGAAATGTCTGGGAGTCAGTCTGGACTGGAAATGAGAAGCTCTTTCTACTACCAAAGTGATGAGGTCCTCATGCAGGCTTCCACAGGGTGCCGTGAAGCCAAAATAACCCAATTAGCTTTAAGGTAAAACTTGAGCAATTGATGAAAGGGACCCTACAAAGGCATTGCCTGCAAGTGCAGGACCCTGGCTTGCATGTTCTAGGAGGTGCCTTCCAGGGCTGCATTTCCAAAATGAGAACTACAATTTGGACACAATATGTCAATATTGAAGTTGTAGACATCTCATCCTGGATGTTCAAAATCACTTAATTCACAAGCAAGGCTTTACTGTCTTTGTCCACTTTTCCCTACCAGTGCTGTTGAATATAAATGTATCATTGCTTTAGCTCTGCTCAAGTATTAAGGTGAGACTGTGTGAGAAACATCCAGGAGAAAATTAAATAAGCTTATGTTTGGTGTTTTGTCATGTGTGCTACATATTTTATTTTCCTTCAAAGAAATATTGAATAATGGTGTATTCAGACAACAATTTCTTAAAAAATATATAGTATGCCACCATGTAATTGAAGCCTGTATTTTAACATGTAATACCATTTCTAACTTTTCCACAACTTTTCTGACTTTGGAGCGCTTGAATTTTCAGTCTTACTGTTCTTTTAACATAGAGAGGTGTTTGACTGTCGTAGTGCTGAGACGGCTGCAAGAATAGTCAATC
>VUYV01000004.1:0-41270 GCA_008711295.1 Anarhynchus alexandrinus
GGTTTGGGCCGGACTGGCCACTGAAACTCTGCACCTCAACAAAACTTTTGCTTTTCGAGCTGCATTTTTCAGTATTAGTTTAATGAAGAGGCTCACGTGGTTTTAGCCAAAGTGAACACTAGGCACAGTAAGAGTGCTTTTAGAGAACAGTAAATTTCAAGTGTATCACTTAGAGTTAGTCTGTCCTGGTAGTCATCAGTGACAAAGCCATGCCAGATAATTAATTCAAAATTCTTCCGTGCCAGTATCTTCTAGAACCAATATATGGGAAGTATGCCTGTGTGGGATGCATATGGGTGTGGTGTAATAGTGAAAGAGCTACTCCCAGCCGTTTGGCATGAGTGCTTGGGGATTCATTTTCTTAGGTCAAACAAAAGTTGACTAGGCGGTGTGTTTATAGCAGATAGAAAAATGCTAAACAATTCTTTTGTTGTATGTATACTGTATACTCTTAAGGCTGAAAATTTAATAGTGTCTTCTAGTCCGTGCCTTTTCCTTTCATAGTAAGATCAACAGAAAGCTTATGAAGATTCATGTTATTTCCAGCCCCCCAGTAGTTGTTAAAGGGTTTGATAAGGCCTGTTACTGGCGTGCTTGAATTCTTGGGGGTTTTGTCTCTTATTTTTACTTTTTTCTGGGACGTACCTGTTAAATTTGCATGTTTTCTTCCCATTCTGAGCACAGGGAGAACCAAGAAACTCAGAACCAGAGTGTTTCCTTTGGGATCACCCTGAGAAAAGGAAATAGCTTTACTACTAATGCTAATCTCTAGAGCGTTATGATTCAGGCCCATGTTTCCTTTTTGCTGCTGCTTGTACCATATTGTACCTTTCCGTATGTTCACTGTCAGTGTCTTGGTTGTCCAGATCCTCAGAATATTCAAATATCTTCTTGAGACTTGGTAGGCGTTATGTACTACTCCACATCTGAAGGCATGCCTTTGTAACTTTTGAGGACAGAAATACTGGTTTTCAAAGCTCTAAAACAAAACTCTTCAGAAACTGACATGTCTGTTTTTTTCCTAATTAGCATGCAAGTAGAATTTTTAGTGCATAGGGAGCAAAACAAATTTTTAAAATGAACTTAAACCCTTTACATAAACATTTCACTTATTTAACAAAACTAAACATTGAAACTTATAATTTTGAGATGTCTTGTGCTGGTGATCATTTTTTCTATTGTTGGGATCTGCCTTTTCTTGCTTACTCCTGCCTTATCAGGCTCCTGATGTCTTTGCTAGTTTTTTATGGATTTTCCAAGCTGTTGTGTGACTCATTATTGAAACATCACAGCAACCAATGCGCATCCCGTGACAGCATCACTTATACAATGTCTGTGCTGGGTAGAAGTTTGGGTGTAGCCAGTGTGACTTGACTAGTCTTCCAAACTATTTATGTCCTTCAGCAGTAGTAGGAAAAAAACTGTCAGGCAGCAGGGTACTGTTTGTCCACTGCAAAGTTAAAATTTGGTAACTGTTCTATTTGCTGCAAATCTTCATTTTTATTTGGGCGGGGGAGGGTATTGTAGGGCAGCTGTTGTAAACTGAAAGTAATTGCACTTTATTTGAAAATGAAGTTTGTCAGCAGCCTGCATAGGAGGTATGGAAACCTCTAGAGTGGCAAAGCCCCTGAATGTTGTTAGTCTCACTGCCATCAAGAAAAGTAAACTACAAAACGTAAAAGGATTTGTAGATGAAATGTCAAGGTGGTTCTGGCAGCTATAGAAGAGGAAGGGATTTTTACTTTGATGTCTGAAGGTCATAAAGACTATGTTAAATGGTTTATTTGGTATCATACCTATTAAAGAGATTGCTGCCTTATCACAACTTACCACACTGAAGGGGGCAAGTTGTCTGCTTGCTTCAGAGTAGCCTTTTACCTACTCTAGGGGGAGAACTCAGGACATCTTAGAGGGAGTAATCAGCAATTTGAAAAAAATTGTCTATGTGTCTTAGTTTTTAATAGACCAAAAGAAATTTTCTCTTTAACATGGGAGTATAAGTACTGTCGCTTGTAGAGAAACTACAGATTATTGAGAAGCATACCCATTAGCAATTATATTCACTGACGTTCTTGTCAATACAGCTAATCCAAATGTCAGCAGAGCTGTTCTTAAGTAGCATTGAATGTGGTAACCTCTTAGAAATGCAGTAGCTCTCTTTCTGAGAATGAAACTAAAGTCTGGTTATTCTTCTTTACCACAATTTCTGGAAGGGCATTGCACGCAACATATTCTGATCAGCTTTGCAATTGAACGCTTATTTTAATTGTAAGTGTTATTGATACTTGTTGATAGCAGACAATTTTCCATTCATATGCAGATCTTAGCTTGAACAAAAAGCAAGTTCTGTCAGAAATCACAGAAGGAAATAAGCAGAGCTCAACACAGTACAGTAGGTGAGATGTTAATCATACCTACGGTGCAGGAAACATTGCAAAAATCTCCTACTGCTTACTTTGGTTCATCCACGCTGTTAATATTGTGAGCCTGAGATTGTTCAGGCTGTAAGTGATTTCAGCACAGCTTGGCTGGTGTCTATTCTACAGTACCTGTCCCTTTTCAGCATTTAAGCGCCAACCATCAGTAGCAGTTCAGCTATGAAATAAGTTCCAGGGTTACTCAACACCTTGAGAGATTAAGTAGCTGTAACTATGTAGGGAAGTTTTTGCAAAACTTTCAGCTATAAATAATAGTTAAGCATTCTCCTGTAGCTCCCAAAATCCACTGAGTAATTTCTCAGGCTTAAATAAAGTAGGTAAGAGATCTATCTGGTAAAAACCTGTTTCAGGAACAACAGTATATTGTGTGTGTGGAGAAATAAGGAACTGCTACTTTTTCCTGGAAGTAGATGCACAATTTAATGTTTTCAGTTCCTTTTGTCCTTCAGTCTCCTTCAACATTATCTGTCACTTTGCTTCTTGCTTTTTGTTCCTCATTGTCACTTAGCCAGTTACTCTTCCAGTACCTTTCTATTGCATGCAAGGGTAGTTTAAGGTCTACTGTAACTTTTAAAATGCATAGTGTGAATAAGTAATCTTTCCTTTTGTGACTAGTTATCAGTCACACACAGTCTGCCTTCAGGGATTTGTATTTAACCAGGTTATCTCTTTGTCAAAACCTGGGGGAGCGGGGGAAGTAGATGCCATTTGGCTGTAACATTGTGATCCCATACACGCTGCCAGTGATGCTTCAAAGAGTGCTGGATTTGAGCATGTGACTTGCTTTGGATGGAGAACCTATCTAGGTGTGTGATTTATCTCACTGCTGATAACACAAGAAATCTTATCTCAGTTCTAATGTGCTGACAATTAGGTGCTGTATTTCAAACTTGTGTAGTACAACAGGTTACACTTTGTTACCATTTTAGACTTCTATATTTGATGCAAAATAAATTCAGTCACAAATATATCCTTTTGATGTTCTTTTATCAGTGATTCATTGCTAATTCAGGTAAGGATCTCAAGAAATTTGAAGTTCAATGGGATGCGTGGAGTGTCTTACAGAGTTAATTGTGGTTGCATGCAAAAGCAATTCCTGCTGGCACACTTGTGCCCGCCTGGTGCTTCTGTGTGTGATTATTATTCTTAGCTGATGCAATGTGTGAAAGTATCCATCTTTCAAGAGATTTTTGGGGCAGGGTGATACTTTTGGACTCTGACCATGGATAGGGTAGTTTGCCACCTAGCCAGAACTTCCACTCATAACACCATTTATATTGAACAGGTTGATTAGTGTCATGGTTTTGCTCTGAACTTCAAGCCTGTTGAGTTTACATTTGCTCTGAACTAGACAGAACATCTGGATCTGACTTACAAAAGTGTGCGGTGAAAAGCACATATTCCTAGCCTCAGCGCTGGCTGTTCCCTGGGCTTCTGCAGTTAACCTTATGTGTTGGCAGTCAAAACTTTACATTTGCATTTCTACTGGTATTTTATCCCAGGTGCTTTTAGCATTTTGAAATAGATTTTAAAGAGTTTCAGTGCCAATATATTGATTTGCTCAGTTTCAGTGCTGTAGCATCAGTCACTTGTGCTTTGTCTTGAAACTTCATTGCAACTGTCTCTCAGAGGTCTTGATACACTGAATCTTTAAGAAGTTAGAAAGAGCCAGTTTTTGGACTGACACATGCAGTGAGTATTTAATCTGGCAGTAGTATTTGTCTATTTTCCAACAGAATGCAATGTGGTGGAGTGTTAACTCTCAAAGATTCTGAAAGGTCTCCATAATATAGTTAAACACTTGAGAAGTATTTATTCTTTTGAAGTAATTTATTGTGAAATTTCAGTTGTTTTATTTATGGTGGTTGTTCATCTAGCCACAGGCATTTCACTATGTCACATGGACATTTGTGTAATTTCTGCATGGGCTTGAACAGGGAATATCCAAAGAAATATTCTTTCTATAAAATTTTCTGATTTACGGAATATCAAGGGTTGTTTACAGTTCAATTTCAGCAATTCTTCTCAGCCATACAGTTTGTCTTAAATGTCCTGTGATTCCTATTTTGTAAGATGGTTATTTTAAGTTAAATGGTGGATACTGAAAGACAATATTTCAAGTTTTATGGTGAAATGTAAGAAAATGAAAACCTGAGTAATCTTTTTCTCTTGTTAAAAGTAGTTATTTTGAATATTTACAGGGATTTTTGTTCTTAGCTGAAAACAAAGTTAATATAAATGAACAGAGCTTGGCATTATTCCTGTGCACTGATACTGTCAATAGCAGTACCTTTAGATTTTCCTTTGGTGACAGAGGGAAAACATGCTATTACATAAAAATTAGTCCATTTCTGAGTTGAGTTTTCAGTTCTTGCTATTTTGGGAGTTTGAAATATTTCACAAATAGTTTTGCTCCTTGTTTGCAGTATATCAAATATCACAAAGTTTTCTTAAACTTTGTTCTCCTTTACATTTCATGTATTTCAGTAGCAGTTTATTCAGTCTGTTTTAAAAACACATATTCCTTTCCCATAAAACCATTTAGTTGATGTTGAGAATGTAGAATGTAAAGATACTGTTTTTATTTTCAAACCATGCTGAAGGTAGGACAGGATGGTTAAAGATCTTAGGGTATGTAAACATCATCTTTTAAGGGAAAAACAATAAAGGTGGATGTCTTCTAGGTGGCACTGTGTGGTATAGGGCTTCTTGAATGTGCTTTGCCTATGTACTGCCATTGATCTCGATAGCAGCGTTAATTCCTGGCTCTGTGCCGGAGCAGGAGGAAGCATTTGACTGCTCTGGCAGTGTTCATGAACCATGCTTTGGGAGCCAACAAGGTCATTTAACTTAAATTAAATGAACTGACCTATCATCTTTAAGAGATACAGGAAGAAAAAAAAAAAAAGTAAAAAAAAAAACAAACCAAACCCACAACCCAAACCTTTGCAAAAAAACCCACATTGTCCATTTTGGGCAAGGAGAAGAAATAGATGCCAGTGGTGGTACATGAGTTAGTGAGCTGATGAGGTGTTGTGGAGGTGTTACAGTGAAAGCATACTCTGGGGCCCGCTCATGAATCCATGGTCCCGTTTACTTCTGTGCCAGTGATGGAGAAGGAATGCACAACTGTCTTCTTGATTCTTAAGCAGACAATCTGTTCTCTTAAGTATGGTACAAAGCTAAGTCAGAGGACCTACTTGTGGACCATCTAGAGGATGATTGTTTTGGAAGGCGCTGGCAGAACGTACTTAAAGCTGTTTATAGCTTGCAAAAAGCAGACAGGAAGGCAGACAGACAAAGCCATTTCATGGCTCAAGATAGAGTATGAAGTGTGCTGCCATGATTACGGATTCAGATTTCCTGCCTGGAGTAAGAAGTGAACAAAGGCAATCGGGTAGCGTACTCTTATTTTTGCTTTAAAATTTGAAATTGGTTTTGATAATTAACCTAATCAGGTGCTTGCTGTGATGGCTTTTTAGCACTGTATATTAATGCTGTAGTGATTCTGTTTAACTATTTCCCAAGAAGACTAATGCAAAAATGGTTTACTGATCGCTTGAGGGAACTCCATAACTTCTGATGAGCTTGTTTCATAACCACCTTAGGAGCCAAAAGCTTTGGACAATGCTTGTCAAACATCATCTTTTCATTGCATTAACCCAGTTGCTAGTGAAGCAATGCTGTATTCCGCTAGCAAAAGTACATCTGGATTGTGTTCATCTTAAAGAGAAAAAACCCGCTGATCTGGTAACTTCATGTAAAGCAAGCATCGCCATCTGAACTGAAGCTTAGTTTTTCTATTTCAAGTTCTAGATCTAGAACTTTTTCTTGATAATCTCTTATTCTAGACTTGTCTGCGTGGCAGCAGAAAGCAAAGGGTTAATCCAGTATTAACCTGAAATTGTAGGACCTCTAAAGAGAGGATTAGTTTGTTCTTGAAGAAACCAGAAAAGGCATTTCCGAGAACGCCGGGGTTGCTTTTGCATGAGCTTCTTCCCAGGGTCTGGTCTGAAGAGGTGAATACAGGAATCTGCCTTCCTATAGCGTTCTTCTAAGAAAGCAAATGGACAAAGCAGGTGTCTAAAAGGTTGTGCACTATTTTTGGGAGAAATCTGATTAATGTTGATAGGCTGTTCAGAATCTGGCTATAACCTCCTGTCAGATTATAGTTCGTGCCAAGGTCGGCTCTAAACCTTCCGTCTCAGTTTCAGATGGTGTCCCATGTGAAGGGCATTTGGAGATGAGTCAAACTTAGTTTTACGTTCTCAGTCAAATTGTCATGCCTTTGCTAATAGCGGCATTTTTTTCTCAGGTGGCTGTTATTCTTCAGCAGAATCTGAGCTCTGAAATTGGCTATTCATCCTTTTTTCACAAACGCAGTATTTTAGCTTTATTATGTTACAGAAACCTGTGCTTGAAAGGGTTAGTCCCTTACATGTTGAGGATCAAAAAGATTTTTGGAAAAATTTCCAAGTAGAAATATTTTTGTCTTATAAAAAATACCTTCGCATAGTATTTCACTTTATCGTTAAAGCCAGTTGAGGAATACTTTAGCCAAGTGGGCAGCAGAATATCATACCTGTTGTTTATCTCCCTCTGACCACCCCCCTTTTCTATGTGCATCTTCGCCATTGGCCTCTACGGTTGTTCAGAAGCTTCCCAAGCTTTGGCAGAATTGGTCTAATTTTCTGCTATCTAAGTTGTTTTGAATAACTGAATGAAAATTGACTGGATCGTAGTCAGTTTTCATTCTCTTGCTTGGCTGAAGCTCTAAGGAACAAACTATCCTTGCAGGGGTAGGTCCCAGCATTGTGTTGCTTATATGGTTTTTTGAACACACTTTTAAAATGGAAGTTTAGTTTCTACAGAGATTGATATTACCAAATAGAAAGCGTTATCCTTCATATGAACAAGTAGCTTGAGAAAAAAAATTTGGGCTGCTGGATAGTGGGGAAGAGTTTCTTTATCATTTCTATCCTATTTAAAATCTTAACAACCTTGATATTTAAAACTAATAAAAACTCTTCTTCCTTTTTAATGGGTCAGTCAAAGGTTAATGTGATTGAATCCTCCTCCTTCCCCCCAAATTCCCTATGCGTTATTCTCTAGTGAAGTCAGCCTCCTCAGAGAGTTGTCAGCATTAGGCTTTTACCTTCACTTCAGTAATTCAGATTATATTTGGAGATTTGTCTAGGAGCTGATATCAGAAGTTAATTTATAAATGCTCAGGATTTATTTTTTTTTTTATAATCAAAAATGCTTTTCAGGCAAGAGCTATGTCCTACTTTTCAGTTACTGAATATCATATATTATGTCCAAAATCAAAAACCTTGTTTTGGAAACCATTTCTGTTGATATAACTCTTGTTTTCTGTTTCCTTCTAGGGGTAGCAGATGGTGTAGGAGGCTGGAGAGACTATGGGGTTGACCCTTCTCAGTTCTCAGGGACTCTAATGCGAACATGTGAACGTTTAGTAAAAGAAGGACGGTTTGTACCAAGCAATCCTGTGGGGATCCTCACTGCAGGTTATTGTGAGCTGCTGCAGAACAAAGTACCTTTGCTTGGTAAGAAAGCAAAAATATGTAAATTGGATCCATGTTGTATGTTATCTAGACACATGCATAGTCAAGGTTGCTTAAATGGGTTGTCAGCTTCTGCAATAAATTTGCAGGCAGTTATCTTAATTAACAAAAAAAATAGAGAAGTGTAGTTGTCTTGGTAGCATCTGTATTTTCTCATGTGTGCTTAAAAACTATCTTCATTCATTCAGTAATGCAGAGAATGTGTGTGTCTGTGTATCTATACGTGTGTGTGTGTATATATATATAAAAAAAGACAAAGTGCCCTGTGTGAAGGGTGGTAGTTCATGAGTGCTTGCAGAGAGTTTGCAAAACAAGTTCAGCAGTAGAATACGCTGTGGCATGTGGGCTCATTCTCTCTGTTACGTATGTATAAATAACTGTTCTCTGTTGAAAACTCTTTAATAGTTGGTTGTGGCTTTTTGCTTAAGCTATGCAAGCAAAAATATTTTCTGACGATAATTGGATGCAGTTCTGCTCATTCCGTGCCTTACTGCTCTTGTTGCCTTTTATGTCCAATGATCTTTAAACCTAATTGGTTGACTTAAGTAGCTTATATCATAAGATCACTGGTACTGTATATTATTTTAATAATTCTTTGGGGCAGAATCATTACAGATTTTTTTGAAAGCAACCTAAAGTAGATGCTTAGCATATTCTGTGTCAAACTTGATTTGAGACAGGGCATCCAGCTGCCTTGGGAATGGTGAGCCAATAGAGAGGCAACATTTGGCCTCAGCTGACAACCTTGAAAACAGAATACTTTTCTAAAGGGCATGTGACCTTGTATGCACCAAGAAAGTGTTACCCTGCATGATATGCATGCTTCTCACCTGACCTTAAAGTTCTGTGCCAGAAGAGTGCTGTGTAAGCTATATTTAACTTGTCTTCTGAGCTTAGGAACAGATGTTCTCGCATTATATGCCTAAAGAATAGGTTCGAACCTCAGAAGTGACCTTAAGTATCACTAAAATAGCAGTGGTCGGTAATTACATTAGGATTTTGTGTGTTTAATAGTGCTTATTTGTGCAAAGCAGATGTAGCTGTAAGTGATCTACAAAGTGGGCCACTGGTGAGAGCTCTCACAGCGGCTTTGTAGACGGAGGCAGCCCTGCTTGGCTTGACCTTTCGAATTCTGAAAAGCAGCATATGCTGAGTCACAAGATCTGCATTCCACACATGGCCTCCTAGTTACACTCTGCTAATAGAGTTAGAATTTGAAACTAATGATCCTTAGTGTTTCTCCTTTAACAGAGAACAGTATTTTTAGGCGTAGAAATAAAACCCTGGAATTACCACAGCAGTGAGCATTTAGAGTTTATTTAAAATAAAGTGAAGGGAGAGGACTTCATTACGGAGGATTCATTAGGCAATAACTTTCCCTTGCTGTTGTGTTCTAAGTCTTGATACTTAGTTCATCAGAATTGAATGTAGCAAATATGTTAAAGTGAAACTGAAGTGGGAGGAACCTGTGCCATTTATTTAAACACTATTCTTGTATCGCAGAACAATCTTGGACACTGACACATATAAAATCTGAATTTTTCCTGAGGTACTGCTTTGACTTACCATTCACTAAGAGCGGAGAAGGTCCTGTATGTTCACTAGAGAATAAATTAAGTGCAAGTGTATTGCAGGGAACTCCCTGTATTAAAAGGGAAACATCTGGAATAGGTGATGCCTAGAGCCAGCTGGACTTCTGCACTAGCAAGCCTGATTATAAATTCAGCTCCTTGCAAGCTTGTGGTCTGTCCAAGATGTAGCTGTGCTTGGAAACTTCTGCTGGAAGAATGATAGGATAGAAGATGAAGACTGTTCACTAGCCCGTCACATAGAGAGTTACGTTAGAGGCAGAAGTCAAGAAGAAATGCTTTAGCTGTATTTCACCCTCTTTGGGAATGGAAGTTCTTTTGGTGGATGTGCTATCCTATTTGCAGAAATTAAGTGGTTGCTGATTGCTGTGAAGGACTCAGTCTGTGGATGGGTATCTTTGCAATACAGTTATTTTTGTGGCTTGCAACCAAGCACAGTTGGTGGCTACTTACCAGTGAATGAATCAAGAATTCCTCAGTGCCCTCAAGCATGGCTGGGATAGTTCTGAGCATGGTTGACAAGTAGATATGTTTCCGTTCTGTCTTAACTTTAATCTGGAGTAGTATTTGACTCTGAAACATGTTTTCTTTAAACTTGTGAAGTTAGTATCCTGAAGATTTGACAGGATTCTTTTTCTAAAAAAACATGAAGATAGCTCTACAGAGCCAGACTATGAAGAAAAACATTTTAATGTTCTGACAAGAGTAATGCAATAATACCTAATACTTAATTGCAAGCAGTTCTTTACTTGGTGTGGTTTATTTACAGCTGATGAGTGAAACTGTGTAGAGAGGACCTAGCATTGTATGGATGCTACTAGAATTCTATTATCTCAATGATTTCGGAATTTCAGTATTTTATGTGCCTTCTGTAAATCCAGTCCTATAGCAGAATGTGCTGACATATGTTGGGATGGAAAACTGTAAATAAAGTGGAACAAAACAGGTATTTGTCAGCATAATGTGTTTACCAAAATCAAAGCAGGAAAAGTAAGTTCTATAGAAAAATCATAGTTTGTCTTGCAAAGATTTAGAGCATTTTGCTATTTTTAATGTATATTAATTTTGGCATTATTGAGTATTTCTAATTGTCATGATCTGTAAGCTTTGATAAATATCTGAATAATTGGAATATTTGACTAATGAATTGTTGAAAGAATAAACCATTTCTGTAAGGCTCACTCCAGGTACTGTATTCTGTTTGCTTCCAGGAAGCAGTACGGCTTGTATAGTAGTTCTGGACAGAACAAGTCATCGTTTACATACAGCCAACTTGGGAGATTCTGGATTTTTGGTAGTCAGAGGAGGAGAAGTAGTACATCGATCTGATGAGCAACAGCATTACTTCAACACTCCGTTCCAACTGTCAATAGCTCCACCGGAAGCAGAAGGAGTTGTTTTAAGTGACAGGTAAGATGGGAGAGGGTCTTAAATTTTTAATCTGCGTATGTGATCATCTCCCAAAAGGTTGCAGTTTTGCTGCTACAGTGCTCTTTGTATAGTGCAGCGTAGCGTGTGGGATTTCAGCATGTATCCAATCAAAGGCTCTTTTGCCTGCCCTCCTGTCTTTAGGTAATGTGAACGTTTCTCACCTTCAACTTAACAAATTTTGTCCGCTGTTGCACAGTCCAAACGTATTGGGCTAGTGATGATTCATTCATGATGGCGTATTCCACTAGTCTGTGCTGTGCACTAGGCATGTGCGCACATGGAAAAGATGTTACTCCATAATGCTGCTGCAATAAGACTGCAGCTGGTGTACGCACCGGTCACCCTGCACGAGTGGTTTGTCTTATCAGTGGCTTTCGTTGCCAGTCCCTGTCTGTACTCTCTTGAGACCGGTTTGGAGTACGCTAATTTAGATATTTTGGCAGTGAGGTAGCAAGTACTTGAAGAATAGAGAAGAGGGACATGTGACTGTAACTTGTGTTTCCAAATAGCTGTGTTTCCCGCAGCATATTGTATTTGACCAAAACGAGCAAAAAAAACTGTTTGGCGGAACATCAAGCTGGGAAATGAGAGTATTAGGAAAGGACAATCTGTTCACAGAAATGAGTCGTTCAAAGGCAGACTTGTACTTGTGTTTTCCCCTAAGAATGTCAGGCTGATCCATCCTCTGACTTTGTGAAGTCTCACCAGTAAAAGAAAATATTTAAAAAAAAATAATAATCAACTTTGAAATATGTATTAAAATACAGCTCTCAAATCAATGGTTATACGCTCATTAAAGTGATATTCCCTTCTGAATAAGGGAGGATGATAAAGGGATCTTCAAAGAGTGACCATAGTATACAGGGAATGCAATAGGCATCTTAAGTTTTTGATACTGCATCAGCCTTGATAGTTAAAGCCTTGTAAAGGTTATAACTCTGAATGCCAAAGTAGCTCTTTTTGAAAACGTTGGTTAAGTTGTTGAAACTCCTGACCATTCTTGCATGTGGTTTTATTACTTCATCATAAGACTGCAGAGAGGAAGCTTGGATAGAACTCTGAAATTAAAACCTTAAATAATCTAATCTCTTTATTCCACTAAAATGCAATGATTGTTTGAAATTCCAGAACTATAAAAATCTTAATTTTTCTGAGATTCTGTGTCATCCATGGGAAGACAAAGACCAAAATGCACAAGGATAATTGATAATGTCCAGTGGAAGTCAGAAAAGCAATCTAATCTGAGTCATCACATAATAAGGAAAGTACAAGATAAATGAGCTCCCACACTTCAGTTCTGAATCATGATTATAGCTTTCTGGCTAGTTTCTGCGCTGTTCTTGACGTTAATTGGTACTCATGCGTGTTGTCTAAATGCTTCTCCAGTACTTCTTTTTTATTTGCCGTCCCAGTTAAATGTTAAATTTGGCTATATATGGGAATAGGCAGGCAGTCGTAACTCTATTAACCTTCCTCAAGCTACGAATCAGTTGAGCAAAGCAGCTTTTCTGCTTTTTTGGCATAGTCAAATGGCACAGGATGCAGCAGTTTCTCCCTTTTAAAGACCCCTGAAGAATCTTTAAACATGAAGGGTTTGTCATTATGCTGCTTCTGAGAATCAGGTTTTGCAGCAATATTCATGGCCAAAATAGATAGTTTCTCCTCTTGGTATTGTGTAATATATTAGACATAAGTAGATCAACCGGCTGTGGTCTCCCGGTGGTGATTTCCAGCCATGTTTCATATTCCATTGCATTAGAAAGTGATTCAGAATCCTTAAGTGTTTTGGCCATTGTTGTTATGAATTGTCCTTTCAAGTACAGCTCACTTACATATTTAAGATGAGTGAGAAGGAAGCCCTGAGCTGCCATTCTACTTAATGGTTTCCATGGAGATACACTTGTGAAGCGGATTAGTTTGCAGGATTGTTCATCTGGGAATTTTAAATGCAAATCCTATGTGTAATAGCTGGAACATTACCTGTTTGCAATCACAGTTCTTCTGTTGTAGCTTTCTTGACAAGCCATCCTGGTGCAAAAGCTCCACAGTTAGTGATTATTTCTTCCTTTTGCAGCAAAACACAAACCAGTAATGAATTACAAAAGCTGTTCCTGTACTAGTTTGACATTGCTTGGTGCCTTAGTGAAAGCTGGAGGCCTTTTCTCTAACCTGTCTGTCACCTTCCCAGCCCTGATGCTGCTGATAGTACTTCTTTTGATGTCCAACTTGGAGACATTATTTTGACTGCAACAGATGGACTGTTTGACAACATGCCTGACTACATGATTCTGCAGGAGTTAAAAAAGTTGAAGGTGAGTGTGTGTGTTCTGAATCTCTCACATCTTTTGCACTGGTTATCCCTCCTGGTTAGTATCATTACTTTTTATGCTCGTAACTTTTTTTATTATGTATAAAAGACACACCACAAAGTGATATTGTGTAGAGACTTTTCAGTTAATACCACATGTGAGCAGTAGAAAGGGACACTGACCCCAAAGCGCTGTCTCTTGGAGCTGCACCCGGGCTGCATCCAGAAGCAGCAGCTTGGGCACAGATGTCCCAAGTGGCAGCTCATACCGTGTCACTGACTAGTGATGGGAGGGAGAGCCCCTTGGCCAGCTGCTCACACGTTGTATTTTACCTTAAACATCCCTGGAGGTGTTCAAGGCCAGGCTGGACGGGGCTTTGAGCAACCTGGGCTGGTGGGAGGTGTCCCTGCCCAGGGCAGGGGCGTTGGAACTCCGTGATCTTCAAGGTCCTTTCCAACCTAAACCATTCTATGATCTGTACTTGCAGGTTGTAGATTATGTACATGAAAATACAGCATTCTCTTACGGGTTATTTGAGGGGGTGAGCTGTACGCTTAAAAATAATTTGAATGTTTTCTCAAGATTTATAAAGCAGTAATTCTAAAAAAGTATGGACTGTCTGAATTATGGGTTGTGTGTGCATCTTTAATGTTCAGAAAAAAAAAAAATTCCTGGCAACTTTTGCAGGTTAGTGACCACAAATATTCCTTTTAAATAGTAATAATACATTAAAATATTTTAATTTGGATGAGAACATTTAGCTTAAGGCTATTTACTTACAGAAAGGAAAGTATACTTAGGAGGTATCAATATGTATAACCTCCCTGAGGAAACTATTTTGATGTTATGAAATGCAAATAAGGTTAACATATAGAATTACAGTGTGGTTTTAAAAAATTTTGCCTGCCCTTATCCTGCAGCTACGTAACTGAAAGGTGGTGTCAGGCAGAGAACAGGTCCCTACGCACAAACCGTCAGAGGGGCCTCTGCGCAGCGGGCAGACTGCTGGGTTTCCCTCTCCCTGCGGTCCCTGCTATCGCTCTCCCCTCGGTGCGGTGTTCAGGTCTGAAACTGAGACGCGTGGAGCTGTGCTGCGGAATGGAAAATGTGACCGTACTGCAGCACAAGCTGTCAGGGAGGCTTTAGTCCGGTTAGCAAAGGCAATGACAGCACTGAGACGGGCGGTCATGGTTTGGAAGGGGCTGAGGTCGCCAACCTGTGCGGCTGTCACTTAGGCTGCAGCCAGACCGGACCTATCTGTTCTACTCCCACCTTCCGAGTGCTGAGCACGGTGAGGTTGGCCGGGCCCGGGCGGGCGATGGCGATGGAATTCCCGTGTGGAAGAAAGTTGAGCTCCACCTTTTGGCGTGTTTGGGAAAGGCACTGAAGTTCCCCGTGAGGTTCAGCCAAAAGTTAATCATGTAAACGCCTGCTAATTCCCCGAACTGCGGGGAAGACTCTTGCAATGACAAGGCATTTTAAAATAGTTACAAACAAAAAGAGTGGTGGTTGTCGTGTCATGTTGGCTTGAGCAAGACAAGGCTTTGAGTAAAGCAGCAGAGTTACTGAAACAAAAAAAAAAAGCACTTAAAATGCAGTCTGTAGAAAGTTTGCACACTCAATAATTTTTTTTTTCTCATCTGACTTCTAAAGTGCCCCTTCTCCCCAGGCGTGCTCTTGTCGACGTGGGTAAGGGGGTCAGAGGAGTAGGACTTCCCATTTGAGGTAAAACATTACTTCAACAGAGCCTCCTTTGTGAGGGAAGGCTGGTTCTTCCAGCGTGAACTGCTGGTATAGCTACAGCAAATAACCTCTTTCCTTCAGGTGAGACTGTTTAGTCTATTTTGAGTATTAGTCTTCTAAGTTTCTAAATCCTACAAATCCTCCAAAGCCAAGTCTTGTAGCTGCTGGTAGGGAATAGAGCTCCGGACTTCAGTTGTGAAGCTTTGCAGCTCTGACCCAAATTTATAAAGCCTGAACGACAGTGAGGGTTCCACTGGGAGGAGAAGGTGGTAACTGGTGCCGTAATCAGTGAGAGAGAGGTCCAGCAGTCAGGGATCTATAAAACTGACATGCATCAGCAAAACAACTACCAGCGGACTGTTGTGTGAATATACATTTTTCCTCGTTGATTTAGAACTCCAACTATGAGAGTATACAGCAGACTGCAAGAAGCATTGCTGAGCAAGCTCACGAGCTGGCGTATGATCCCACTTACATGTCGCCGTTTGCACAGTTTGCGTGTGACAATGGATTGAATGTGAGAGGTAAGATTTATTTCTTTTTCCCCTCCTCCTCCCACTCCTGCTATCTCTGAGAAACCAAGTTCTGTTCTGATTGTCCAAAATCTGATAGGAAAACAGAGCGTTAGGAAATGCGGTTGGCAGTAGGGCGCCACTCTAGCACGCTGGGTTTGGCAAGGACGCCAGCTCCCGAGGCAGGTCATCCCAGGCCCCGGCTGATCAGAAGCCTCCTGTGGGGAAGCAGCTGGAAGGCAGAGAACGCAGCACGCTGATTTTTTATTTTATTTTTATTTTTATTTTTTTTTAATCTAATACGTACACTCCTGCTCCAGGAATCCTGCCTGACACAAGTTCTCCAGGCTCTTAGGAAAACTACTTAAATTGTTCCTTGAATTGGGGTCTGTGAGTGGTGGTGTGTGGGTGTTGTTTTGGGGGTTTTGTTTTTGTTTTTAAGGTTGTTTATTATTGATGGTTTTTTTAGTCAAGATTCTGCCTGCTCTTTGGTGTTGGGTTTTTTTTGGTTCGAATTTCTGACCCTTGTACCATCAGCATCCCCATCCTGATCTCTCCGGTTCTGTTTCCTACGCTCTAGAAAGACGCTGACACCTGGCAGAGTTCAGAGTCCTATCAAACACTTTTCTTTTTTCTTCTTTTTTTTCCTAATAACTATAATTCTGCTAGTAAAGATGTTCTCACTATCTCTGTATCAGGAGGGCAGGTTTTCCTGCAAGACCCTTAAGCGTTTTCCCTAAACGCAGAGGCAGTAGCTGTAACGCTTGGGCTCTGTGTTGCTACAAAGCTCAATCCTTCAGTAATGAAACCGCAGATCTCCCGAGTCCTGAGGAGTGGTTTGACTTCCTACATAACAGAATCTCTCCTCTCTGAGCTATTTCTCTAGGATTTGAGTGTATTGCTCTTGCTGTTGAGGTTTGAAAAGTGATTACTAAAAATCTTAAGTAACTTCTAGGAAGATATGTGCAGTAATATAGTGCTGGAGAAGATGCTAAAGAGGTGTTTGATTTACAGTAAATTCCTGAGAAAATACTTCTTTATTGCAGCTTGCTTGTAACAAAGCAATGTCAGGTTTTTTTGTCCATTTATTAAAACAAAAACCTCACTAAATTGTCTGCTAGAAAACAGGCTTTCTGCTCTGCTGGCTAACAACAATGTTCAAGGCTGTGTATTGCTCTTAATAGTTTATGATCTCGCTATAGCTTAAAAGGAGAGCGCTTTTTTGCTGTGTTAAATGACGTTGCTACCCTCAGTCGTGTTTTGGAAAGCAGGTGGCGGAAGCAGAGCTCTTGTGTCCACACAAAACAGTTTTCGAATATTTACTTTTTGTAAAGAGCTTTCTGTGGGGGAATGTCAGAGATCATAAGAAGATGACCCGCTGTGGTTTGATGAAATAGTTCTATTTTTCTTCTATTACAGGGGGAAAACCAGATGACATCACCGTCCTTCTGTCTATTGTAGCCGAGTATACAGACTGATCTGCCCGGAGTGTCAGCTTCTGACGTTTTCCTTGTCCCCGAGCGCCTCGCTTCACACCTACGGTTTCCTGCTGGCAGGATCGCTTTCTTCCTTCGCAGCTGATCTCAGCAGCCAGGTCTCGAGCTCGTTGCCTGTCGAGACACAACTGAAGTCCTTGTTACGAACCACTCTCCAGTACACTGGTCTGCGTCTGCCAGCAAGAAATGAAGAAGCTCAAGGCTTGAAGCATGTCTTTCAGAGCTTAGTCGCTGTCCTTAAAAGGGGGAGGATGAATCCCGCATCGTTACTGCGTTTGAAATGTGACTTACTTTCAAAGGAGTAGAATTGGTTTATCATCTTTCAAACTAGATTCAATAGATAAAACCTCTACAAGGGGCATATTACTCTATTTACTAGAAACGTTCACTATTCATTAAGGGGTATGTTACAGAACACAGTTTCATAAGCATAGTCTTGTTAACAGTGATAGCTGAGGTTTCGTGTTTCTAAGCTCCAGTTTTCAGGAGATTTATAACTGCTGTAAACATTCTGCTCTTGCCATACATGGTGTCAGCCTAGGAGCCTTTTCTAGTACGGAATTTCAAAAATCATACTTAGTTCAAGTTATATGGATGCAAATGTGTTTTGTGATTTCAGGTGCTTAACTGTGATCTTAAAAGTTCTGCAGATCATTCGTCCGTAATGGGCCTGGTATCTGGATGTTTTGGCTGTGGATAATTTTATTTTTATTTTTAAAAAAAAAAAAACCACAGAAATTTTAACTCGGTCTCAGAACGCCGAGCTGGCCAAAGTTGAGGTCCTTTCAGCATTTTAACCCATCTCGCCAGCGCGGGATGATATAGCGTAAATGCTACAGTGGGAGGTTGCACAAAGAACAGATTATCCGCAACTCCAAACGTCTTCACTTTTGGTAGATAATTCTCTCGTTAACCAACCATGATTTGTGTTAGTAATTGCCACTCTCGCTTGTGTAGAACAGAATATGCTGCACCAGTTTAAGTCCAGTTGATCCTTATCTTTCTGGCTCTCAAACATGCACCTCTTCGCTTATGCTGTGGCAGCAGCAGTAAGTATGGAAATGGAAACTATTAATGAATAATCAGCAAAACTTACATTTCAGTAACTAAAGTTTAGGGGTTTCAAATGAACCTTAATGATGTTTACAGTTATCTAACAGCCACTTTGCAATATTACATTTCCTTTTGAATTACAGTAGCTCACGTTTGTTCCCCCCGTTCCAGCACGCTTTCCTTTTTCTTTCCTGAGGTTCATACAAAAAGCCGATAGCTGTAAAGATATATATATTTTTGGTCAGTTTTTCATTAACTTTTTTGCTGGTAGAAAAGTATGTAGAAATAAATTAAAGCCATGTTTTTATATATAAAAAGTCGGGTAATGTTGCTGTTTAGGTGAGTGCAGTTAAACTTGGTCAGTAAGTAATCTTACCTGCTCTCAAAAGGAGATTTTTACTACCTGGTTTATTGTATTAAAACTGTTTAAGTTTGAGGTTACCTCAACTTGTTTAAAGAATTTTTGTGGACTTGTACTGTATATTTGCGTAACTATGTCAAGCTTTTATTTAAGATCATTTAACATGTACCATGTACATGTCATTTACTATATTTCAATGCATCATGCTTGTAACAGGCATTTCATTTATAATAAGAGAAAGTGATTAATTTGGAAGCTCTTCGGTAATTTATCTGCTATTCCTAAATTGGCATCATGTTAGCTATCTATTTTAAATCACCTTGTAATTACTTGTCAAAATGCCTTAACTACCCTAACTTGACCAAAATACTATTTTGGTGAGGGTATGGGGAGGATTATATTAATGAAGAAAACTTAATTAGTTTTGCCATCCATGGAACAGTGAGTGGTGGATAACTTTGCACAAATTGTCAGTCCTTGTTGTTTTTTTAAAAATTGAACAAGCTGTATCTCGCTGTCTCGTTAGGAGGAATGTATTCACGCTGCAGCATAGGGCTTTGTTTCTAGCGTTTGGGAGGGAGGCTTCTCTCCCAAATCTGGGTGTCTTGACATTTTTTTCTCCAGTATTTACTATCACGCTTCTCGATTAGAGCAGATTTGATCAATTATTCTTTCCCTTGAACTTACCTTAAAGGATGCCCCTGCAGACCCAGGCTGTGTTGCACTCTGACCCCTGGCTCTCGGCACCCTCCTTCCCGGCCCTTCTTATTTCCCCCTCCACGATGTACAGCCCCGCGTTGGGTGACGCAGACGAGCCTGGCGGAGGTGCTTTCCCCGCCTGCGGCGTTGCCTGCGCTGCGCTCAGCCTCTGCTGGGCCGGGGGCTGGAGCGTGAGAGCCTGGGCCAGCGGCTGCCAGGCTGGACTGCGGTGCCCGGCGGTGTGAGGCCGCGCCGCGCTCTCCGCGTTAAAGCCGCTCTTGGCTGAGCAGTAGCTACGAAGCCATTTGCCTCATATCACATCCTGATAATTTTATTTTATTTTTTAATAAAGAACAAATTTGGATTTTGATTTACAAATCATGAGTTTATCCCTCACTGGACACACCAAAGACCAGTAAAGCTTATAGCTTTTCCATCTGTTTATAAAGCAATACTGTATTATAAAGAATTGATATTTTTATCACATGCTTGATTGTTTTTGGTTTTGTTTTTGTTTTTTTTTAAGATGTGCACTCTAAACAGATCAAACCTAATTTCTTCCTATGAACTTAAGCTGTCTGCGCACAACAGATTTTTGGAAAAGGAAGTGACAGGGCCCATACTATCAAAATAATTTTTAAACGATGCATGAAGCAGTAACACTTCCTAGGAGTTAGATTATCGTGACTGTTGAGAGGAAGGTCCCAGAAGGGTGTTCCACGAAAGGGAAGGGTGCGTGGGCAGAGCACGGGCCGCCTTTCAGCTGCTGCGGAGGGCGGGGGGTGTTTGCTATCAGGAGCTGGTGGTTTGGAGCGGTGACCTGAAGGAAAAGGAAGAGTTTTGCCCAGCAGTAACGGCGTAACGTCACAGGACTGGCAGGAGTTGGGATTTCTGCAGCAGTGTTACTTGGTATTTGGGTAAAACAGGGCTAAGATGGGGTGAATTGGAAAAACTCTGTGGTTCCTTGCTACTTTTATGGCTATCTTTGGGAGACCTGCAAAGTACAGTTTCCCTCTAAATGTACTTTCTTTGTGTTTATGAAGAAGGTATGGCCAAAAAAAAAAAAAAAATCAGATTTTTGGGACCAGACAGTTCTGACTGAGTCGAGGAGAAGGGAGAGGTGAAGGTCTGGCAAAGATGTGAAGGATTTTGTGATGGAATCTCCATCTCAGTAACGGACATCCTTTCTCCAGGAGGAAAAAAGAGATTGTGTGTGTAGGAACTGGCTGTATGAAGTAGTTTCTTACAAAGATAGCTGAAATAATGAAGCAAATCTGAGTCTGTATCTAATGAGGATGCTTTTTTGTTGTTGTTAAAATGAGACTATCATCTATGCTTACCTAAGAGGCGATTATGTGAATTTCATGTCTGAGGTATAACTTATGCAGGAATAGTTCTGTAAATACATTTAAATGAATTGTAAAGATATTTAATAAATATAGTATTTATACTAAAATGTGTTTTTTAAAGTAAAGTTGACTGCACAAGCTCTGTTTGTTACTGCAGTGATGTCACTGGTGGCGCAGAGATGCGCAGATGTCAGTACTTGGCCCGTTGGGCTCTCGTTAGACCTTCACAGTGTGCTCAGACCCACATCTGAATGACGAGGCAGGGAGGGGGAAAAGATGGAGCAACTTCGTTTATTCAGTTAAACGCTAGTTCTACAAAGTTCCTCTAAAAATACCAGCTGTTCTATAGCAATAATGTCTTTGGCTCTGCCAGAGCAGATGGGTTTATTTTTCCAGCACTCTGAACTTTACAACAGCAGCTTCATTTGCCTGAAGTGATAACACAGTTCGAACTCCCCAGTGAGAAGGTACTGGAGGGCTGAACATCCAAAGCAAAGCTCAGTCGAGTCAATCGTGACCTAAATTTCTGCTGCATTTATGCCAGCGTCTCGCTGTCAGTGACCAGTGCTGGTGGTGAACACGAACAGCGAATAAACGTTCCCCTTTCCAGACTGTCTGAACAGGTATTTGTGAAACGCGGTTCACCGCACAAGCTCAGAACACAGGTAGTTTCCATCAAGTTCTAACTTGCTGAAAAAGTGCAATTAAACTTCTTTCTAAAACTAGAAACAGCGCCACAATTACCGTGTCAAATTTACATTTATCTTTCAAGGCAGCCCCTGATAGTCTTTGCTTGGATTCAAACACTTTGTGGCACTAGAGAACTTGGGAGCTCTGCATGCTGCCAAAATCCTCTTCGGTGTCACTAGCTGTTGCTAAACTACAGAAGGTGTGACGGATGGCATCTTTCTCCGTACAAGAAACAGCTCCAAAAAATAAGGAGTGAAACTGGAAAATGCAATATTTATAGGAGTGAGAAACTGCATGTGATACAGAATTTGGGGGCTAATTATTTCTGAAGCTTTTGCTGCTTTAAAATCTTTACAAGTCTACAGTGTTTCCTAGTAAAATACACCTGCCATCTGTGACTCTTTCCAGTGTTCCCGTTAGACGTGGTAGTGTTGTTTTTTGTCAGCTATGCTGCTGCCAAAGCTGGTTCCACTGAAACGCCACATGCAGGACTAAGTATCAATGCATGGCAACCCCCAGATGACAGGTAGCGTTGGGCTAAATACCAGCTAAGGTACTTCACTCTAAATACGACTGGGAGTCTCCTTACCTTTTGCAAATGAGACCCTGTTGCCTCTCCTTCCAGCATTGCAAGGCCCTCTGCCTCGGTCAGGGCCGTTCCTTCTGTGCCCGCTGTCTCTCTCTTTGTGACCCTTGGAGTACTTGTAATCTTTTGTTTTGCCAAAGGACTCGTGGTTTTTGCTGACTCTGTGTTTGGTGTGTTTCCATTCCACTGTGGCTTTTTGGAAGAAACTGCTTCTGCACTGCTATATTTACCCACAGAGGTTTGTTCAGATTTACCCGTATGCGTCTTTGAACTGCATCGGAGAGAGTAGTTCAGGTTAGTAACTGGCTTTTACATGGTTTTGTTAGAATGTCTTTATTTTCCATTAATGAAAAGCCTTACAGCTTTAGAATAGATTCTCAACAAGTAGCTTCCCTTCCCCTCCCACTGCAACAGAACCCCGTGGGGATAAAGGAAAACAGACGCTAGCACTGAGTGCTCTCTGCTGCACCAAGCTTTAGTGCTGTGCAAGATGTGGAGATGTTCCTGTCTAGTTCACACCTTCCCTATGAACAAAGGCTGCAGGATCCATACAATGCTTACCAGAACCCTGCAATGAGCGCATCGCTGCCGTTCCAGCTTAAACCTGACTTGGCTGGAAAACTTTAAACTTCAATTTTTCATCCTCTTAAGGCAATCTGCCTCCCTCACCCGCCCCTGAGCCCCACCGGTACCTTTCCTGCCGCTGTGACAAGCAGGGAGGCTGCTGGGATCCCGTCTCCTTTTCAATGTCACACAAGGTAGCCAAAATAAAGTTGGCTTCCAGCACCATATCTTCAATGCTAAAAGCAACTGGTCTAAACACAAATATTCAGAGACTAAACCAGCATGCATAATTACACATACCGTGGGAGGAAATACAGCTCTTGCAACTACACACACAGATTTAAAAATGCTGAAAATCTAATATATTTGCTGCTGAAGACTATGAGATGGCTTCCTGATACAGGTTTAAATGCACCAAGGAGCAAATGCTATACAATATTATAGCCAAATTATAGTTTTAATATGTAACTGTTAAAATTATATTTTAAACAGATGTATTGTTTCTTTAGACTACTAAATAAAATCATTGCAAGCCTTAGACTGAGAGCCTGAAGTGTCCAGATAACTTATATATACGTGCTCATTAGTCAGCATGGCGAGCTACGTTAAATGCTTTATGTGCAATAACAAACTACTTGACCTCATATCGCAGATCAGAAATACAGCTTTTGGTATGAAATGAAAATCTATTTTACTGTTCGGGTTATATACTCTGAGTAACCTGCAGACAAAAACCGCCTGTAGAGTTGTAACTGCAGTAGTTCTGCTCAGATATGTGCCACAACGTACCTTCCAGGTATGTCAAAATGGATCGAGACAGGAACACTGGTAGCTTCTGAAAATGCCAGTAGTCCCTGAAAAGAAGGGGTGGGTGGTGAAGTGCTGTTTTAAAAACAGAAGATCAATGTTAGAATGTAAGTTTACCCCAGCTGTTGTTTACTGGCCTAAAGAGGGTAAAAGTCCACTACTTCCAGAATACGTTGCTTGCCTTCCCTGCCGGGAACTTTGCCAAAGAAGCTTCTGCATGTGGAACTTCTGTGGGCGCAGTGCTTTCTCCAGGACAGCTATAGTGTGTCTGCCCAGTGCTGGAACTACGTTTTTGTTTTAAAAATGTCTCGCTTGCCTTCCAAAGGCCACTGTGAGGGACCCCGCAGCATCCTGAAGATCCTGTTTTTTAAAGCTAATACTCAACCAGCTGGTGAAATACTGCTGCTGGTCAGGAGGCCTGGGGGAACACCTCCCAGGGCCCTTCTGCAGGGACCATCCTGCAGTGTCCTCGTCAAGTCATGCAAATTAAGGGGAAATGTTTTATTTTTCAAGACAAATTCTTGCTTTACCCTCAATTCTTTAAGGCAAAACGTCACTTCAGAATCCACTCCAACTTGAAAGTAGTCGAATTCATCTGGATTTAGCTGTATTTCAGTAAGCATTGTCTTTGAAAAATCTGTTTAAAATAATAACAAGAAAGTCAAGGACTCAGTGGAGTGAAGTTTGAACTCAACAAAACTATGATTATAACCACGAGGTTTTTACATCAGCATCGTTTGCACAAATAATTGTATTTTTATATTGACTAACAGTAAGAAATGTTTAGCTCATCTAAATTTATTTAATAACTAAAATAAAATCCTTGATTTATTTATGGTATATTATGTAGATATAAATGGCTTTTAACAGAACCTATTTTATGTTCCACTGTGTGATCTAACCCCGATACCTGCTGCTGTTCTTGCAAACCTGCTTTGTCTACAGGCACTCAGCACAAATAGTATTACCGTCTGTTTATTGTTCCATCGAAGGGAAGACCAAAATGCCGCATGACCTTAACAGATTAATCATAATTGCTGACAATCATCAGAGGACAATGAAGGTGGACTTAGGCTCTTTGTTTTAAATTATAATCTTTTCCTGATACGTAAGTGGCAACAGGAAACAGGCTCTTCAGTTTCAGGTGTTCAGCTGTTGCTTGTTATCATTAGATTAGCCCGCAGTTGCTATTAGGTGTGTGAGAAGAAAGCACGAGGGCACTTCCATGGTGCGTTATAGTCTCAGACCCACTCAGGAAAATTCCCCAGCAGCTTAGAGTACACACCTCTCCAGTTCTCTTCCAAAGCCAGGCTGTTCACAAAGTATTACAAACCATTCCCAGGGCTCCATTTCTCTGCTCAAGAGGGTTTTTTTTATCTCAGACTTCGACAAGGCCCCATCGCGTGTTCAAACATACTCTTGTGAAGTTCCTTAAAACTGTAGCAATACATACTTATAGCTACAAGGCAGAGCCTACCGCATGCAAACGGCAACAAGTCTAGGCAGAAGGTGTAATTTCTTCCTTTGAAAATTAAACCCGAATGTGGAAAAACCCAAGCCATCGCCAGATTATATGTTCAAAGGACACATTTTGTTTCAGTACACGTACATTTGCTGCAGGCAGTATATTGCATCACACGCTACACAACAAGAACAACGCTTGTAACTCCTCCTCTTTCCCCATGACTGTTTGGTTTTTCGGTATCTCATTAATTTTTTACCTGCTTTTTTTTTCATTTTCTTTCTTACAATCACCCTTGTAAGTGTGTATTTCTGAAATAACAAAATTTTTCATTTGAAATGTAATCCTTTTAGCGTCTTTTTATTTTCAGTAATTTTTTCCCTGTTTCTCTCCAGTTTCCCCCACTTGATCCTCCTTGCTCTCCACTGCTTCAGCCTGTTCTCAGCACAGTCCCCACCCCGACGCTCTAGGCAGTCATCTTTTTCTAGGTCATTATCCTCAGCTCTGGTCATAAGCAAGTATGAAAAGCATCCTTTTATTATACGATATACAAGAACCTATACTTCAAAACCACAATTATATCTTTAAAATTAGTTTGAGTCACACGCCAAGAATCTAGATTTTTCTCCATCTCGGATGGAGATCTGAAAATGGCAGTGTGCAGCGTAACAGCGTTAGGGCAGCTAACACACTGTATCGCCCTTATACTAAAATGTACTCCGTAATGATATCAATTCTGTAATTATGGTATTCAGATTTAAATAGTTCTTTTTAAAACATAAAATTATCTCCTTTCTCCTCTCTTGCTGCCATGCTTCTGCTCTTGCAGCACAGTAATTACCTCTGTTCAAGCCTACAGCAAGTGGCATAATTTATTTCAATTGGCTGCTCAGTCTGACATCTGCCACTGATACCAGGAAAATGTTATTAAAAACATACTTTCTTAAAATATATTAAAACCAGAGGGTGGCAGTGCGACTTAAAAATCTCTCTCTGTATGTTCCCTCTCTCAAAAATCCATTCGGCCATAAAACGCGTTCTCAGTTTATGTTGCGATAGTTATTATTCCTTTAGTTCATTTAAAGTCTCAATATCGTTTCATATTTTGAATTTCCTTACCAGTGTCTTCCTCAGTGTAACTCTTGAAACAAACTTTCATCGGAGTAACTGATAGGGTTACCTCTTCTTGACTGGTTGGAAAGTGAATCATTATATCAGCCAGCAGCCTACAAAATTTCATTCAACATTAGAACAATTTTACCTGCCACAAATTACTAGCTAGCATTCATTACTCACATTAGAAATTAAAATTGTTACTTGGCAATACTGTTGGAAAAACTGCCTTTGAAATGTGCGCCCCTTGAAGCGTGCTGTATCCTTTAAATTTATTTATATAGAAATAGGTATATAAGAAATCTAAAAATACAACCAGTAATTCCGAAAGCAAATTTGTTAATATTTAATGCCTGGGTATGCTACCAAATCAGTCTTACATATACATATACTGCTGCTACCTTTCTATATGTATCTATCACAATTTTGAGCAAACCTTGGTCTCCTATACTCTTTATTCAAAAGCTTGCAGTTTTAGAAGTCTTTTTATAAACACAATACATAATATCTATACGGAGATATCTTTATACACCTTTAATGGTTTAATGGTGATTACTGTGACAAGAGCTCCCGTGCACAAGAAACACTTTTAATAGAAATGCTGTCAGGAAAAGCACAGTCTAACTGTTCTCTGCCTTTGCTTGCAACGACAAGCCAAATCTTGGATTCCTCCAGGGGCTGCTTTTCAAAGCAGAACTTTGCCTCATCACATTAAAAAAAAATTGTACTTTTACCACTGGATTCTTTGCCTATAAAATTAAAGCACTACTTTATTTGTCATAGGTGGAAGTTGCTCAAAGGTGTGAATTCAAGTTATACGTCACACACTTCTCAAGGTTAGACTGAGTAGGATTAATGGCAGAATGATCCAATTTTCTTAAGTTGTAGTATGAAAAATCAAGCACTAGGGCACAGGATTCAGGAATTTGCCATTTTTGACTGTGCCCTAATCACATTTTGATTATGTTAATGACTATGAGAGCAGTATGGCCTCCTGGGTTTTGTTTGTGGGTTGGGTGGTTGTTTTTTTTCTCAGAAAAAATATTTTTGTATTCATTACCTGGAGTGAACTTTAAGTATGTTTGGACACATGTGCTTTGCAAAAACAGCCTGCAAGGGATCACATTCTTGAAACGTCAGATTGTATGTTTTTACCACACCTAAGTAAAGGATACGAACAAAAATCAGTGCTGGTCTGTAATTTTAAATGTATTTTTCAGTATTCATTGTTCTTTTAGGAAATCTCAATAGAAAAAGTAACCAAGTGACTCACTCTAGCTATGTGGAAATAACTCACCCACAAATAGAAAACTGAATTAACATGCCATCTAAGACTTCCTTCATCCTAGTAGTTACTCCCCTCCAGCATCTGAGTTTTTTAACAATCCACAAGAAATAAGTGAACAGCAACAAGTGCGACAAATGCAATTTTTTCAATATTTAACTGGTATATAATATAAATGGTGGTGGACTACAAAAGGCAAACCCTACAGGTCTCTATATATTTCTGGATAAGCATGAGCTAAGAGAGCTTAATTGTCTTGAGACCTAATCCAATACATTATCTCATTATCATTAATACAAGCTAGGTTTTTAATAATATAAAACACTGCCTATTACACAGCACAGCTCAGCAAGCTATGTTGATAGATGATGGTTCTTTATAAGTTTTGCAAAGACTAATGCTGATGAATGTACATGGTGTTCTGCTGGGCTGAGGATGTCAGACATGCTAATGAGTTGAAGACCTGTAAGTATTAGACGTGGAAGGATCCAGTAAATCCTCTAGTTCAGTCACCTGCCAAAACAGAATTCCTCTCCCTTTCCACAACATGTGTTTTTTTCAGAATTTACTCCGGCCTAATTCTAAATGTTGTAAGCAGTGGGCTGACAATTAATATGTAGCATGCATAACTACTGAACTGAAGAACATCTGATAAAGCCTGTTATAACTTCATTTTAACAAGGTGATGCACATGATAAATATAAATTATGATGTGAAGAGGCTGCAAGTGTTTGGCATAATGTTCCATCAATAACATTCAGTTAATAATTACACTAAATATTATGTTGCCCCGCTGTTTTAAACTGCTTCTGTTTCTGTAAAGTCACTTTATGCGTAACCTACCATGTTTGCAGAGGAGCTGAAAAGTTATGTGACGATCATTATTATTTGTATAAATGCTGCATTTCTCTACATTCCTTTCCAGCACATTTACACTCCTAAATACAGGAAGAACTGACTGTAAAAAAAAAAAAAAAATTAGCGCAGAGATTATTCACCAAGTAATTTTGCAATGTTATTTCCCGAGTTTCGTACAGTTTATCTCAAGCTCCTGCTTTTATGGCTTCCCCAAACTGCTTTGTAAGCAGACACTGAGGCACCGATACTGATCCTCGCCACCCTCACCCAATACGCGGCCAACAGGCCTGTTTGCTAAACAACTGCTCAAAGCTCTCCTGCCTCATGCTGGCTTTGAAGGCTACAGGAGAAACACTCCAGAGGCAGAAATGTGGTGTTCCTTCACCCCAAGATTAAGCTGGTTCATACCTTGTAAGGAGCAGGGCACAGCTCAGGAGGTACAACTTCTAAACATAATTAAATACCAACGCTCTCTTTTGCAGAATTGCTCAGAAGCGGTCGAGTTTAGAGCCATCTACATGCCTCTATGAGCTTCCCCCTACAATTTCATTTGGAAATTGGGTTAATTTGCTGCTTCCAAAGCTGTGCATAACAATCCATTAAAATGTACCTTAATTATCAATTTACATGGGAGGGATAACTGTTTTTCCTTCTGACATGGTTGAGACACAGCCGCCCAGCAGTAATGTTGAAAAAACATAGATGAGAAGAAGACATACGCATATGCTGACCTTGAAGAATTCACTGATCTTAAGGCAAGCTGAAAATATAAGTAAAACAATTTAACTCAAAACTATTTCATACCACACCTTTAACAAAAAAGCCATCTCTGCACTTCAGTACAGAGCCACAAAACCTTTAAACGCGTACATCTCAAAATAAATTTAGATGCATCATGCATATAATCACGTTCAAACTTATCACCTTCATTCTGACTGGTCAGAAGTCACTGGTATAATACAGGCATAGGAATCCAAACTATGGACATTTAAGTGGCCCTGAAGTGTGAGTTACCTAAACACTTAAAGCTCAGCTTGCATTTGAGGCATTTGAAACACTGGAGTTTATTCTAAAACAATCTCCTTGTACACCCGTCCAATGATACGTACAGATGAGCAAAGACATTACTAGCACCTCAAAAATTCTTCAGGTATAAAAAGAAATTATCCCCACTTCTGATCTTCCAGCCTCCCAGCAAGTTAAGGAGAGTTGATCACTTTTAACTAAGAAACCTCTAGAGAAAACCCTAATTCTGCTGGAAATGGTGTTTGATTAATCGGAGGCGTATTAATGGATGCATTCTTCCTGTTGAGACACACCGGTACAAAAACATGTTTAGAGGCAGCTTCTGATGTGGTACAAAACATAAACCTTTTGACCCACGACAACAGAAATAAACCCCTTGGTATTAATCTGGATGTCCTGGACAAGCTTCAGCTCGGGTAACAAAAAATCGGAGAATATTAGGGGCAGAGTAGGAATGAATCTTCCATGATGTAATCTGCATAATTACAATTACAGAGAATATGGCACTTGTCCATACTGAAAGTGGAGGAAGCTGAGGGGAAGGGTACCTGTAGGAAAACAACACAATATCCAACAACATAAATACTACACTTCCAGGAAAGATTTTTAAATTACAATAAATCAAATTCACTTACACCTTTTTCTACGGGGTCAAACCAAAATTCATCACTAATACGTGCTATGGCATGTATTGCTCTTCCAAACACTAGCAGGAAAAGAAAACAATGCAATATGCATTCTAAGTTAACAAAAAGCTATACTGCATTTTCTCCAGAATAATTTCAGAGGAAACATTGCAAATTTCCTACACATTTCAAAGAAAACTGATAGCATGGTGGAAAATATTACTTTCTCCATTTTAGTAGCACAAACACCTTGATGCTTGCAAAAGCTGCCTCCAACGAGGCATACCTCAAATGCCATCTGTCCCTTTGCAGAACCTGGGATGACCTGATGTCACCACAAATTAATTCAATGCAATGGGACAAAACACCACTGAAGTCAGAAATTACATTTTGTAGATGGCAACAAGTTTGTGCAAGCAACAAGCAGTTGGACATTTGCAAAGATGTAGCCCTAAGAAACACAAGAAACCAACACTGGGTCTCAAAATTTGCCTCTGCCCACACTGGCACTGGCAGAGCAGCATTTTACACAACACAGTGTGGACAGAAGGTTTTGTTGGGCCTCTGGAAGGAAAATGGTGTACTACAAACCCAGCCCTCTGCTCTCTGATCTGAACAGCTTTCTGAGGCTGCATATTGCCCTACAGAAATGCCACTGTCCTCCTGAGGATGAGGAAGAGGGAGGTCCTCAGCTCTGCCGTGACCGTGGCGGGGCTGGCCACAGCTCCCAGTGCTTCGTGCCCCACTTTGCACCGTCTTAAAACCCGCACGGGGAAGCCCACTAAGGGCCATTCGCACATACATCCCCATGGCCGCCCTCCCCGCTGAGGTGTGCCACCCTGAGGCGGCCCCGCTCTGCTGTGCCTGTTTCTCCCGCATACACCCCTCTGTCCCAGGCTTGCTGCCTCCCCTGGGGCCACGGGTACCTCTGAGATGAGCCCCCCCAATGACACACTTCATGGCCCGCCGCAGGCTGCAGCCCCCTTCCCTCCAACGCGCCCTTCCCCTCACACGACGGCTGCAGAAAGGGCGGGAAACGCCCCTACGGAGAGACCCGGATGTAGCCACGGGGCTGTCTGCGGCGAAACGCGTTTCGGGCCAGTTTGGCCCTTCGCAGGCGCCGTAGCGGGCGGTTGGCTCCGGGCTGCCTTCCGGGAGGAGCCGCGGCGGCTGCTGTGAGGGAGCGCGGCGCCGAGCAGGATGGTGAGCGGCGGTGGCGGCGCCCGTCCCACACCCCCTCTCCCCGCCGGGGCTCGCCCCGCGGTGCCGGGGAGGGGGTGGCGGGGCTCGCTTCCTCCGGCCGCGGCCCGCCGGGCCTGGGTCAGCGGCGCGGTGGGGCCTCGCGGTGCGGCGGGCGGACGGGCGGGCCCCGGCTGCGGAGCGGCTGTGCCGAAGGTTTTCTGTCAGTGGCCGGCCAGCAATCCGCCTCATGCCGAGCTGAGGTAGATGGAGGGGCGGGAGGGGAGCGCAGAGAGGAGGCGCAGCCCCCCGAGGGCCCGGCGGAGGCCGCGCTGAGGGTCTGTCACCGGCGGCTGCGCGCAGGAGCCGAGTTTTAATTCAATTTAATTTTTTTTTTTTTTTAACGCTTCCTTCATAACATCAACAATTAATTATTATTTGCCTATTCATTTGGCTATATTTTCTTTTCTGTTGCTTTCTTTTGTTTAACATTGATCATGTTTCACCCTGTTTTTCATTCCCCCCTGTCTGCAATCAACTTCTTCATTCCAATAAGGCTGGGCACAGAGTAAGTTTACTCCTCTTGGCTGTTGCTAACACCGGTGGTAAGGGCTTGGAAACGTTACGAGATGATACCGATGTCAGATCGTTCATACGAATCAGGAGCTGCGGTTCAAACCATGCTCAAGATCGCACCTAAATTCCTAGTTAAAGCCAGATGTTGTAACATTCTTTGCCGCTATTTTATGCTGCAGATACCTGTGATTATTAAACACACTTCAGTGCTTTTAATTTGTTTGTTTTATTGTTGCTTGCTGAGCTTTTAATTAACGGCAGCTCAGACGTGGGGGAAAATATTTCCAGTTCGTCAGCAAAGGAAATGGTCTCTGTTGAATGCACAAACTCTGCTGACTTCAGAGGGGTTATGTGTTTTAAGTGGCAGTATAATTTTAAGCATTAAATACATAACTGGTATTGCATGTCTAAGTCCCTTAAGTGTCAGTAAGAGAATCTATCTATTGCCACTTTAATAAACAAAATCACATACATTTTTTACTTGCATTCAAGTATATTATCTTTAGACTGATGCTAGTGAGGGTGTTTTTCACTGGAAACTCTTCAAAGGCCATCAAAAATGTGTCTTGTCTTTTTTTTCCTCTCCTGGGTTAGTTTTCAACTGGTAGCTCATTAAGTAAAAAGCTCCTGTACTGCTTTAGCGACACCTTCAAGCATCTGTTCTCCAAAGATGCATGCCTTTGATGATGACACTGAGATGTTCTTAATCTAAAAAGACCTAAAACCAAACAAAAAACCCACCCAAGTTCCCCTTGCCTTTGTTGATGACTGTTAGCTTGAAGATAGCTACATGGCCTGAAAATTTAAAAACCAAATATTAAAAAAGGTAATTTCTTAGCATAGTTACTACTGCTTTTTTATATATATATATGGGTTGGGTCTCTTACAAACACATCGATGGCTGTCATTTAAGAATTGTCTTACTAACAAAGCATTATGGTTGGAAGATAAACTGTCTCTTTTTAAGATGGAGCTATTTATCAAGTTAACAGGGATAGACTGTCTCTAGATCCAATGTTTTTGCAGTATAGTGGCACAACACCCCATGCTTCATAGAGCTTTTCATGCCCTTTTTGCATAATTAATTTATTGCTATGTTGCTCGCATTAATTATCTTTATTTGCAGATTTAAAGCCTATAATATTAAACTATAGCCTCACTTAATCTGAATCCTTAATTTTGAAGCCCCTGTTAAATTTGTATTCTCCTTGCATCTATCGTACTGAAACCATGAATATATAGAACTGGTAATAGAACCAGAATCGTCTGGCTTATCTTCGCTGCAGTGCCCTGGGGTTTTTTAAACTGTTATTCCATTGTTCAGTGGTTCCTACAATATGGACTCTGAACAAGCTTCCTATTCTGGTCAGCTATTAACACATGTTGCAAATTTGCTGCCTTCTTTTTTTTTTTTTTTGTTAATAAGGAAGAAAACAGAAGTTAATTAAAGTATAAAGAAACTTGAAAGAAGAGTTTTAAAGGGAAGTGGCCACAGTTAGCCAGGTCTGTGCTTGAGAACACGGACTGGAGATGTCCTATATTATTTTGTTGGATGTTTAAGGAGGGAAAAAAAAAAAGTGGGATAATTTATGGTAGCTCCCAAATTTGTGCAAAATACATCAAGTAGTAACACATTTCTTTTATTATACCTTGCAGTGGCTTTGAGCAACAAAATGAAAAAAAAAAATTCTGTAGACAGTTGTGTTTGTAAGGCCCCCCCTCTGGATAATGCCCTACGTTAGTAAGGGCCCTTATTTTCCCTCAATATGGCAATATTCCATCACCATTTCATTCTTATTTTAGTAGTTTTTGTATCAAAATGCAAAGTTATGAAACTGAAGAAAACATTGCAGTGCTTTCTATTTCCTAATGATTCTTAATAAGTGTCTGTAACGATCTTTCTTTCCTGTCGTGACACCTGCTAAGTTGGTGTTAGTATTAGGAGATCTTCACATTCCACATCGATGCAACAGCCTCCCAGCCAAATTCAAAAAACTGCTGGTTCCAGGAAAGATCCAACACATCCTCTGCACAGGAAACCTCTGCACTAAGGACACTTATGACTACCTCAAGACTCTGGCTGGGGATGTTCACGTTGTCAGAGGGGACTTCGATGAGGTAGTGTCTTCTCTTGAGAATGACGGGTTTTGTGCATCTTTGACATAAAGGCAACATTTGAGTTATTTGTAATTCAAGGAAAAGTGGGCAAACTGAGGTTTTGTAGCACTAAGCACGTGTGAAAAGCAAACTGGGCAAGAGTTGGGGTTGCAATCAATAATGTGAATAGCACAGTAAGTTCTCATCTGTCATCAGTACGAATAAAAGTAATTTGTGTACTTAGCTATGTCTGGGACTCGAGCAAACAGGACCTGCTGCTGTCAGGTCTCTGAAGTTCTTTGCATCCTACCACATTCTCTGCAGTGTTCATAAAAGCAGCTTTGTAGCTCTCATTTTGTAGCAGTAGGGCCAATTACATCGAATATTTCCATGAGCTTTCCACCTCTCTTCTTGGTGTTGCATAGAGTTGTTTTTATATATAAATCTGTACATCTTATGTGCTTGGTTTTTTATTTTTAGAACCTGAATTATCCTGAACAGAAAGTTGTAACTGTTGGACAGTTCAAAATTGGGCTGATTCATGGCCATCAGGTTATTCCTTGGGGCGATATGGCCAGCCTGGCACTGCTACAAAGGCAGTTTGATGTGGACATCCTAATTTCAGGACATACACACAAATTTGAGGCATTTGAACACGAAAACAAGTTCTATATCAATCCAGGATCAGCTACAGGAGCTTATCATGCCTTAGAGAAGTAAGTGAAGTATGGGAAGTACCTGTGTGTGGGGGGGTTCTTCTTGATAACAAAACTGAACTACAGAACTCATTATGAAGGTTAATGTTTGCATTCTAAATGTCAGGGAGATGAAGGGTTGATAGTACTTGCTAAATCTCCTTGACAGAAACAGATGAGAGTGAAATATGTAAAGCTTCATATCTGATGTACTGTGCATATAAAATTTGTTTCCATTTTTCTTAGATTGATTTCTGTTAACTAATGGTGAAATACTGCTGAGGTGATTATATAGGCACAACTAATAGGAATTTTTTCCTTTCTTTCCAGCAACATCATTCCTTCATTTGTGCTGATGGATATCCAGGCTTCTACAGTAGTTACATATGTCTATCAACTAATCGGAGATGATGTGAAAGTAGAAAGAATTGAGTACAAAAAGTCTTAAAAATGTCTTTGCTTGTCTGGTATTTTTACCATCTCATTCTGAACTGCAAGTTACTACAATACTTGATTGCTAGTTTACAGTACTACACTTGCTCGCTAACAGCTTAACAATGTAGCTTATTGGTAATAACTTTAAAATGACATTGTGTTTGCTTTTCTCTGTATGAATTGATTTGTAAAATATTCCATTAAAATAACTGTTTAAATACTGTTCCTTAATGTTGTAATAAACTCCACTTCGTAGAAAAACTTAAGCTTTATGAACTGTTGTTGGAAAAAATGCAACAGTTGTAGTTGCTTTTAAAATGCCTGATGCTCTGATTTGGTGACTGACTTCTAAAGGATGCTTGTAAAGGGCTTGAACAAAAAGATTGAGGGCTCTGGGGTCACGTGGTGTTTGCTTCAGAATCCAGCTGATATTTAATATTCTCCATTTCACATTCCCAATTAAGTTAAAAGAATAAAATGGATTGATAGAGTCTGAAAATATTACAACTCCTAACTTACAGTAGTAATTTTACTATAGAAGGTTTAACGAGTCTTTTTATAATCAAAGCCATTTCAAATACCACTGTGCTTTAATGATGGTCTCATTAAATCTCTAAACAGCAAAGAGAGGCTTTTTTTTATTTATGGCTTTATATCTGACACTACATGTATACGCCCTTTGCTCCATGTACAGAGGTTTTAAGTAACATAATTCCATGTGGCACTCGCGCTACTAGTGAAGACTAAACCCTTAGTTGTTGAAGAAGATGGGAGCTTTCAGCTCTCCTATTCTCATGACTGCAGGGAACTGAACGTATTTTAACAGCTCCCATTTCTCGTGACTGTTAACTTTCCAATAAAAATACAGTTTCATCTTTTGTCTTCTACAGAAGAACATTTAGAATGGTGGCCTGTTCCCTTGGCAGATGTTGGCCTTTGTATTGCGACTTTTTTCAGTGCAGTGGCTGTGCAAAAAGCTGTGCAGTATTTGTCGTGAAGGTTTGAGTTAAACTTACGGTTTTCTGTGGAACTTAAGGGCTCAGCTAGAACCCTTACTTCTGTGTCATAAGCTGACCAAATAACTTATTTCTATTCAAAATAAACCTGCTTTACCTTAGAAAAAGACCAAGCATTTCAGCCTGGTGTCTCAGGAACCTTTGGCTAACTGCTATTTTATGCAGGGAAATGCATGCCTCTTGCCTTATCCTGCTGCAGCTGCACAGAAAGAACAAAGTTGAAAAGAAAACCTTGGCAAACATTATTCACGGAAGGTTAGTGACCGAGTGGAACATCAATTTACTGTCAATGTCATAATTAAAAAAGGTTCATGGAATACTATAAGGCCAAAATGAATATGTAAGTCTTTAATTGTGCTCACTGTAGTTAAAATTACAATTTGTCTACAAAGTTTATTTTACATGAAATACACCACTTACAGTTTTAAAAAAAGTTTATCACAATTATGCAAGGTTATGTTTGTGTGAATGAAATCTTAGAGTGATCCTGACAGCAGACTTAAACATGGAGAAATATAGATGGAAATAAGCTTTAATCCTTCCTAAAAATCAAAGCGTTGAAAATACTGTCGAATAGAAACAGGGAATTCTGCTGTAAATCTAAACTGTTTCAATAGGGATAGAGTATGGAGAAGAAACAGCCCAGAACAGTTAAAAAAATGTGGAAAGCTCAGGGTAGCTTTTGGTAAAAGCATTGCGGTTTTAGTTTACCAGAGGAGTTTGAATTCTCAATGCATGGCCCTCCTCTTGCCAGCAGGGGGAGAAAAGGGTAAATCAAGACCTTATCCGTGACAGTTCTGTACACAGGTCTCCTCTGGTCCGTCCAGGTACATCTGGAAGGTAAGAGAACGATATTACTAGGGCTTAGGAAAACAGGATATAATCTAAGACCTGTGAAAGTACTTGAAAGCATAAGGCTTAGCATGGCTTAACTAAAATGTATTATTTGAATTAATAAAGGGATACTTTATTATATTCAATGTATTTTAGTAAAATAAATCGGCAACCAAGTATTTTTGCTAAGAGTTGAATGAAAGTCTTTGTTTAGAAAAAAAGGAGAAAATACTGCACGATGTACAAAAGTGGTTTGATTTACCTTCAGAAGATCAGAGGATGGTATGTCTACCAGAGTAGAATTTCCACATTTCTCTTGATATTCTTGAATTAGGGCTACTGCATCATCAATGCTGTAGGAGGCAAAAGTTTACTAATTTTGTCAACAAGTTCTCTACAAAGCCGAGAATTTAGACTATATACACTAAGTATAAAAATAAGGTATGACCCCATATTTTTGAAGTCAGATGGGTCCCATCATTTCCCAGTAGAGGAAAGCAAGCACTGACAAGCCTAGCATTTAACCTGTGGCTGGTAATAAACCCAATATATACTAGAATTTAAATGGTTATTTACTGGTTCTTGTCCCATTTTGACTGCAGGCTAACTGGTGACTTGCAATACTGAGTATTTGGGGCCTGAAACGAAAGTTTGCAGCTGTGCACAATAAGCCCAAGTGCTGGGAGTCAGCGGTAGATTGCCGATTGAGATCTGCCCCACAGTAAGTTCAGTGGAAAGACCCTTTGTGTGGAAGAGAAGAGTTATTTCTAACTCTTGAACAACTTAGTACCAAACCCACTAATTCTTAAGTCTTGAGTAGCGGCAGTTCATTTATTTTTTTCAGAGTGTTCTTATTGCTGAAGCTGTGACGCCACGATGCCACTAAGCTGGGTTCATCTGAAGGTATTGGTGAAGCGTTTGCTTTTTCAGTCAGGTTACTTTTGCTATTTTAACTGCATTTGATCTGCCTGCCAAGTCCATGCTCAACAAGCTGTTACTCTGGCTTGAATGACACTGTAAAACTCTATCCTAAGTATGCAAAGTAGTGAGGTGAGACTTATTTTATTTTTTTAACTTAGAAATACTTTAAAAATTCTTAGAGAAAAATCTCCACAACTTCAAATTAATGAAAAAAAATAAAAAAAGAGATTCAATTTCTGTAATTGCTGTCAGTCATGCAGCACCTGTTTTAATTAACTTACCAGTTCTTTTTGGCAAAATAATTCACCAGTTCTTTCGTTCGGTGAGTATTCATCAGTTGTTGCTTCAACAGTGGAAAATACTTAGTTTTCAATAATTTTCCATATAGCTTCTCATTGATGATACTGTCCAAAACCAAAGATCTAATCTGTAGATTTAAGTTTTAGTAATGGAAAAATATTAATCTATTAACATAAAAAAAAATTACTTTTGAATGAAAAGAGCTCAGACTTTTCTTATTGGACTCCCACAGTGCAGGATTATTTTTTTAAATTTTTCTTTTAGTGCTGTGAAATGACAGATTTTATGAAGACTAATCTCAGATGCCGGTAGGGGAATGAGTTAAGAAACTTGCCCTTAGGAAGGCAGCCCAAGGCAAGGCAAGAGAGAGGGCGCTTTCATAAACCCTTTGGCCTTTTTGCTTAAAACATTTATCTCGAAAAATAAAGTAGCACTGCTGCAAACAATGCTGTCCTACAAACAGCGGCGGCCTGTAACACAGCACTGGGTGTACATACAAGAAGTTTTTCAGTTGCACAACATTAATAAAAATGCAAAAATCCCTGCAAATGTTGCTGTATTTTAGAAGTGTGCATTATGTCAACTAATGCTTGGCAAGATCAGGAGAGAGAGGAAAAAAAGTTTCTGTGTACACTGTAAGCCTCTAAGTCAAAGGTAAGTGAAGTACATTTTATTTATTTACCTGAGAAGCAAATGCCACTACTTCTCCCGTGTTCATGTGTTCATCTATTTGTTGCAGCACAGTTTCTGTGTTACACGTTGATAAGAAACCCTGGCAAAAATAAGTTACAAAACATTAATATTCTGTGAATGATTCAAGTAGGAACACTGCCTTCAGAGCAAGCATTTGATTTATTCAGGAACAATTAATACTTTGAAATTCTAGGTACAAACATGAAATTATCAAAGCAGGATCTGTGCAGTTTGACTGAAAGAGTAGTTCTCGTTGCTTTTAACTCTCAAAGGGTATTTTGCTGTAGCTGTTCCAGATTTTTTTGACTCATTGCGAGCAGACTAAATGTCTTGCACTAATGCTGTAATTTGGGAAAATCTGAGCTTAACTTTAATGACTGGAAGGCTAAGAATTTACGATGCATTAATTAGTGCCAGTTTGCTCATGACAAATAAGGGAACAGACTATAATGCTTCATCTGGGAGAACAATGCAGAGCATAAATTAATGGAAACAAATGAGAAAAGAACGGAAACTGTCAAGATACATGACTAGTGAGGATATGGCTTTAAGGCAAAAGGCTGACATCAGAACTTGTGATGCATATCAAGCATCTTTCTAAGAAGTCGGGACTTTCAACTCAACACTTTTCCAAAGTAGGATTTGGTACTTTTCTTACAACCTGCTGGGAAACGAGCCCACTGGTAGCTTCTCAGCAATTATATATGTTCTCATAAATTCACACTGCTCTAGCAGGTATATAGCTATGGCTTGGGTTTTGTTGGGCCTTCTTTCATGGGTTTTATGGGTGGGATCCTATAAAATATCCTCAAAGCCTCAAAAGGCAAAGTCATATGACAAAGCTGCTGAGGATGACTTGAAGCTAGCTGGTATTGCTTAAAAAAAAAAAAAAAAAGAAAGAAGGAAGTGTTCACATGGTTGCTTTCAGAAGGACAAATTCAGGGCAATAGCCTTTGTGGGTGGGAAATGCCAAGCAGCTGTCAGCAGTGACATATTTAAATAAGATGGGATTGTAAGTTACCATCTTTCATAGTCTCTGTTGAACATAACATGCTTAAAGACATTTCCATTGCAGAGACAGAACAGAAAACTTATTATTTACCTGAATTTGCTGCTCTCGCTTCTCAGACTGAGGAATCAGCAAGAGGCATCCCAAGGCAAAAGCGGGAAGGTCCAACTGTGCATATTGTTTAGCTATTCCGATGACATCCAAATCAGCCAGAACAGGACACCTTCAGAAGAAGATTGGGAGTGAAGGTCTCAACTATGACATGTGTAACTGGATGGCTTAGTACTGTCAACAAAGCTGCATTGAGATTTTTAAGCCAGATAGAACAATACATTTTTACCTTGCCTTATTTTCAGAAATGGCCAAGCTATGCGAGTTGAAGTTTCACAAAATACAAACACATGACAATTTTCTAGCTTGAAAAAAAAAAACCCACCCAACTCCAGTTTCTCTTTCTAAACACCCAAGGCCCTATTCTGAGGGGAAGTGTTGGCCAATTGCCCAGAGTGATGCTTTGGTACATATACATACGCACAGTAGTGTAGGTGTGTTCTTCAGCTGGATCACTTTCCAGTATTTGCTAACTAACTTTTGGTTCAAGTTAGGATCTGTGAGCTCTGGTTCTTCTCTTGAGCAAGTCAGAGCATTGCAGCGAGTAAGATAATAATTTATTGTACTTTTTTTTACATTGTAAAGGCGATGCAAAACTGTTTTATGTATAGAATGTTTTGGAACATTAATACCACAGGTTAACCACATTTATAGGTGTGCGGTTGTTACATTCTTGTCATGTCAGATTTATTCTTTTTAGGGAAATGAATTATTTCTCTTATACTATATGTTAATGTTTTAGGAAATGTGCTATATTTTGGGCTAAGAAAAATATTAACTGGACTTTTAGGGTTGACCATGAGACCTTTAAAAATGTCAGGACAGAAACAGATATCCCTTGTGGGGGCAGATAAATTGGTTTTCAGCAGTATGTGCTGCTGATTCCGAGTCCTGATTCTGAGAGCAGTTCCCAGGACAGTTTAAGCAACCAAGGTACCGAGTTGTCAACAGCCCGTGGGCAAGGACAGAATTTCTGTTTGGATACGTGCCCTCATCCTGTCCTTCCCACAAGAGGCAAAAGGTTCTTCCTCATGCCTCAGGTACCCCAGTTCTCAGAGCTCCTTTGCGTGTTCCAGGGCAGATTGTTGGACGAGAAATTGCAAACGGGCATTCCCACTCAAATAATACAAATGCGGGATGTACCGTCTACTTACTTGAGCAGAATCACAAAACACTCGCAACATTCCTCTAACTGTTTAGGACTCAGTGGACATGAAGCTAAAAAATAAAGAAAACATGATGAAGTAAATATATAACCAAATTACTATACAAGCATGATAGCTAATAACAACCCTACCTGTGACAAATGGTGACAGAACTACACTTCGCCAAGCTCGACTGAAGTTGGGAATCTGTTGATAACAAAGTTTTAAAGTAATAGCCAAACACAGTTGTAAATAAGTGTATTTGTAAACACAGACATCCTGACCCACACTGTAGGTGGAAGAAGCCTGACAATTTTCTTCTCTTTTTATCCTGGATGAATCATTCCCTAATATTGCTTTCCTCATCCCCTAGTCTAAGATTTAGCCATATTTTGACTGATGGTAAAATTATTCTGTCCAACTTTACAAAACCCTCCAAGTAAGTGTTTACTGAAGGAACCACAAGTGCAAAATATGCTATTTCAGTGATTAATAATGATACTCATCTGCATATTGCATTGTCGTAAAAATAGCCATTCAAGAAGAATCTTTTCAGGCATAACACTTCATGGCATAGATGGCTGCCATTCACACACACGCACACACACAAACAGGATCCTAAACTCCTGTTAAGTGAAGAAAAAGATTAGGAGTCACAGAATATTTGCTTACCATAA